>CM060354.1:101977528-102384582 GCA_030545235.1 Helianthus tuberosus | reverse complement strand
TTACCTTCTATCTCGATGTATTTTTTTATTTATTCGATACAAATATTATAGTAAGTTTAAGGAGAATAATCCGTTAGGAACCACCATTTATTGCGAGAAATGCGAGAATCAATGTGAACACAACCAAAATATCTAAAAACAACACATTTTTTTTAATATCTTTTTATAAAAAAAAATCGCTACTTTTAGTCATCAAAAAAACTATTCTTTATACTTATTTTTTTATGACGAAGAGTAGCGATTTTTTTTATAAAAAAAATATTAAAAAAACACAAGTTTTTAGCATTTAGCTTGGGTGTATTGTGTGTGTGTGTGTGTGTGGGGGGGGGGGGGGGGGGGGAGGGGGTGTTAGGTTTTGGGTGGTGGTGTAGTGGGTTTATTTTGTTGTGTTCACATTGGTTTTCACAATAAAGGTTGTCCTTGCATGAACCATATCCTATATATATAGGGGATGGTTATCTTGAGAATGCTAAACATTGCGAGAACCGTGAGAACGAATGGAAACCCCAATCAAACAAAAACAAAATTTTAATACAAACCTCAATGTACTTAAAATACAACATCAAAAAAAGAATTTACAACATCAAATAGTTCATTTCTCATCTCAAAATCACTCTTATTAGATTTTTTACACATGTGTAAGTATAACATATAATTTTCTTTATTTACGAATTCACGTAAATTTAAACGTGTAAATTAAATTTCTAACATTGTAATCGAATAATAATGACAAGTGTAAAAAAAATATTTTGAATTTGATTTGTTTTTGACCAAATTCTCATGTTTTTTTTTATTCGTTCTCACGGATCTCACAATATTTAGCATTCTCATTTAAACTTTTCCCTATATATATATAGGTTTATTTATGTCAACTCTAACAGACAACGGTTCAACTTGGGTCTACTCAACTACAACAGAAGCAGGCCACTCTTAAAAAACTTGTTCAGTTGGGTCCATGGGACCAAACCCATTTATTCCATCACCCACCCGGACCCACCCAAGCTTAGAAACTGATGATGTCTATAACACTAATAAACTACAAATCTATATCTATATTCTATATAATAAAAGAAAACCAATTGAGGACATGCGTCATTTATTGGAGTCATCTAGCTTTTGGTTTCCCGCCTCTCTCCCTACTAAAATATGGATAATTATTTTTTTAATTTAACTATTTTTTAATTTAAAAGTTTCACCAAGTTAAAAATTATGTTGGTTAAAATATAAAAAACAAAAGATAATGATAATAATTGTTTTTGAGTGATTTCGAAAAAAAAAAATATTTAATGTTGTTGGATGGTAAAAAAATATGTTCAATCAATCATACCCAGTAAAATCCAGCAAATAGCAGAGCTATTGGAGTAAATACCAAGTCAAAAGAAATAATGTTTTAAAAATCAACTTAGCAAAATTTACAATAGTCACGTCAAGTTTATTTTTTTAAATATATAACTTGATGAATGTATATTTTAACAAGTTACATTATATTTTATTTTATTAGTATAATACACTGGTTTATTGTGCAATGCATATGTTCTTTTTTTTTTTGAAACACAACTTTTTTATTAGTTATTACTAAATTTATTAATCCGTGTAATACACAAACATTAAAAGGTACAGAATGATGAAGTAAAACTTACAGGTTTGCAGGATTCTGGAGATAAGAAAGAACAATTTGATCAACGCCTTTCACTCCATCAACATTAAAAGGTACAGAATGCTGAAAATATAATAAACAAACTTGTTCATCAAGAAAGCAAAGATAAAATGATTAGTATAATTGTGCATCCAATATTTGGATTCCAAGTTGTGATACCTGACTTGAGAGGGTGGACACAAAACCACTAGTCCCATTCTGGATAGGTGTGTTTGGAGTTGAGTTTATGTTCTCACCATCCCCTTGAATCTTCTACAAAGTCACAAAATTAAGTTTGTTAGTATCAAATCAAATCACAAATCATTATCCTTTCTGATGTATAATGTGATATCATATACCTGAACTTTGGACGTACGCGCATGGTGATGTATACATGCAATGAAATGGAAGGTGATCTCATCAAAATTTGTCACAGGCCTGAAAGTAAAGTTCAGAAACATATCTTTTTATTCAAACAATTTTGAAAACAAAATATATAATCTTAAAGGAAGATCGTCTGCATACATTAGTTCATTGGCATACAAATCAACATCTAAAAAAATGACGTAGAACAGAAGCAAGAAAATGGGCTAAATACATTCTAGCAAATGTTTGCATAAAACCTGACTCAGAGAAAGTTTATAATCATATCAGAGGTTAACCCAAGCATAACAAAATGTCAAAGTAAATAGAGGCTTAAACAAACTAGAAAACATATTGAAAATACTAATTTCTGTCCAAATAAAAAACTCCAGATGTTGTCAAAGACCACTTAAATATCACATGAACACACCAATATTTAAACAGCGCATTCGGCTCCTTTTGTTTCTTATCAAACACAGAAAACAGAAGCCCACCAAAAACTGATTACAAGCCCACCTAGTTAAACAAACCCAAACCTAAACCTATTCTAATTCAAACTCTTAAAAATATAAATAAACTCCTAACAACTCAAACTACTTAAAATTCAAAACAAATAATAAATAAATTAACCAAACATTAATCTCCTTTTCTTTGATTTATCTTGCACTCGCTTCACATTTATCTCAAACCAAACTCAGATTGAATGTAACTTCCAATACCACACTTAACTAAGATAAAAAAAGAAAAACCAATAATGTAGAATTTGAAATAAAACTAAATAACTAAAAAGGTTTTCTAATGATTCTTTTTTGTGAGTTATGGGCCATTTTCACTCTTCAACATTCCCACGTATAAGTTGATTATTCAGGTAGTCAGTCCCTTATCAATGAAGTTCTTTTTCTAGTTTGGAGGTCAAGACTCAAAACTAACTGGGTTCATATAACCACCCATTTAACAGTAAGTAGCAACAAATCAAGAAACAAGTCAAGATTCTGAAATGGGCATCAGAAATGCATCAAACTGCTTGCAAAATAATTCACTATAAAGTCATTATATAAGTCATACCTAACAGAGAAAACGGCAACATGCTTTTCACCTTTAAAGCTTTTCAAGTGTCCATCAACATGAACATAAATCCCTTCTCTGCCAATCATCAAAGATCATCAAAATTTCGAAACAAAACTAAAAACTCCCATATATATCATCATCATGTTCCTAGAAATGTCATTTAATCCAAATCCCACCAAATAACTCACCTTATTTCTTCCATCTGCAATCTATCAAACGGTTCATTGAGCCTACACACAAAGTACTCTAAACCATTAATTTGAAAAAAAAACCTTATCTACACACACATAAAATATAGAAGCACATTCATTTCAGATCAAATAATTATGTTGATATGAACTTGTACATTTCACTTTAAGTGAAGTGCGATACAAAAGCCGGTTACATAACCGCCTACCACACAGTCTTTCTTTGTACCATTAAATAATCAAAGCACTACGTACAAGTGTTTTATGCAGATTCGAAGCAGTGGCGGACCCAGGATTTTATTTCAATGGGGTCCATTTTCGGGTCGGTCCTCGTTCGGGTCGAGTTAAAGTGAGGTTTGAACTAGATTTTTTAAAAAAATAAGAAAAATGGGCTTATCAAGGATTGAACCCATGACCTCTTGGTGGAAAAGAGGGAGATTTACCACTACACCAGCTTTCTTTTTATTTCTATGGTGTCCACCTAATTGTATTTATGGGTCCATATACAATTTAATATACCGAATCTACTATTTTTTTTTTTTAAAGATTGGGGGTCCGGGGACCCTGGTGGCACCAATGTGGGTCCGCCCCTGATTCGAAGCATATCTATATGTGCATATAAATACATACATAAATGTGTGTGTGTGTGTAATGTATGTATAGTTTTACCATCTCTTGCAGTCCAATTTTCCAGTTCCATCATCTAAGCTGAAAGTAACATCAGTATTCCTTTCCACTATATTAAACACCATCCCCACCACCGATACCTAAAATCAAAAATTAAATTCCACTGAAATCTCAGCAACAAAACAAAACAAATTTAAAACCAAAAAAAAAAACCTAAAACCTCTTTTTCAACAAATTAAATAAGTTACAGAAAACCTAACGAAATCGACATAAAAATGAACTGAAATGAGAACTTACATTAACAACATCTGCACCGGAAACATTGAAGTTAGATTTATCGTCGCCGGAGTGAGACGCTTCACTGATCTGCTTTATCGTGAGCGGCACAAGTCCAAAAGTGTCACGATTCTACAGATAGAGTACAAATAAAACGTTATTATAGATGATAGGAGACACGATGAGAATAAAGAAAAGGAAAAATGATTACCGCAGCGGCGGTGGCCGGAGAACTGGCGATCTGAGATCCGCCGTCGAAACTGACTCTCGGAGAACATCATGGATGTTGAGCTTTTCTGATGAGAGTTGTTGTAGGGATCGGAATATTGAATAGAACGGATGCAGTTCAGTGTTGGAAAGTTTAAAGGGAAATGAAAATATCATTATACGGATCTGATTTTCCCGCCAATTAGCTTCTCGATTTCCCGCCAAAGGTCTCCATGGTTATAGTAACAAGGACCCTCCGCAATTTGTTACTTTTTCTATAACGAACCAAACGTTCCGTGAACAATTCGGCGCGAAGTTCGTTTGTTTGCTAAATGAACGAATACCAACAACAAATTTTTGTCCGTTTAGTCAGGGCCGGATTTAGCATGGTTCCATGGGTTCCCAGGAACCATTCGATTCGAAGGAAAATGAAAAAAATTAGTGTAAACCTTGTATGATTTGGGAAAAAATAATGAGAATTAGTGAAAAACTGCCAAAAGGAACCCAGTGGAATCTGACCCTGGATCCGCCACTGCGTTTCGTTAAACGAGCCGAAATGGACAGGGGCTACGTTCGTTTATTTATGTTTGTGGGTGCGTGTTCGTTTATTTATGTTTGTGGGTGTGCGTTCGTTTATGTTCATTTGTGTTCAATAGTTTATTAAGAGTTATTACTTTGATTGTTTATTTAAGTACTTCCAAATTTCCACTAATGAATTATTTATTAAATATGGTGTATTACATATTAGCGTTACTCCGTGCGTGCTGAAAATTTAGTTAAAAATTGTCATTCTCGCTTTCGTTCCAAGCAGACGCGACGCGACTACACCCCCACTATCATTCCAGACTCCGATTTAAGGTTTTTGCGCTCGTGTTCTTCGTCATTCTTAGTACAAGATAGGGGTGGTTTGTGTTTGATTGCCTTCATTTGTGGTCGTATGTGTTCATGAATGTTAGCGTGTATTCGCTTTTGTCCGGCACCAAAAATTAACAAACGAACACGAATACATTCATTTCCTTAATGAACGAATATGAACAAAAAATCTAGATCGGTGAATGTTCATGAACAGTTCGTGAACACATATTTCCTTAACAAACGAACATGAATAAGGCTATGTTCGTGTTTGTTCAGTTCGTTTGCAGACCTATAGAGGAGGGTATCTATGAGAGTAGGGATCATAGTTGTCGATGGCTCGAGACGCACTTAAGGCGTAAATAGTGAATCTCGAGTTTTAATGCAAGGCGCTTAAAAAGAGAGCGGTTTTTTGTCGAGGTAAATAGTATAAATATACAATTTTTAGGGGTTTTAGACATGGTTTAGTCTTCCTTAGGGCTAGTTTAGGTTGTTTTATATTGATTCCATGCTTGTTTAGGGTTAGTATAATTGTCTCACACCTGTTCAAATGATTTTCGGCAAAAATTTTGTAGGAGCTTGACGTGAAAAATAGGGTTGAAGGCCTGAAAGTGAGGCTTTTGAAGCACAAAAAGAAGGCTGTGATGGGCCTAGGGGCGCATCCGGGTGAGCCTTGACAACAGAGGTTGAGATGACGATTGAAATCGAACTTAATAAGTAAACCCGAAATTCAAAACTTTTGGAACAAGTATGGGGTTTGTGAAACGGGTATTGAATTATTTTATAGACAAAATGACAGTGCACGTCCTTTAGGTTTACCTAAAAGTACAGTGCACGTCCTTAACGTTTTAAAAGTTGCACTGCAAATCCTTTACCTTTAATTTTGTTGCATTGCAAGTCCCTTTATGGCTAACGGTGTTACCTTTACCATTAAATCCCCCACGTGCCTCCCACGTGAGGGGTATATCCGTCCATTCCCTGCATTTTTATGAGTTGTCATATATAATTTAATTAATTCTAATTAAACTAATATAACAGATCCCCTCTCTCTCCATTTTTGATTTCGACAATCCCCAACCTTTCACCAGATCTGCAACAACCCACCATCTACCACATCCGGCCACCACCCTCCAACCACCTTCGGCCACCACCCTCCAACCAAGAACCACAACCACCCTCGAATAACCCACCAACAACCACCTCTGGTCACTTGGTTTGTAGAAAAGAGTCAAAGGACCTGAGTAACACCGGCGACTCCGCCCAAAATTCCTTAGCCCAGAACCCGGTAAACTATTCTAGTTCTAGATCACTGTTCCATGATCAATTAACATAAACATTTACCAAATGTATCTTGCTGCCTTCATTTCCAACTCGAAGCAATTCCTTAGCAGACTCCAAATCCTCCATTAACGAAAGAAAAGCTTGATGAGAATCATCAGGAATCGGCTTCTTAACATCTTCAAACAACAACGTTAACAACTTCAAGCGTTGAACTAGATTCGAGAACAGTTTCTTCATCGTTCACCGGTAGTCGGAGATTGCAGATATTTCAGTAACTGCATCGATAAGTTTCTGGATTAGCCCAGCTTTCGCCATGATGAGATTTGTGAGCTGTTGAAAAAGAAGTTGAGTTTCTGTTAATTGACGGAGACGGTAACTGAAATGTGAAGGGGGAGGGGGTTCAGCTTTCTGTTACAGTAATACTTTTTTTAATTTTTTTTCTTAAATTTGGTGGTGGTGGGCGGAGACAGTGGCGACGGGAAAGCTGGTAGTGGTGGTTTGGGGAAGTGGCGGTGGTGGGTGGCTTTAAAGGGTGGAGTGGAGAAAAAGAAGGGTAGGATGGGTGGGGTCCATTTGTTTTTATTTGTAGAATTCCCTGAAAGTGGGAAGTGGCGGTGGTGGGTGGCTTTTAGGAGAAGAATGCAGGGAATGGACGGATATACCCCTCACATGGGAGGCATGTGGGGGATTTAATGGTAAAAGTTAACACCGTTAGCCATAAAGGACTTGCAATGCAACAAAATTAAAGGTAAAGGATTTGCAGTGCAACTTTTAAACGTTAAGGACGTGCACTGTACTTTTAGGTAAACCTAAAGGACGTGCACTGTCATTTTGTCTATTTTATATTTTTCATGGGTTTGAGATAGGTATAAGCTTTGGTGCTATATTTATTTATCTGTTATGATATATGTCATTTTTTATTAAGGAAACATAATCATCACCCAGAGGCCCAAATCATAAACACTGTAAAATTAAGATGAATATTTGTTTCATTCCTTCATATTCACTTGGTTTTATTTCTGAACATACTTTATTTAGATTGGGTTAACGAAACATAATCATCACCTAAGGGCGGACGGTATGGCTTCGGTGAGTTTGATTGGGGAGGTGGGTTGCCGAGTGGGGAATGATTGCCGGCCTCTTTTCGATGAGTGGGGAGTGCTTTCTTCGGTGACTACTCACCGCTGCGGGGAAGAGGAGAGAAGGAGGAGATGGGGGTTTAATGGTGGGTTCCAACTTCTTTCAACCAATCACATTTTTTTAAAATTCTTTACTACTCTTTAGGTGTTTGAACCATTGTCACTGATTGAGTGCAAAATGATGAGTGAAATGGGGGCTTGACATGACATGATATTATTGGTCAGAGAATAACTCAAACACCCTAAGTGATTGAACGATACCCTTCACCCTGAAGGCCCAAATCATAAACAATATAAAATTAAGATAAACCTGAACATACTTTATTTAGTTCGGGACTTGACTTCTTAAGGGGTATCTAGTTTAGGTTTTTTGTTAGTGAATTGAAGACTTAATCCAATTGTAGTTACATCTGCTAAACCCTAAACTTCCATAGCGTTTTAAATAACAGAAGAACACTACATTTACTACAAGATGTTTACTTGATCAACTCATCCGCTCATTGTTGTTGCTTCAAGCGAATTCACCATGCAATCGAGCAAGGGTATTTTTTATATAATAGTTTCAATTTATTTTGTATTTTCATGAAAATAGTAAAATAATCATGACATGAGTTTTATACTTTTTAATATAAGAATTAAAATACTCATTTCATATCAGTTTAATAGACATCTTTAATCTATACCTAATGCTAGGCGCCTAGGCTAAACCTGTTATGGTCCAAACAGGTTACGAAGTGACAAAAAACTGACCAAATCTGCAACAAAAAAATAAAGAGACCATCTATTTAGTAACTTATTATTATTTTGAACGGCTAATGGTACCCCTACGGGTTTACACCAATTATCCCGAAATACTTCCATTCCATTGCCCAAGTTTGAACCTAGGACCTCCCATCTAAGAGTCATGTGTCTTTACCAAGTGGGCTAATCCCACATTAACACGTGGTAACTTATTTATATAAAGCAATTTTTATAGTTTATGCAACATTTCAGCTCTATATAAATTTTATTTATAAAACTGTAACAAATACACATTTCTCGTTTAAAGAGCAACTAATTCCAAACTAACAATTTGCTTCAACTTGATATAAATTGAATAATTTAATTCAATAAATTGATTCGTTTAAAGAGCAACTAATTCCAAACTAACAATTTGCTTCAACTTAATATAAATTGAATAATTTAATTCAATAAATTGATTATCAAAACAGAGCGTATGATGGTTTATAAATTGGTCTATCTTGCTTGAAGTGTGAAAAAAAATTCCAATGTTTAGTTACTTCTTAGAAAAACTAACTTTTAAGTTCCATGACACAAATTCACCTAAATGTAACTACAATCAAATTCGACCCCATGGAACATGAAGGGAGAGGCCACTGGTTTTCGAGGCCAAGGTCAATGTGCACCTCTACGAACGATTTCTGAGAGAGAGAGAGAGGATCGATAGGTGAGTTGTTTTGGGTCCATGGGTTAGTTTGATCTTATACCAAAATTAAATATATTAAAAAATATGTAATAATATCATAATTAAGAAATTACAAATGCTCAAAAGAATAAACATCAACTTCAAAAGTCAAAAACAGGCTTACCAAAGCTTTGCAACTCTAGTTTAACATCATTTCCATTTCTTAATTTCTATGTTTTGACCTTCCTGACGACCCTACAGAATCTTGATGGTCTGCCTACTTAAAATAGGGGTGGGAATTGTGTTTAGGTTGGCGGCTTGAACTGATGAATCCGAACACAAACCATACATTTCTCGTGTCAAAGCATCAACCCTAACCAGATACACTTAAATCATTTTTTCAGGTCTACCTTACTAAAAGTAGGGGTGGTGCAAATCGTGTTAGGTTGGCAACTTGAATTGATGAACCCAAACACGAGCCATACTTTTATCCGTGTCAAAACAGTCAAACAGGTTAGTTAATGAGTTTTAAACGGATTGTAAATAGGTTGTAAGTCTTAAAGTAGTTGTCGAAACACTGCAAATAAATATGAGAACTACACAAATAAATAAACCCTTAAAATAAGGGTTTCATCAATCTAGGAGCGAGCAATAATTGAGATTGATATAAGATACAAGTGACAGAAAGTCGACATACATTAATCGATGGCCATAGCTTCTGCATTTCCACCAGCAGCATCCTCAACAATGTTCTTATTCTCATAAATTGCCGCCATTCGCATTTCCTCAACCATACTTTTTTGCTCTTCCTCAATGGTGTTCTGTAACTCATCCACCTGCGTAACATATTATAAAACAATTACAGTTCAGCTATAAAAATAAATCAGTTTAAGTTATCACATAAAACAAATAGATTTTTACAAAATTATAGAAATAAACATGTCAACCCGTAAAACACCCACGTAGGCCAATCTGACCCATTTAGCTAAATGAGTTCTCAGGTTCGACCAAAACCTACCCAAACCCACGAATATAGTTTTAGGTTCATGTTGTGACAGCTCATAGTTTGAGTTTTAACTAGAATTCATGTTGCAATACAAAATGTACGGAAGATGCCCTAGAGTTCATGGTGCCCTAATTCTAATACTTCATCCTTCACATCCTGCTGCATCTTCATTCTTCCTCATCCAGAATTCCACAGACTATGATTGTGCATCTTCCCATCGATCAACAATGTACTGCTTTAAATCAAAGGGTAATCTTCTGAACTTGTAATGTTACTCGAAATCAAACAGTTTATCAGTATTCCTTCGTTCAGTGACTAGTAAACTGCATCTACAAGTGTGGTGAGATAGAGAAAGTTGTACCATTAACGGTATATTTTTATTAGGTATATTTTTATTAGAAACCGGCCAAGGATTCATACACTATCACTTAGCTTGTTAACTTTTAATGACTAATGAAGCATTTAAAGGAGCGTGCTACCAAGTTCTCAAATTTCTAGATTTCTGGTTATGAATATGTCACCGGATTCATATTGATTACAAGTTTGAAAAGATTATGTTTGACTTCAAAGTTCAAAGGTTGGTGAACCATTTTGCTAAGTTTAAGCCAGTTTCAGGAAACCAAAAAAAACAGTTCGACTTATAAACTGAAAAAAACATCTCAAACAGAATTGAAAATTTACATTTTTGACCCACGAACAGATGACTAACAGCATTTTTTTCCTTTATCACACTAAAAGCGGACACGAGTTTTTTTTTTTTTTTTTCAAATTTCACTTCTTTAAAACCTAAATTGATCAAATAAAGACGAACTGCTTGTGAATAAAAATAAGGTCATGTACACTACATGAGTGGAGATGCATGGAAACTTGGTTTAAGGCGCGCCTGATGCACAAGGCACACGAGGTGATCAGGAAAGCACCTCAAGGCCTTGAGGCAGCGCCTCATGTACTTTTAGGTCAAAACTGGTCAAAGTTGGTAAAAAATAAGGTTTGTGGGAGACTAATATGTAAAACAAACAATGGATAAAGAAATTTTGAAAGGTTTTCTTGATAAAAAGGTTTTATGTAAAACAGGCGAGAGAAACGCAGCTTCTGGTTGTGTTAGTTGTAAATAGTTGAAGGGCCTAGTTGTTAACTAGAGGTCCCTACATGCAATTCTAGGTGTCCTTGCATGTAATTATAGGTATACCCTTATGTAAATAGTTATTTACTTGTTGGTCCCTCCTTTCCCTATAAATAGAGGGATCCTCTTCATTTGTACATACATTCAATCAATACAATTCAGATTTCCTTTCTTTCCATACCAGTCTCATTTACATGGTATCAGAGCTAAAGGTGTTTTAGCTCAAGAATATCCTCATTCGGGTGACCATTTCCGGCTCTCAGTTTAGAAAGTTCGTAGTATGCTCTGTGGTTGCAGCTTAGTCTGACCTTCCACATCAGAAACAGACTTTCTCTTTCATACCATTTCCGGTCACCACCAGTTTTGTCCTAAAAAAAACAAAAACCGTTCCAGATCCGTTCAAACACACCCATTACTTCAGCTCACATCAAATCTGTTCAAACACCCAAAACCACCACAACCCGTCACCTACTTTTTCAGATCCGTTCTTTTTTCCGGCGAGTTAACATACATCACCACCACCATCGTGTTCGCGATTTCCCGATCTACAAAACCCCCAAAAACGCGCCGCCATCTGACCTGCCACGCGCCGCCCAGACAATCGCCGCCGTACATCACGCGCCGCGCGTGACGGCGCGTCAGCCATCGTCCGGCCACCCTCTTTTTCCAGTTCAGTCGGAATTCCCTCCCCGTCCATCCCGTTAGGTTAATTTTTCGATCCGAGAATTTTTTCGTTTCTGCCTCGTTTAGCGTGTTCGTATTCCAGTTCAGATGTTTCGAGGTTACTGTTCACCAGACCCAAACCTGTTCCAGATCTGATCTGCCAAGTTTCAGATCTCACCTCCTCATCCAGATCCCGGGGGTACTGTTCATCGCAGTACTGTTCATCCTTCATCCGGGTACTGTTCATCCGTTGTTACTGTTCATCCGTTATTGTTCATCCGGTACTGTATTTTTCAGCTTCATCGGAATTTGTTTCCGATCATTTCCGAGCAGTCGGTCTTCCGATCTGAGCAACTTTGGTTTTCTACCTCGGTTCGCGTGTTCAGGTTTCAACTCAGTTTTTCGCCCTTCTGCTTGAACATCTTTTCAAATGGGAAACGAACGAAATCACACCATTACATGCACCAAGGAGGAGTATGATTGGCTTCAACGGTTACTTGCCTTCGGGTCACAAAGTCCGCAGACCAACTCGGTATTCCCAGGTACGTTGTCTGGCTTTGACCTATCCTGGATTATTGATTCTGGAGCCACTCATCACATGACTGCGAATCAAGAAATTCTCACTAGCCTTCATAAAACCTCTCACCAACCGGTTAAACTTGCAGATGGTTCCTCATGCCCCGTACGCGGCATTGGATCCATTCACAACCCAGAAAACCTAAAATTGTCTTCTACTCTTCTTGTTCCTAACTTCCCTACCAGCCTTTTATCTGTCAGCCAAATTACTAAACAAAATAATTGTTCCGTTACTTTTTATCCTACTCATTGTACCCTCAATGAACTGAGTACCAACCGAGTCATCGGTACTGGTCTTGAATCAGGTGATCTCTATCGGATGTCCTCATTGTCTCCTCCCAAAGCAAACATCTGTGAGTCTAGTATCTTTGAAACTCATTGTCGGTTAGGTCATCCCTCTGTAGCAGTCCTAAGGCAAATGAGACCTGGCATCTCTATTCCCGATAACTTCCATTGTGAGTCATGTCAGCTTGGTAAGCATACTCGACGTCCTTACTCCCCAAAAGTGTCAAGCCGAACCATTTCCATTTTTGAACTTGTACACTCTGACGTATGGGGTCCATGTCCAGTTAAGACTCCATTGGGCTTTCAATATTTTGTTACTTTCATTGATGACTATTCTCGTGCTACATGGGTTTACCTATTGAAATCCCGTAGTGAAATCAACTCAATCTTTCATGAATTCCATGCATATGTCAAAACCCAGTTCAAAACATCCATCCAAACCTTACGCACCGATAATGCTAAAGAATATATGTCTACCGATTTCTCTACATATCTCAAATCACAAGGTATTATTCATGAGACTTCTTGCGCATATACATCTCAACAGAATGGTGTTGCTGAACGCAAGAACCGCCATCTGTTGGATGTTACTCGCACACTCATGATTCATTCTCATGTTCCTCGTCACTTTTGGGGTGATGTTGTTCTTACTGCGGCTTATCTAATTAATCGTATGCCATCGTCTGTTCTTCATGGTCAAACCCCGTTCTCTGTTTTATTTCCTAGAGGAACTCCATTTCCTCTTGAGCCCCAAACTTTTGGATGTGTAGCTTATGTCCATGATCATCGTCCCGGAGTCCCTAAAATCGACCCTCGAGCCATTCGTTGTGTCTTCGTTGGTTACTCGCGTGTCCAGAAAGGTTATCGGTGTTATAGTCCTTCCCTTCGCCGATACTTTACCAGTGCTGACGTCACTTTTGATCCGTTGCGTCCTTTCTTTCCAGAATCTTCCATTCCAGTTTCTGATCTGTTTCCCGATCATGATATACCTGAGTCTCACATCATCCCCACCTTTCCTGTAACTCCTGTTCCATCTGTCCCTCAGGTCTCAGACACCACAACCCAGGGTCCTACTGCTGAGGACCTATCAACCGATCCCCCGTCATTACTCTTTACATATGCTCGGCAAGGAAAGGATCACACGTCAGCAACCATTGATCCCCAACCTACCCACACCTCTGGTACATCCGTTCAACCTGCCATGACTGAACCAGATACACCCTTGCAAGTTCCTACCCATACTACCTCGGATATCCCTTCGGATACTCCTGCTTATGACCCTCCGGGTGCCCCATATCCCGATATACCTATTGCCTTCCACAAAGAACCCAGGCGCTCCACTCGTTATCCCATTCAGGATTACGTTGCCTACGCTCATCTCTCTACCGAGTCTCATGCCTTTACCACTTCCCTGGATTTCTACCCGATTCCCAAGAATGTGATGATAGCTCTGGCTCACCCAGGATGGCGTCAAGCCATGGAAGACGAGATTGGGGCCTTACGGGCCAATCAGACTTGGGATCTTGAACCGCTTCCTTCTGGTAAGCGTGTTGTTGGTTGTTGTTGGGTCTTCACAGTTAAACTCAACCCTGATGGTTCTCTACATCGTCTGAAAGCTCGTTTGGTAGCTAAAGGCTACTCTCAAGCTTATGGTATTGATTATGACGAGACTTTCTCCCCAGTTGCCAAAATGCCCTCTGTACGTATTTGTATTGCTCTTGCTGCCATTCACCATTGGCCGCTCCACCAGCTTGATGTCAAGAACGCCTTTCTCAATGGTGTTCTTGAGGACGAGGTTTATATGGAGCAGCCACCTGGGTTCATTGTTGAGGAGGAGGCCTCAAAGGTATGCAGACTACGTCGTTCCCTATATGGCCTTAAACAGTCTCCAAGGGCATGGTTTGGTCGTTTCTCTAGTGTTATGGGAGAGTTTGGGATGGTTCGTAGTGCATATGATCACTCTGTATTCTTTAGACATCATCAGGGCCGAAGGATCATTCTAATTGTTTATGTGGACGATATCATAATTACAGGGGATGATGAAGATGGGATTACCAAGCTCAAACAGTTCCTTCAGTCTCAGTTTCAGATTAGCGACTTAGGTCGACTTCGGTACTTCCTTGGCATAGAAGTATCTCGTTCCCCACAAGGAATACTCCTTTCTCAGCGGAAGTATGTCCTTGATATGTTAACTGAGTGTGGCTTATTGGGTTGCAAACCGGTTGATAGTCCTATGCTTCCTACGAGGAAGCTCATTCCAGAGGACGGAAGTCCAATGAAAGATCCTGAGCGATACAGACGATTGGTCGGAAAACTTAACTACTTAACTGTCACCCGACCAGATATCTCCTTTGTCGTTAGTGTCCTAAGTCAATTCATGGCCACTCCATACACAGGACACTGGGATGCTGCTCTCCGTGTCTTAAGATATCTCAAGAGCACACCAGGCCTAGGGATCTTATATTCCGATCAGGGTCATTGTCGTGTAGGTGCTTTCACAGAAGAAGGAGATGGACGTATATCTGGATTCTCAGACGCAGATTGGGCAGGCTGTCCTATCTCCCGTCGATCCACCACTTGGTACTGTGTTTTCGTTGGAGGAAATCTTGTTTCCTGGAAGAGTAAGAAACAACACACCGTATCTAGATCAAGTGCCGAATCAGAGTACAGAGCTATGGCAGATGTTACATCAGAGATGATATGGGTTCGTCATCTTCTCAGAGAACTTGGGGTTATCTCTGAAGACTTGATGCGATTATACTGTGAAAATCAATCAGCTATACATAAGGCTGTAAACGAACCGAACGTTCAGCGAACAATTCGTGAACCGTTCGGCAGGAAGTTCGTTTATGTTCGTTCGTTTAATAAATGAACGAACATGAACAAGAAATTTCGTTCGATTAGTTAAATGAACGAACATGAACAGAGGTCTCATTCGTTCGATTGTGTTCGTGAACGTTCGGTAAGGTGTTCGTGAACGTGCTCGTGAACATTCGTTGATTTGCGTTCGTTTATGTAATATGTTTTAATTGAAGATCTTTGTACTTTCTTATATTTTATTTGTACTTTTTATATTATTAAACTTTTATTTATTTTATTACCCTAACAATTAAACTAGGAAACCCACTTTCACATTGTTTATCCATCATTTCCCTTTCATTTCTCATTATTTATATCGGCGAATATGATCGACCTCCGTTCCACAATTAGGGATTCAAGTTCGAGTGCTACTCTCTGGGCCATCTATCTTTATCCTTTGTCACGTTCGCCAAATTTATTTGTGTTCGTTTGTGTTCGTGAACCGTTCGCGAACACGCTCATTTCCTTAATGAACGAACACGAACATAAAATCTCGTTCGATAAGAGTTCATGAACCGTTCGTGAACACATTTATTTCCTTAACGAACGAACATGAACAAGGCCCTGTTCGTGTTCGTTCGGTTCGTTTACAGCCCATACATATAGCCAAAAATCAAGTATTCCATGAGAGAACTAAACACATTGAGGTTGATTGTCACCTAATCAGAGATCGGATAGTCGGAACTCAAAAGGATCCTCCATCAATTCAGCCAATCCATGTTAAGACGGAATTCCAACTAGCAGATATCTTCACAAAACCACTCCGAAAGGCACAAATAGATTTCATATGTAACAAGTTGGGCATGATTAACATCTATGCTCCAACTTGAGGAGGAGTGTTAGTTGTAAATAGTTGAAGGGCCTAGTTGTTAACTAGAGGTCCCTACATGCAATTCTAGGTGTCCTTGCATGTAATTATAGGTATACCCTTATGTAAATAGTTATTTACTTGTTGGTCCCTCCTTCCCCTATAAATAGAGGGATCCTCTTCATTTGTACATACATTCAATCAATACAATTCAGATTTCCTTTCTTTCCATACCAGTCTCATTTACAGGTTGCAAATAAAAGCTTATTTGGTTTGGTTGTAAACAGAGCAACGTCTCGTGTACTTGATGCGTGCGCCTCGGCCTTTGGGACCTAAAAGCCTCTGAGCACCTCACACTTTTTTAATCCAAGCATGGAAATGAGGAGAAATTAATGCTACAGGTAAGCACTCTATATCTACACATTATATTTCATCCCTAATAAGACAATGAGCTCTTTAAGAGAATAAGTATACATATTAATTTGATTCAAGTATTTAACAAGTTGTTTTTGTTACTTTAAGAGAAGTTGCATTTGCACCAACAGCTTGTTGATTCTGCTGCTGTGTTGATTCGGATGCTGATGAACTTATTTTGTATTCAATCGAACTTGATTTGTATATGTATTCTGTTGAACTTAATTTGTATGTTTCTTAGTTAAACTGTTGAGTTAGTGCTGTAGAATGCTAATTTGTACTATTGAACTTGAAAGGTGTGCATTAATTTATTTTTTAAAGCAGAGCAGAGTTGAACCAGCTCAATTAGAAATCAAGCCGAGTTCTAGCTTAACATTCAGCTTGGTTATGTGAATTCGAGCTGACCCTGGCTCAAGTCAGTTCGGCTCATGAACCGCCCTATACTGAGAATCCTTGAGAAAAGTAAACAAAATTCTTCATATACAAATATTCTTATCATGGTTTAAAAAGGCGTTTTGAGGCGCGCCTCGAGGCGTACGCCTCAGGTGAGGCGGTCAAAAATCGCAATCAAGGCTTAGCCTCACAGGGGGAAACTGAAACCTAAGCCTCAGCCATACGAGGCGGTTCGAGGCGGTTCGAGGCGTTGAGGCGGTGAGGCTTAAGCCTCACCAGACTTGTGCAAATTGATCAGTTTTTTGTTTTCTGGACTTTTTTTTTCAGCCCATTTAGTTTTTTGCGCACGCTTTTAGGACTTTAAGAGCAAAATTAGTGCTGATGATGAGACTAATGAAGATAAAGATGATGGCCTGCCCATAAAAATGGAGCTGGGAGATGAAGAAGAGTTACCTGCGAGTAGTTATGGAGGAAGACGACCTTTGCCATGGAGAGAAGATGTGACGGCTGTTTATGTTTTAGGGTTTTTTTTTTGAACGGCATATGTTTTAGGGTTTTAATTGATACATCTTTATATTTCCTTAATTTCTTATTTAAGTAAACTACATTTTCATCCCAATATTACAGTTTTGGTCAAATTTAACCCTAAACTTTCTATTGGTCAAATTTAACCTTAAACTTTCTATTTTGTTTATTTTTTTTCTTGAGTTTTATCTAGTTGTACATATAGCTTGGTTAGTTATACATTGGGTGTGTTATATAGTTTTTGTGCTTTTCTATGTTATAAATATAGGTTTTTTTGGGTACTTGATGATAGAAATTTATAAAAAAGTATTAATAAATACCGTGCGCTTCGGGTACGAAAAGCGGTGCGCTTTTGCGCTTGGAGCTTTGCGCCTCGGTTTTTGACCTTGTCGCTTTTGTGCGCTTCTCGCTTTTTAAAACCAAGGTGGGGATGAAGATGGCATTGGTGTAGTTGACGGGTCAAATGAGGAAGAAGGTGATGATGATGCGGAGTGGAACGAGTTCTATGATATTTAGATGTCATAACATTACTAGTTTAAGTTGTTTGAACTATTTTATGATGTTTGTTTTATGTTTAAACCTTGTTTGTTGAAATATTTTCTATTTATGATGTTTGTTTTATGCTAATTTGTGATTTTTATGAGACATCTATATATTTTTTTAATTTTTTTTAATAATGTTTTGAGGCTTACACCTCGACCTGCCTCGAGGCTTACGCCTCGTGAGGCTAAGGGAAAACGCCTCGATACCCGTTTTAGCCTTTTTAAACCTTGATTCTTATTGATGAAATGATTACATATTAGACAAAAGAAAAGTTATCTCAAACTATAAATAAACAAGCATAATCGAAAAGTGATTTAAGGACAGAATGTACTAAAAGTCTAGAACATCTTTTATAGTTTTATCCTGTATTACTTATCAAAAACGAACACCCACATGTCAGCAAAGATAATGCTCAGTTCAGCTTTCTATTCTTTAGGAGCCAAGATGAATAATGGTTCATTTATTGTGGAAATTTACGTGCCAAGATAAATTTCTATTCCATATGGAACGTAGAAATTTATGTGCCAAAAAAAACAATGCTCGTTAGAAGCACCTGTTGTGGGATCCTAAAACACCTGAATACTGGTTCATTCATTCTTGCCCAAAAGAAGCCAATGACTATATGGTCTCCCACGTTGATCCATGAAGCCAGTGTTCATAATGTTAGTCACTTAATTCTCAAGTACCTGAAGTATCAGGTTATATTTAGGTGGTGTTTGGTTTGTAACTGGGTGTAGGTTTGAATGGAAAAAAGAGACAAAACCCACCCCTCACACTAGGTTTGATAAAACCCACCCCTCACACTAGGTTAGATGACCCCCCCCCCCCCCCCTAAAAATAAGGATAATATGTCATTTCATTTCCATTCCTGAACCAAACACCGCCTAAATATTACCTGATATGATATGAGATATCTTTTGCTCGTTTTAAATTTCTATTCATTTTGGCACCTAAATATTACCAAAACATTTCTTTTTATCTTATGTAATATACCATATGGTTTATATCTCATTTTATTTACTTATTTTGGTAAAATATTAAAATCACTCATTAAGGTTTGATAAATGCATTGAAAGCCACGAATAAGGGTATCTTTATAAAACATAACCAGAACTGTTATATACAACTAATTCACAAAATACCATGTCTTTAGGCTCGACTCACTAAACGGATAAATCTTGAGATACAAAAACACATAGAAAACGTCTAAACAAAGGTGAGTTTATGTAACTATTTTCAAAATGGGATACACATGAATCTTGTGAAATATGTGTATCTAGAAATCTGCAATGCATGTATAAATAAATCACAATAAAAAGTCGGGCATATATTTACATATAAATGGACTGATTATATACGCGCTGTGGTGGTCAATAGATAGCAGCGTTATGCTGCGGTACATTTAAAAACTGTTACTTGGCCAGTTGGCCCTTCTTTCCAAGTAACTCAGCGGGGAGCTTTTGCAAAACTTTATTGGGAAGATATAAAGTTGAACATTTTAAGTATTGATTTGATAATATGCTATTACATATGTTTACATTTGTATATTGTGATAATGAATTATCATACCCACTCATCACCAGATCAACGTTCTTTCATCTTGAGGCCCTTCTTTCCATGTAACTCAGCAGGGAGCTTATCGGGCCATATAGAAGGCCCCAAGATGAATGAAAGTTGATGTGGAGATAAAAAGCTCCATGCTGAATTACTTGAAAAAAAAGGAACTCGAGGCCCCAAGATGAAATAAAGTTGGTATGGTGATGAGCGGGTATGAATGATTATTCATTATCACATTTAAAAAATGTAAGCATATGTAATAGCATATCATCAAATCAGTACTCATAAAGTTCAAAGATTGATACGATAATTAATTACCATTTGTTATTTTTAATCATTTTTCTAATGTAAAATGCCACATGAATCATGATATATAAGATAAAAAAAATAAAACAATCAGTTTATTCCCCATAAACGTTAAAGAGCATGTAGTGACTATCTCACAAGGTATGTTTGGTATTTGTTCTTCTTTCTCCATTCAGAAAGGCAGAACTCGATAAAAGTAACAGTTTGTCCCAACCAAAAACTAGCACAGTGCTATAGGACCATTTGTTCTATAAAAGAAAGGGGGATGCAACTATGCCATGAAGCAAGCATCTACACATCATAATTCTCACAAGAAAGACTAACATATGGTGCGGATGTTCACCTTTTACATCCACAATAATCTTCTGATTCTTCTCACATAACATCCCCACTTTAACTTAAAGTAAATGAAACTCTGGACACAGTTAAAGTTAAACTATCCATGCCCAAACTTTCAAGGTCTCTTCAGTATTCTAAACGTCATCTCCTTTACTATATTAGTGTTAGTTTAGATGTTTAGTTCACCTACTTATACATGAATTTGTATTTGGTTACCGTCGGATGGATAAGAATTCTATGTGAAACTTGCAGAATGCACATATTTTACTTGCCATCAAACCAGAAGTTTGGTGGGCGATGGGATTTTTCTACCATTTACGTAAAAGTTCCATGTATCTAATTTGCGTTTGAGACAAAAGCATACATCAGCAGATCTTGTAAGGCCTAAAAGGTTTTGTGCATTTCTATTTTACGAAAGAGAATCCTACACATATAACTCATCTTTGATAATTCAACTAGTGCACTGTCACCATATGTTAACCAGAATGCAAACATCACAAAGAATAGCAAATAACATGTTAAGAATGCTTAGTGTGAAAGAGGGTACATACCACATGCAACAGAAGCGCAAATTGCTTTTTACGAAGCTCCAATGTCCTCGAACTAGCAGTATTCTCAGCTTCCAAAGCTGCAATCTCCTTCTCCAGTTCATTAATCAGCTTCTGCGTCTCGGACCTCGGCGGCTGCGCAGCAATCAACTTCCTAATCGTCTCACACTCCTCCTTATGCTTCCTCTCAACCTTACTCTCCTCAAGTTGCTTCTTCAAATCCTCAATATCATCCTGTGCTTCCACTATCTTCCTATTAATCTCATCATTCAACTCATTAAAATTCTCCTTCTCCCTAACATTGGCATCAATAACCGCCTTTGTCTTCACCAACGGAAGCTCAAACGTCCTCAGCTCCTGCAGGAAAGCCTTGGCAAGCCTCTCGCAATCCGCATAGTTATCGGAGTCCTTCTCGGTTTCTAGAGCGAAGGAGGTGAACTTCTTTTGAAGCTTTTTCAACGGCGGTTCGCCACGTGTGGTTGTTGTTCTGGTCAGAAGCCTATGTTTGATTATTATGTCATCTTCTAGGGCTCCAAACGCGTAATGTGCAGCTCCTCCTGTTGTTTCTCCCCTACCGCTGACTTTCCTAGATTTCAACATATCTGTAACCAAATTTTGATACAAAATCACGACGGAGAAATTGAGATGATGACGTGTGACCTAATTTGTGAAATTATCGTATTACGAAATCTGAATCTATTTCTGAGATAGAAAAGTGCGAACCTTTGGTCGGTGATATTGCAGATTCTGGAAAACTCGCCGGCGACGGAGTTTACTCCGGCGGTACTAGGAACTGAAAATCAAGCGGTGGAGATTGCCATCGTCGCTAGGTATATACTCTTTTATTTCCGTTTTTCTTCAAAATAATATAAAATAATTATTTTTGATAAAAATCAAAGAGAAAAAGAGATAAATTGAATTAAATCCTTCGTTCTATTCAACACTAGTATTAAGGCCCAACGTTGCAGAGTTTGTTGTAAAACTGTGTCAAGTAGTACCAATACTATATCACTGTCAGCGACCACCAACAACGGAAAAGCTTGTAAAAACAAATTAAATAAAAAAGAAAAAAAATAACGTCGAGCGAAAAAGCAAACGTAAAATCTTTGAATCACGAAAGCTCGTTGCAGAGAAATTAAACCAAAACGTAAAACATAGAAAAAAACAACTAAGTCAATCAAGGACCCGCGGGTTGGTCAAACTTGTTAAACGGAGAAAAATAGATGTGCTGCGACGGGCCAGTCAAACGGGAAAAATATATGGAAAAAATGTTGAACCCCACACGCACGTTGCAGTCATTAACTCACAAAATTTAAAACGAAACGAAAAACGTAGGAAAAATGATAAGTATTGTGGACCAAAATTGAAAATAAAAAAGAGTTGGGATTAGATTGCAAAAGATGAAAAACTTTAGGTTAAAAGTAAAAAAAAACACAAAGGGTCTAAATCGCAAAATTGAAGTTATTTATTAATCTTGGATAAGGATAATGATAAAAATAAATTATATCTATATATTAGTTATTAATATTAATATTAAGAGATATTTATTAAATAATTATAAATAAAATTTATGCGGTTGAAGGAGAGAATGACATGTGGCATTATTTGGAGTCTTTTATTATAAGTTAGATTACAATAACAATATATAGAGATAAACATAACCAAAAACTCTAAAACCCATAAGTAATTAGTTGGGCCTAAAATGTCTGGTTTATAACACCCCCCCCCCCCCCCTTAGACATTTAGAATTATACACAGTTTAACAACATACTTCAGGATTATGTTAAATAGGTACTTCAAGACCTGAATAAATAAACTGATACTACTGGATCAATTATACTGCCTCATTAAAAACCTTACTAAGAAAACTCATTGGGACAAAACTTAGTTAAGGGAAAAAGAGTACAGTGTGTATAATTCTCCCCCTGAATTCAACAAACATCTTTCAATCTGCGGAGACCGATCTTGTGTGATAGTTGCTCGAAACTGCTTCTTGGTAAAGATTTTGTGAACAGGTCAGCTAAATTTTCACTTGACTTGGTCTGGCAAACATCAATTTCCCCTTCTTTCTGCAAGTCATATGTTGAGAAGAACTTTGGTGAGATGTGCTTTGTTCGATCACCTTTGATGTAACCTTCTCTGATCTGAGCTATGCAAGCAGCGTTGTCTTCATAAATAATTGTCGGCTCCTTCTTGATCTGTTCTAATCCGCATGCTTCTTGTATGTGATTAATCATTGATCTCAACCACACGCATTCTCAACCAGCATCATATAGTGCTATCAATTCGGCATGATTTGATGATGTTGCTGTAAGTGTTTGCTTAGTTTACTTCCAAGAAATTGTTGTGCCGCCGTATGTAAATACATAACCTGTCTGAGATTTTGCTTTGTGAGGATCTGATAGATATCCGGCATCAGCATACCCAACCAGCTGGGACTTTTGATCTTTCTGATAGAAAAGACCTAAGTCTTGTGTCCCGCAAATATACCGGAATATATGTTTTACACCATTTCAGTGTCTACGTGTTGGATTCGAACTGTATCTCGCAAGTACATGAACTGCAAATGCAATGTCAGGTCTTGTGTTATTTGCGAGATACATAAGGGCACCGATCGCGCTTAAGTACGGTACTTCCGGACCAAGTACTTCTTCACCTTCTTCTTGAGGGCGGTAAGGATCCTTGTGTGGATCTAGCGATCGAATAACCATAGGTACGCTAAACGGATGTTGGTGCACTGAATGTCTGTTAACTACGTCTTGTATGAGTCTTATGTCTAGATAGGTTAAATGAGTGCACAATAGTGATTGAATTAGGGTTTGGTCATGTTTTAGGTAGTGAGTCCGTTTGAACAGGTCCATCCGTTTGAACAGGTCAGTCCGTTTGAACCAGTCCGTTTGAAGCAGGTTCATTTGAACATGGTTGTGTCACTTTCAAACGGAATAGGCTTAGCCTATATATAGGGGTTGTGTAGATTCATTTGAAACGGAACAGTTGTGTGTGTGTGAGCGAAGGTGCTGCCGGATTTTTGTCAGAATTCATTGTAAAAGCTCAGCAAATCAGTAATAGAGAAAGATTAAAAGGAAACAAGCTGTTTGACATTGTTTGCATTGATTCCACATTTGTAAATGATGATGAACTACTCATACTGACTGTTTAGGGTCACAGGAACCGATCCAACAAGTGGTATCAGAGCTCAGGACGAGGAGTTCATATCATTGCAGCTTGATTATATCGGATTTTCTCACTTCTACCTTTCTTTTCTGATTTAAACAAGTTTTTACGGTTAAAATGGCCTAAAACTCTCACATAATAAGCGAAACATATTGATAACGAATCCTTGAAAGTTTTGAACTAAAATTCGACTTAAAACTGATCAAAAACACCTATTCCGTTTGAAATTGTTCGAAATATGCTGACGTCATAGGTTATTACGTTTGAACGAAGCCTGGTTTTCGTTTGAAACTGACACTTCGTTTGAAATTGGTGATATTCCGTTTGAAAATCACAGTTTCGTTTGAAGGGTTCCGGTTGAATGATGTATCTCGTTTGACAGTGGTTAGTCGTTTGAAGGGTTCCGTTTGAATGATGTACCTCGTTTGAAAGTGGGGATGTTTTGTTATTCCGTTTGAAAGTGGTCCAATAGAATCAAAGTAGATTCTGAATTGCATGTGACAAAGTATCGGCCCAATCAATCAATTTAAAGTTTAGCAGCCCAATCATAAACGAATGTTTTGAGGTCCAATCGGATTAGTGTTGGTTGTGGTCGAATTGCATTTTAGATATTCAAACATTTAATAGAATTCAAGACGTTTAACAAAGAATTTGTGGTTAAAATGTATGACGAGAAGGAAAATGTTAAACTTGAAAGACTAAACAATTGGTATGTTGGCAGTTATCTTGAGAAAAAGGAGGTTGTGGTTGAAAGATTTAAATATTTTATGTGTAGGAAATATGAGAACTTTAATGATATGGAAAAGCGATATCATGATTTACTTAAAGGTTTGAGAATGAATTACTTAAAGATATCAGATGCTGAACTGATATCTAAGTTTGCAGATGCATTACCTTTGGATTGGGATGAATTTTTGGGAAAACTGAAAAAAGATTCTAAGTTCTCAAAATTTAGTTCAAATGATTTCATCGGAGAGCTTAGAACACACAATGATGAGAATGAAAAGAAAAAGAAAGAGTTGATAGAGGAACTAAAAAGAAGTTCAGAATATAATTCTTGAAATAATCAAAAGAATTAGAAATGGTATTGATGTAAGAAGTAGGATGAAATATGATCTCAAGAGAGGTTGTTTTTTAAATGAAGATTTGAATCCTGCTGATATGGTTAAAATTTTTCTTGCAGGAACGTCAAAGATTGAAGAATCCAAGAAGGATGAAACTTCAAAATGTGAAGTTGTGTGCTCAAAATGCGAAAAATCAGAAGCAGAAAATGTCAAACTCTTGAATGATGTGGAGAGTTTAACATTGGAAATCAATCATTTGAAGGATGAGAAAAGATCTGATGATAAATAGATTCTTGAAATGAGAGAAAATTGTGAGAAATTGAAATCTGAAAATGTCAAACTGATGAGTAGTTTGGACAGTTTGACATTGGAAATAAAAAATTTAAAAGAAAATGAAAAGGATTTTGAAAATAGAAAATTAAAAATTGAAAGAGATTTTCAAAGTCAAATAAAGATTTTAGAAGATGAAAAAACTGTTATTTTCAAAAATAATCTTGAAAAGCAAATGGAAATAAATTCTCATCTTCAGAAAATCATTCAGCTTGAAAAAGAAGCTGAAATTGCTAGAAATAGAGTCAATGACTTAGAAAATCAATTGAAAGGTTCTTTACCCAAAAAAAAAATCAATTGAAAGGTTTTGTGAATGTTTCATCAGTACCAGATCTTGTATGTCCAAAACCGATCAATTCAGTTCCAATAAGTGACAATGTCACAAATTTTGACAAAGTCAAAATTGAAGATTGTGATGATAAAACTGATGATGAAAATGAGAAAAGAAAAATATTTTTAGAATTAAAAGAAATTTTTAAAAATACTGTTTTGCAATCCACTGAAATAGGTGAATGCTTAAAGCAAAAACCTGTTAAGAAGATTGTAGAACAGAAACAAAAAGTTAAAAATTCGAAAAATTTTCGAAAAGAAAATAAAAGCTCATCAGTTCAGTCATCCAATCATTATGCAAAATCACAAAAATCTGAAAATAAAAACTCACAAAAAGTTGGTAATAAGTGGTGCAGGTTTGACCACAGTGCTCAAATGCCAAATCAAGGATACAAGAGAAGGAAGGATTACCACAAGGCAACTCAATGTTTTGATCTGAGTGTGTGGTATGAAAGTGAGGAAAGGTATGATAACAGAGTGTGTTACACATGTGGTTATCAGGGACACATTGCTGTTAACTGCCAAACTCAGAGAATTGAAACAAGAAGATGCTATGAATGTCAAATCAGAGGGCATATTGCCAGAGATTGCCCAATGAGATCAAAGGGAAGATCGAGGGCTGAATCTCAGAAATTGGCAAAGAAACCAGTCAATGTCAAGCCCAAAGCACAGAAAGTTCAAGAACCTAAAGTTCACGAACAGAAAGTGAAGCTTTCGCAGGGGCAGAAAGACAGACTGAGGAAGAAGAGAAAGAAGGCAAGAGAGTATCTCGAAAGGATTTTGTCCTCGGATACAGTCGTCAAAGCGAATAACAGTTCTGATAAATCGTTTTACTCTCCTAAGACCGATCAGTCAAACAAAACGAATTCATCAGATACAAATCTGGGGACAAAAGAAAAGAAGAAGATAATTATCGGCGATGAATATGGCTCAATAAAGTCAGACAAGCCATGTTCAGGCAATTGTCACACCCCGACCACGTGGAACATACAAAACGTGGCGGAAACATCGGGGAGTGTTGTAACAGAATTAATGTTTCACAACCATGGAAATTAAAGTTTCGTTTTATTCAATATAAGTGTTACAATGTCTAAACAAACATGAAAATACAACATAATTAACTAGTCTGCATCTTTTATTGTCACTAAGGCCCATGTCCGCCTAAGTGTATCTTGATCAATCCTATGCTTCATTTCCTGAAACACATGTGAAAATATGGTACGTCAGCATAAAAATGCCGGTGAGATACATAGGTTTTGTGAAAATAGGTTTCATGACTTATGTTTGAGAAAATGTTTAGTCATGAACCTTGTAATTGCTTTGTTTTGTAAATCATTTGAAAAACAATGAGTTCAGATGATATGTATAAATAAGTGAATAATGCATGGTTAAATGAATAACCAAGTAAAATGAGTTTGTATAAGATAAGTTGTTTTGTAAAACAATGAATTGTGAAAAGTATGTTATTTGTATAAAATGTTATATGTATCAAACTGAAATGATTCAAATAACGCTACGATATGTAATACCATACAAACACTTATATATAGGAAGTACCAGCGGCGTATCCACCATGCTTGTATCATATTACACACGCATCGTTACTTAATCACTTAATCAAACCAAACCAACAATGTAAAATGTCTATGTTAAATTAATTGCCAAATGTATTGAATAATATGTCAAAATGTTTATGTCAAGATGTAAACCATGTAATGTGTAACCAAAATGATATGTATGGCTAGTGAAAACGCATCAACTAAACCATAGGTGAAATGCACAAAAACAAGGTATTGAAGTAAAACTGTGTTTAAATCAACGTTATGTTTTGTGTAAATGCATGATTAATGTCAATCATGTTAAAATGTCTATGTCTAATGTCTATGTCAAAATGTCCTGTATGGCTAGCGAAATGTGTCAACTAAACCATATGCACAAGAACATAGTATTGAAGTAAAACGTAGTTTAAATCAACATTATGTCTTGTGAAAATGCATGATCAAGGTCAATCATGTTAAAATGTCTATGTCTAATGTCTATGTCAAAATGTCCTGTATGGCTAGCGAAATGTGTCAACTAAACCATATGCACAAGAACATAGTATTGAAGTAAAACGTAGTTTAAATCAACATTATGTCTTGTGAAAATGCATGATCAAGGTCAATCATGTTAAAATGTCTATATGCATGCTATACTGAATATGTACATTTATGTGGTGTTGTTCCAATGCATACATCCAAGCCTTGCGACTGTGGTGATAAACCCTTTAAACAAATTAAAGGTTTATCTGTCTTAAATATCATCGAATTCGGTCATTCCTTTCATCCCCTTTCCCTGGGACGTCCGGAACGGGAGTTGTCAATTCCTATGGTACCACTACCTACTAACGAACGGCGTAGCTAATGTTAATGAATGTATTGTCCCATTTAACAAACCAAATGTCATACCAAAATGTAAGCATGTGAAGAAATGAAAATGTACTAAGTATGCAACAATGAACATACATAGCATGTGACGTGATGTGATGTAAAACAATGTACTATAATGTACTAACAAACATAGCAGGTATATGATATGAAAACAGGAAAGCATGAAAGTAATAAGTAGGCACATGTGTTCCACCCCAAAACAGTTTGGAAAACAGTTAAAAGAGGGGTCTATGTACTCACTTGGGAATGCTCAGTAGTCCTTGAGTAACAACCAAACAATGCTAGAGATCACGGAAATCAAACGGCACCTAATATAGGTAACTATGTTAAATAACCGGACCTAAATCGGAAGATTGGGTAGCATTAGGGTTTGTAAACCAAATGAGTGTAGGAACTCATATGATATGGTTTAACAAAGCCTACGTGCTAAATGAAACTTAACCTAAGTCTTATCGACCCATTACGACCCGTTTAGGAAGCTTATGCTACTTTAACGCGTCGTTCGCGTAAAACGCGTTCGGAACGCCTAACCAGCCCTATGACAAGTGTTATATGCCTAAACATGTTACATAATCAGTTATGTGGCAAAAGTTTAGGTTACATATGCTAAATTACCAATTATGCATGAAAAGGGTATTCTGGTAATTTACCTAAGGCATATAAACTACCTATCATACAACTACTTAAACGATGTGACCATAGGGTATAACCTCAGAAGGTTATTCCCTACCTACTATGGTCACCTAATGTATTTGGTCGGATCCTAATGATCGACCAAATGGGTCGAGTTCGAAGGTATAGGCGATTTATTAGATCGCCTACCCTACGACTCTAGACAACGTGGTAATCAGTGGGCATAGTCCCAAAGGACTATGACCAACGTGATTACACTCACGTTGCGAAGTTCAAACGAACTTCGCATTGACCATTACTGGTCAACGCTGAAAGTCAAACAAAGTTTGACTTTCTGACTCGAAAAGCAGTAAAATAAGGAAAAGAACGAAAGAATACTAACCCAGGGTCCCCGAATGCTAATCCCGACTTCAAGAACTCAGGTATGAAACAATGGTTTCAACTTAGAGCTCTCAAAATCAGAATTCTTGTAAGTTTTGCATTGGGGTGTTGGGGTATTTATAGTATTCGGGTAACCGTTAAGATCATTTCTTGGAAAAGGGGAAACGATCAAGGCCGTACATGTGTTGGAAGGTTGTGGTGACTAAAATTCCATCCATATCACATGACTAGACAAATTAGAATGTGTGGTGGAGGATAGAACAGCTGCAAACTGATGTTAAACACATTGAATCTGGTCAGAAGGTGCCATGCGGCCCGCTTTAGATTCATGCAAACACAATGCGGGCCGCTTGGGCCCTCTGATCTGCACATATGTTTCAAAAATGACAGTTTAGGTCCCTGCACGTGTTTAAGGCCATTTCCGACACTTCTAAGGCCCGTAAAGCCAACTTTAAGGCCCTAAAATGATGCCTAAACATTGTGGACTTGAAACATGTTCAAAAATATGTCGGATGATGGTTCGTTTGGTCGTACGAACGCGATGTTCGCTTAATTACGACGGAATGCGCATAAGCGCGAAAAACGATCCAAATGACGTGACGAATGGATTTTTCTTATGGAGAACACTAAAATATAATGTAGTCATGCTTACATAAATTTTTGGGTGTCCGGATGTATTCAGAACGTAAGTTATGCGCGAAAATGCAAACTTGTGCACTTTTTGACACTTTTAGTCCCTGAATGACCCAAAAGTTTATTTTAGCACACCGAACCCCTCAAAGCCTATTTCTAAGCTATATAAAGGATATTTAAGGTGTGTTTAACTTATGGTCATGTTCCGGAATGTCTGTTACAGTTCAAATTGGCATACTTTCGCAGTTTGTCAACTTTAGTCCCTGTAAGCGATTTAACTTGATTTTGCCATACCAAAGCCTTCAAAACTTATTTCTAAGTTATGTAAAGGTTATTTAAGGCATGTTAAGCCAATGTCACTATTCCGGAGTGTTTGTTGCATTAAACTGGTTATATTTACGCATCGGTGCGCGTATAACCTTCCAGAAAGTGATTTAGAGTTTGAAATTGAACAAGAATTGATATGTGCAAATGATACACATATTTTTTACAAAGACCAAGTATGAAATACAATATTTCATTGCTACAGTATTTGTGTGATGGCCGTGGAGGCACAGGTGTTACAGTCTCCCCTACTTTAGGAAATTTTGTCCCGAAATTTATTTAGAGGAAACTTGTGAGAGCTTGAAAGTATGAAGTTGAAAAGATCGAACAACATTGGTTAGGGTTCTTGAACTTCTAGTAACCTTAATAACATTATGTTTGCAATGTAAGAGGGACACTTATATACTAGTATATGAAGCGTCATTGGTGCGTCCACCGTACCTCCATTACATCGTTCTCATTTCGTTATTGTTGTCACTATCGGTTCTTACACATAATAAATCTTACTGGGTTTCTGTGCACTAAATTTCATAATTATGTACGCGTCCATAATTAGACAATTCCTTGCACAGTTCACACAGTCTATTTTATAATGCGTAGGGTAAAACCAAATGAACAATCCTGTGATGAGTGTGACTAGACCGCCATAGAGTCCCGTAGACTAAATCAATAAATGATCTAAATAGACTATCAAGGAGTCTGTCCAGCTACATCACTAGATGTCATTCTTTAACCAAATTGTGAATCAATCTTTTGACTAGACCACTAAAAAGGGTCTGGAGTGGTACTATATAAATCCAAGGGTCTTAACTATTACATAGAAGCCCATTAAGGATTTAAGGTAGTACCTTTGAATATCCTGCTACGAATCTCTCATATGAAGATATGAAAGATCCTGCGAGGATTTGGATAACGAATATCCAGAGTATTAAAAACACAAAAATGCATGAAAGAAAACATAAGATGAATAAACACATAGTCACATAACCACAAAATTGCTAATTAGAAGTTTGTTCTGCTAACAGAGTACATGTATTTAAAGCACACTAGGAATCCATCTTGTGGATTTCATTTGGTACTTTAAACATTTTCGAGAATCCAACTATAAAGATAGAAAGATTCAAAAAGAAAATTCGATTTCGATTACTAGAACTCGAAATGTTCAAATTAAGGTACATAAAGAATCCAATTAAGGACTCTGATTTGAATGATGATCATCCACAAGGATCTAAATGTGAAGATAAAAAGATCCCATATGGATTTTAGAAGTTGAAGATGTTTTGAAATCTTGCACTGGATATGCTTAAGTCAAAACATAAGTAAAATGCTTATGAGGTTGAGATGCTAGATATGTCAAGGCGACATATGAAGCAGAATTTGAAGGTTAAGTAAGTGTGTGAGGAAAATATATTTGGAAAACTATGCATGGGAAAAAAAATGTTTTTGAAACCTTATATATAATATTTTGAAATCATAAAGTAGGTGTATTAGATAGATATATTTATAAAAATGTTTTAAAATCATGCGGAATGAATTTTTGAAATTATGTATAAGGTTTTTGGAAAACATGAATGATGCTTTTCGAAATCATGCACTTGATGAGAAAATGTAATGTGTTAATATTGTCTTCAGACTATATGAAATATTTTGAAATTAAAAAGGTTGGTTTTGATAACATGGCCAATGTTTTTGAAATAACATAGACAATGTATCTAGAAAAAATTGTTTTCAAACTATATGAAATGTTTTGAGATCATGAAGATTGTTTTGAAATACTTGTACTGTGTAAAAAAAAATCAAAATATAATGGGTATGAGATTTGGAAATACCCTTAGTTATTTAACCAAGAATTTAAAGGTACTGATGTGCAAAAAGCATGATTACTCATAATGTCACTTTATTTTCTGTACTTCGTATCTTAGAATGAAACGAGTACTTAAAATTTTCAAAGGAATCATGAGCGATCATTTGAAAGAGAGAATCACAAGAGTAGTTTGTAAGGAACATAGTTCCTTAATGCAGGTATCATAGGAAAACAAACACACATGTAAATATACTTGTATATCAGAATTTGTGAACAACGATTTATTTATAAACAAAACAGATTGTTTCACATTACAAGGAAACAAAAGAACAAAAGCATAAGACAGCAACATCTTCTACTCTGTCAACTGCTCATCCTTGGGTCAGATTTGCATTAGCAAGCTTTGGGCAATTTCTTCGGAAATGTCCCATCTCGCCACACTTGTAGCAATAACCTGGTGGAAAGCGAGTTTGAGTAGGGTTGACTTGGAGTTGATTTGGACTACTTTGGTTTGGGGTAAATCGACAAACATTTGCCCGGTGACCGAGTCGCCCACATGATGCACACAAACGACACTGTAGGTGAGCTAAGTGGTGTGCATTACATTTGTCGCATATTGGGGCTGTTCCCTTGTATTGCTTCCTAACAGGTGGTGTTGCCACCCGATTGGGTCCTATTTGATTTGGTACTGCTGCTACGCAAACCTTTGCTGTATGACCTTTAAGTCCACAGATTTGGCATTTGCGGCACTTCACATTAGGGTGATGATGAAGGGTACATTGGTTGCACAAGGGTTCAATTCCGTTGTATGGCTTCCTAGCTGGTGGCCTTGCCACATGGCTAGGTCCCGCTTGATTAGGTGTAACCGTTGCGGGTTTCCTTGAAGCCTTACGCTTCCTTGTCTTTGGTGCAGTCTTGACTTCTGCTTCCTTCAGTGGCTCTTGGGTGGCTTCATTGTCGAGACGAGAGGCTTCATTGTTGAGACGAGCCATGGAAATGCCTAAATCCACAGTCCTCTGAATCACTTCGCCAATTTGCTGGACAAATTTGGCTGTTCGCTCGGGCATTTGACCAGTGATGAGAGGAATAGACATTCTAAAAGAAAATGAAAGACAGAGGAAGAAGCAAGTGAAAGGTTATTGGAAAATTAATGCAGAATGTTAACGAATGAAAATTGTGATCATTTGTTTGTTACCTAAGGCAAACAAATGAGACGGTGACTAATCAAGGTAAACAGGTCTTATTAATGTATCACTGAAGACATGCTCGCCTATAAGTGAACACTCATCCCGAGAATTCCCAGGTAAGCACAACTGGTCTCGCGTCTGATGAGATGTATACGAAGTGCTTGCCTAGACAGAAAACCCAGAATACAGGCATTCACCCTTCCAGTTTGCACGTGTTCACATTATTTAAAACCCAAAACCTTGACGAGATTTTGAAAATTCAAAGGGATTCAAAACCTTATAACTGAGGGTTCAAAACCTAGTAATTAATCATCCTAGAACAGATGATTAGTTTTCAAAGTGGTTTTGAAATTTATGTTCTTGTTGTGGTTGTCGCCTAAGGATAGGTGACGGTATTGTTTTATGACTAAACGCAAGTAAACTCGCGTTAGGGTCCTAAGAAGGTTATAGACTAGGTCAAAGCATTACTAATAACCTAATTCCCTATAACCATTGGCTCTGATACCATCTTTACTGTCACACCCCGACCACGTGGAACATACAAAACGTGGCGGAAACATCGGGGAGTGTTGTAACAGAATTAATGTTTCACAACCATGGAAATTAAAGTTTCGTTTTATTCAATATAAGTGTTACAATGTCTAAACAAACATGAAAATACAACATAATTAACTAGTCTGCATCTTTTATTGTCACTAAGGCCCATGTCCGCCTAAGTGTATCTTGATCAATCCTATGCTTCATTTCCTGAAACACATGTGAAAATATGGTACGTCAGCATAAAAATGCCGGTGAGATACATAGGTTTTGTGAAAATAGGTTTCATGACTTATGTTTGAGAAAATGTTTAGTCATGAACCTTGTAATTGCTTTGTTTTGTAAATCATTTGAAAAACAATGAGTTCAGATGATATGTATAAATAAGTGAATAATGCATGGTTAAATGAATAACCAAGTAAAATGAGTTTGTATAAGATAAGTTGTTTTGTAAAACAATGAATTGTGAAAAGTATGTTATTTGTATAAAATGTTATATGTATCAAACTGAAATGATTCAAATAACGCTACGATATGTAATACCATACAAACACTTATATATAGGAAGTACCAGCGGCGTATCCACCATGCTTGTATCATATTACACACGCATCGTTACTTAATCACTTAATCAAACCAAACCAACAATGTAAAATGTCTATGTTAAATTAATTGCCAAATGTATTGAATAATATGTCAAAATGTTTATGTCAAGATGTAAACCATGTAATGTGTAACCAAAATGATATGTATGGCTAGTGAAAACGCATCAACTAAACCATAGGTGAAATGCACAAAAACAAGGTATTGAAGTAAAACTGTGTTTAAATCAACGTTATGTTTTGTGTAAATGCATGATTAATGTCAATCATGTTAAAATGTCTATGTCTAATGTCTATGTCAAAATGTCCTGTATGGCTAGCGAAATGTGTCAACTAAACCATATGCACAAGAACATAGTATTGAAGTAAAACGTAGTTTAAATCAACATTATGTCTTGTGAAAATGCATGATCAAGGTCAATCATGTTAAAATGTCTATGTCTAATGTCTATGTCAAAATGTCCTGTATGGCTAGCGAAATGTGTCAACTAAACCATATGCACAAGAACATAGTATTGAAGTAAAACGTAGTTTAAATCAACATTATGTCTTGTGAAAATGCATGATCAAGGTCAATCATGTTAAAATGTCTATATGCATGCTATACTGAATATGTACATTTATGTGGTGTTGTTCCAATGCATACATCCAAGCCTTGCGACTGTGGTGATAAACCCTTTAAACAAATTAAAGGTTTATCTGTCTTAAATATCATCGAATTCGGTCATTCCTTTCATCCCCTTTCCCTGGGACGTCCGGAACGGGAGTTGTCAATTCCTATGGTACCACTACCTACTAACGAACGGCGTAGCTAATGTTAATGAATGTATTGTCCCATTTAACAAACCAAATGTCATACCAAAATGTAAGCATGTGAAGAAATGAAAATGTACTAAGTATGCAACAATGAACATACATAGCATGTGACGTGATGTGATGTAAAACAATGTACTATAATGTACTAACAAACATAGCAGGTATATGATATGAAAACAGGAAAGCATGAAAGTAATAAGTAGGCACATGTGTTCCACCCCAAAACAGTTTGGAAAACAGTTAAAAGAGGGGTCTATGTACTCACTTGGGAATGCTCAGTAGTCCTTGAGTAACAACCAAACAATGCTAGAGATCACGGAAATCAAACGGCACCTAATATAGGTAACTATGTTAAATAACCGGACCTAAATCGGAAGATTGGGTAGCATTAGGGTTTGTAAACCAAATGAGTGTAGGAACTCATATGATATGGTTTAACAAAGCCTACGTGCTAAATGAAACTTAACCTAAGTCTTATCGACCCATTACGACCCGTTTAGGAAGCTTATGCTACTTTAACGCGTCGTTCGCGTAAAACGCGTTCGGAACGCCTAACCAGCCCTATGACAAGTGTTATATGCCTAAACATGTTACATAATCAGTTATGTGGCAAAAGTTTAGGTTACATATGCTAAATTACCAATTATGCATGAAAAGGGTATTCTGGTAATTTACCTAAGGCATATAAACTACCTATCATACAACTACTTAAACGATGTGACCATAGGGTATAACCTCAGAAGGTTATTCCCTACCTACTATGGTCACCTAATGTATTTGGTCGGATCCTAATGATCGACCAAATGGGTCGAGTTCGAAGGTATAGGCGATTTATTAGATCGCCTACCCTACGACTCTAGACAACGTGGTAATCAGTGGGCATAGTCCCAAAGGACTATGACCAACGTGATTACACTCACGTTGCGAAGTTCAAACGAACTTCGCATTGACCATTACTGGTCAACGCTGAAAGTCAAACAAAGTTTGACTTTCTGACTCGAAAAGCAGTAAAATAAGGAAAAGAACGAAAGAATACTAACCCAGGGTCCCCGAATGCTAATCCCGACTTCAAGAACTCAGGTATGAAACAATGGTTTCAACTTAGAGCTCTCAAAATCAGAATTCTTGTAAGTTTTGCATTGGGGTGTTGGGGTATTTATAGTATTCGGGTAACCGTTAAGATCATTTCTTGGAAAAGGGGAAACGATCAAGGCCGTACATGTGTTGGAAGGTTGTGGTGACTAAAATTCCATCCATATCACATGACTAGACAAATTAGAATGTGTGGTGGAGGATAGAACAGCTGCAAACTGATGTTAAACACATTGAATCTGGTCAGAAGGTGCCATGCGGCCCGCTTTAGATTCATGCAAACACAATGCGGGCCGCTTGGGCCCTCTGATCTGCACATATGTTTCAAAAATGACAGTTTAGGTCCCTGCACGTGTTTAAGGCCATTTCCGACACTTCTAAGGCCCGTAAAGCCAACTTTAAGGCCCTAAAATGATGCCTAAACATTGTGGACTTGAAACATGTTCAAAAATATGTCGGATGATGGTTCGTTTGGTCGTACGAACGCGATGTTCGCTTAATTACGACGGAATGCGCATAAGCGCGAAAAACGATCCAAATGACGTGACGAATGGATTTTTCTTATGGAGAACACTAAAATATAATGTAGTCATGCTTACATAAATTTTTGGGTGTCCGGATGTATTCAGAACGTAAGTTATGCGCGAAAATGCAAACTTGTGCACTTTTTGACACTTTTAGTCCCTGAATGACCCAAAAGTTTATTTTAGCACACCGAACCCCTCAAAGCCTATTTCTAAGCTATATAAAGGATATTTAAGGTGTGTTTAACTTATGGTCATGTTCCGGAATGTCTGTTACAGTTCAAATTGGCATACTTTCGCAGTTTGTCAACTTTAGTCCCTGTAAGCGATTTAACTTGATTTTGCCATACCAAAGCCTTCAAAACTTATTTATAAGTTATGTAAAGGTTATTTAAGGCATGTTAAGCCAATGTCACTATTCCGGAGTGTTTGTTGCATTAAACTGGTTATATTTACGCATCGGTGCGCGTATAACCTTCCAGAAAGTGATTTAGAGTTTGAAATTGAACAAGAATTGATATGTGCAAATGATACACATATTTTTTACAAAGACCAAGTATGAAATACAATATTTCATTGCTACAGTATTTGTGTGATGGCCGTGGAGGCACAGGTGTTACACAATGATTCTGGTTCATCAAAGCCAGAAGAGCCATGTGTTGAGGTAAAAATAGAGAATTCTAGTATAACAATGGATGGTGAAAATTTTCCACCATTGTTGAACAAGAATTCTAAATCACCCAAGGACAGTCAGGCTTGGGTGAAACTTTTCAAATAGAAAAACCTGACTTGCCGGAACTCCCAGGTTGGTAAGTGTGGAGTAGGAATCGGCATCTTTCTTGAGAAATTCACAGGTTGGTAACTGTGATATTTCGACATACAAATGGTTAATCAAGGACATTAATTTGTACTTGAAATAACTATATTTCGAGAGGTATTGTTGATAGATTCTAAAAATGTTAATTTTTTTTTTCAAATGATGATGAGAAAACAATGTGATGAAACCACCCCAAGTTTGTGAAAAGACAAACAAAACTAATTTTCCGGAAAAAACTATTTGATTAAAACAAACTTAAGTGTTTTGAAATCATAATGGGAAAATAGTTTGTTGTCAGGGGGAGTTCTGATTGTTTAAGCCAAGTGAATGGCGAATTGAAGCGATTTGATATCAGTTTGTCACTTTATCTTGTACAGTTTGTTTTCAAATTTTCCCAGAAAATCAAAATTGAAACATATTTTGATTTTAGGGGGAGAAAAATTTTAAAAAAAATTAGAAAATTTGAAAATGCCAAAAACATTGAAAAAGAAAAAATGAGTTTTGTTGAGAAAAGAGGAAATGATAGTAAATCAGTTGACTATCACAGCATGCTAAAGAAATGAAATGTTAAATGTGATAAACGGTCTCACTAAAGATGTGACGATAGGCTCAGCTAGACTAGTAGATTTGCGATAACGATACAAACTTAAATGAAAAAGCCTAGTTCTAGTGGGAAACATGGTTGAAAGCATAGTACTTAGTTTTGTCCTTCGTGATTGTGTACCTACTCAGTAATCGCTGAATGCTAAAAGAGCATAAAAACTTGTCAGTTTGTGAACTTTCACAACTTGCTGAAAAAGTCAATGTGATTGTGCATTTCATTTTGCAAAGATTTAAACTTGTTTTATTTCTTTATTTTGTTTAAGCATTGGACATCCTCTGCGTATACATGAGTATCGACCTGGATGTTATTGCCTAAACGTTCTGCTTTATTTTCTTTGATGTTTCGTTTAAGCTTTGGATCACCTCTGCGTATACGGAAGTATCGACCTGGTGGTTAAAGCCTAAACAATTTCAACTTGTTTTATTTTTCTTATTTTGTTTAAACATTGGACTTTCTCTGCGTATCGAAAGATCGACCTGATTGTTAATGTTTAAACATTTTGCGTTGTTTTTGCACATATCACAGTTGATGAAAGTTTAAAAGCATTACTTGAGTCAGTGTATTGCATGATGAGGGGATATGCTGAGATCGTGGGGTCCATAAGAATTTAGTGCAAAATTAATATACCTTAACATATCGGTAAGCATTTCGAAAGTTTTTAGATTGAGTTTAAGAGGACAATTATATCCTCAATCTATGTGAATCGTTTAGAACTTAAAATGTCTAAAGCTTAACGGTGCTATGTGATTTGTCTCATAAACTGATATGATCCTCTTACACAAACTCACCAAAAATATTGCCTGTATATATTTCTTTACTGGATTTCTTTAAACTCAAAATCCAAAAAGATTTTAGTGTGTTTTAGCATAAATTTTTGAAAAATACAAAAAGATTTTTGACAACTGATGATGGAAAGCGGATTTTCAAAATTCCAAGTTCTAAACATGATGAACTATTTTGGGTTGGGAGAATATGTTAAAAACTTTGAATGTTAAATACAAATGTTTTGAAAGATTGTGGGTTTAGTTAATCAAGGTCATTCACTTGAACTTGATGTAACTATTTTTATTAATGAAAGAATGATTTCTACTAGTAAGTTTCTTAAATCTAAATGTTATAAATTTGTGAAACTTATGTTGTGGTAGAGGATGTGCAGGTGATAATCTAGGACTTCATGGCACAGATTGTGTAAAGTTTGAACCAGAAAATAAATTCCAGCTTATCGAAAGGGGGAGTTTACATTCTGGATCAACAATCAAATTGAAGTTTGAAGAATGAGAATGACAGAAGTAAAGGAAGCTTTACAGTGTTAACACAAAGACTGATGAAGAGTGAAGACTATGAAGACTTGACACTACAAACTTCTGTTAGTGCAGGAATGTCTGTCAACTTCGTCTGGTATCAAGTCTTGCATTGTTCATGTCTGGATAGAGAGACAAAGACTAAAGACTCGACGCTGAAGACTTCGTCAACATCCAAGAGGAAGTCTGTTGGTGCACTGAATGTCTGTTAACTACGTCTTGTATGAGTCTTATGTCTAGATAGGTTAAATGAGTGCACAATAGTGATTGAATTAGGGTTTGGTCATGTTTTAGGTAGTGAGTCCGTTTGAACAGGTCCATCCGTTTGAACAGGTCAGTCCGTTTGAACCAGTCCGTTTGAAGCAGGTTCGTTTGAACATGGTTGTGTCACTTTCAAACGGAATAGGCTTAGCCTATATATAGGGGTTGTGTAGATTCATTTGAAACGTAACAGTTGTGTGTGTGAGCGAAGGTGCTGCCGGATTTTTGTCAGAATTCATTGTAAAAGCTCAGCAAATCAGTAATAGAGAAAGATTAAAAGGAAACAAGTTGTTTGACATTGTTTGCATTGATTCCGCCTTTGTAAATGATGATGAATTACTCATACTGACTGTTTAGGGTCACAGGAACCGATCCAACAACGGATGTGCTTTATCCATATTGAAACGTACTAACATCTTCTGGATGTAGTTTGATTGATGGACAAATGTGCCATTGCACAGATACTCAAATTGTAGTCCAATACATAATTTTGTCATACCAAGATCTTTCATTTCAAATTCCTTCTTTAACAACTGAGCGGCTTTCTCTATCTCTTCAGGAGATCCGATGATGTTGATATCATCAACATAGACTGCTATTATAGTGAAATTTGAGAGTGTTATTTTTATAAAGACACACGGACTGATTACATCAGGCTTGTATCCTTCTTTTTCGAGATATTCACTAAGTCGATTGTACCACATGCGACCAGATTGTTTGAGACCATATAAAGATCTCTGGAGCTTTATAGAACACATATCTCGAGGTGTTGATTTTAATGCTTCAGGAAATTTTAATCCTTTAGGGATTTTCATATAGATGTCGTTTTCAAGTGTCCCGTATAAGTATGCGGTGACGACATCCATTAGTCTCATATGAAGTCCTTCAGAGATTGTGAGGCCGATTAGGAACCTAAGGGTTATCGCATCCACTATAGGGGAATACGTTTCCTCATAATCAACTCCTGGGATTTGGGAAAACCCTTGTGCTACAAGTTGAGCCTTATATCGTACAATCTCATTCTTTTCATTTCTCTTTATTGCAAACACCCATTTATACCCTACTGGTTTGACGTCTATGGGCGTTCGGACTACAGGTCCGAAAACATGTCGCTTTTCGAGCGAATTCAATTCGGCGTTTATGGCTTCTTGCCATCTTGGCCAATCATTTATGTGCATGCACTCTTCTAAAGTTTTAGGTACGTAATCATTTTCATTGATTACATCCGTTGCTATAGCATATGCGAATATATCATCAACACGTGTTTTATTCCGGTTCCACATTGTACTATCTTGTACATAATTAATAGAGATCTCATTTTCGTTCGGTACTGGTGTTTCTTCTGAAACTTCATTTTCCTCTGGATTCATAGTTGTCTCTTCTGGGACATTTACCTCTACCGGGGTTTCACTTATAATCTTTTGTGAGTTTTCACCAACTGCATTACTTTGCTCTTTTCGTTTCCGTGGGTTTTTGTCTTTGGAACCGATTGGTCTCCCACGCTTTCGTTGTATAGTAATCGCTTCTGGGATTACTAGTGACAACCATCATAATTACATGTATCCGTACGATAAATTAATGTTAATTAAAGTGCTTGATGACTGTGCTGAATTACTTAACTGCTTTCTGATTACTGCGTCATACTTACATGTGCTTGTTAACATACTAGTCTTGTGCAGAAAATTGACTAAATAGTCCTGTATGCTTTCCTAAGTGTTGGGAATTAAACGTGTTACAAAAAGATACATAAAAGACACTATACGGAATAACTTAGCACTTTAACGAACCGGTATCTAACCGAACAACCGGACATTGCCCGGAACACTAAAATATTGCAAGAAACATTGTTTCACTTTTTCTGAGCTAGTATTGGTTCCCTAACACTTAAACACACTACATAATACATGGTACCTATCGTTGGGGTGATACACAGGAGTCCGCATTTCAGCACTTAAAAGATAGACTTTGTAGCGTGCCTATCCTCTCATTGCCTGAAGGCACAGATGATTTTGTGGTTTACTGTGACGTTTCCATCCAAGGACTTGGTTGCGTGTTGATGCAACGTGACAAGGTCATTGCCTACGCATCGCGCCAACTTAAAGTTCACGAAAGGAACTACACTACGCACGACTTGGAATTGGGAGAAGTTGTTTTCGCACTTAAGATATGGAGACATTACCTGTAGGGTACCAAGTGCACCATTTACACCGATCACAGGAGTCTCGAGCATACCTTCAAGCAAAAGGAGTTGAACATGCGACAACGCCGATGGGTCGAGCTCTTGAACGATTATGAATGCGCTATCAAATATCATCCGGGCAAGGCCAATGTTGTGGCTGATGCCCTCAGTCGAAAGGGTTCTACACCTAAGCGTGTACGTGCGTTACAGCTTACCATTCACTCTAGCCTTCCCGCTAAAATACGAGATGCTCAGGTTGAAGGGTTGAAGGTAGAGAACATCAGGGCTGAGTCCTTACGAGGATCGAGGCAGTGGCTAGAACAAAAGGAAGACGACGCCTACTATGTAACAGGGTGCATCTGGGTACCACTTTACGAAAACTTACGAGAACTTGTGATGGATGAAGCGCACAAGTCTCGTTACTCAGTACATCCTGGTTCGGATAAGATGTACCACGACCTAAAGACTACAAACTGGTGGCCTGGTATGAAAGCCAACATAGCAACCTACGTCAGTAAATGCTTGACTTGTGCTAGGATCAAGGTCGAATACCAGAAACCATCAGGCCCACTTCAACAACCAGAGATACCTAAATGGAAATGGGAGCAAATTTCCATGGATTTCGTTACTGGTCTGCCTAGATCTCAACGCGGAAATGATACCATTTGGGTGATCGTGGATCGACTGACCAAGTCTGCACATTTTCTGGCTATCAAGGAAACGGATAAGTTTTCCACTCTAGCAGACGTCTACCTAAAGGAAGTAGTATCGAGGCACGGAGTGCCAACCTCCATCATTTCTGATCGTGACTCACATTTTACATCTGAGTTGTGGCGAGCTATGCACAAGTCCTTTGGTTCTCGATTAGACATGAGCACGGCATATCATCCACAGACGGATGAGCAATCTGAACGCACAATCCAAACCCTTGAAGACATGCTTAAGGCATGTGTAATCGACTTTGGTAATGGCTGGGAAAAACACCTCCCGTTAGTGGAGTTTTCGTATAGCAACAGTTACCACACCAGTATCCAGGCCGCTCCGTTCGATGCATTGTATGGACGGAAGTGCCGATCACCTCTTTGTTGGGCAGAGGTTGGCGACAGTCAAATTACAGGCCCAGAACTTGTAGTAGATACAACCGAGAGGATTGCCCAAATACGACAACGAATGGCGGCAACTCGTGACCGTCAGAAAAGCTATGCTGACAAGCGAAGGAAACCACTCGAGTTCCAGGTTGGGGATCGAGTGCTATTTAAAGTCTCACCTTGGAAGGGTGTAGTTCATTTTGGCAAACGAGGCAAACTCAACCCGCGGTATGTTGGACCCTTCGAAATCATTGAGAGAATTGGCAAGGTGGCCTACAAGCTGAATCTACCGGCAGAACTCTGCGGAGTTCACAATGTTTTCCATGTGTCGAATCTGAAGAAGTGTCTGTCGGATGAGACACTCATAGTTCCTCTCAAGAAGCTCATTATCGAAGACCAGCTGCGATTCATTGAGGAACCAGTAGAGATTACTGACCGAGATGTTAAGGTTCTCAAGCGTACCAGAATACCTCTTGTTCGAGTTTGTTGGAACTCCCGTCGTGGCCCAGAGTATACCTGGGAACAAGAAGACCAAATGAAACTCAAGTATCCCAAGTTGTATAAGAAAAGTGCAACCACTACTGAGACTGAAGCTATTGCAGAATTTCAGGACGAAATTCCAAACCAACGGGGGATGATGTGACACCCCAGGAAACCACGCAACTTAACTAGTAATATGTTAAAAATGCAACATATAAATTTCATCAAATGAGGCATAAAACTAACCCTTTTTTAGTACTAATGTTGGAAAAAGTGTGCTTTTGTCTTCCTTTTGTATTTTCAGGATTAAATGAGCTCAAATTAACAAAAGAAGCAAAAAGACATCAAAATCTAACATAAATACAAGAAAAGGAACAAGACGTGACATGCCCGACCCCACGACAGCATCTTCCCAAGCAAAACAAGAGATCAGAAGCCTGAACACGCCCCGTGCTCAGCCAGCACGGGGGCGTGCCCAAGTGTCAGCAGAAAAGACAAAGTGGTAGAAGCTTCTATTGCCTACCACGGGGCCGTGGTCAGCGGACACGGGGTCGTGGTCAACTATAAGATTCGCACAATCCAGCAAATCTGCATAGTACAAAGATTCTTCTGCACCACGGGGTCGTGCTCAGCGGACACGGGGGCGTGGTCAACTAAAAAGACAAAACTGCATTAAATGAAGAAAGAGAAGGATGTGGACACGGGGCCGTGCCCGAGCTTCTGTTCAGCCTATAAATAGAAGTGCTTGTCTAAAGCTCAAACCATCCCTTGGCACACCACCTCTCTCACACTTCACCCACCACCCACCACCACCATAACACCATCATCCACCACCATCATCCATTGTCCATCGTAGAGTGTGTGAGTCGTCTCGGGATCCAAGATTGATCGTAAGAGTTCTTGACAATCAAGGCCATGTTTGCCTAAGTCTCTTACATCACTTGGTGAAGACAAAGTGTCTAGTGTAATACTTTTTATTTCTAATCTTTTCGCACTTTTTATTTGGTTTCGTATTAATGACTTTAATAACTAGTTGCTTATGTTGAAGGTGATCTTTCTTTATCGTTTGTCCGTGGTGTCTTGAAATTATTTTACTGTCTATATAAAATAAAAGATTTTCACCATTCATATCTCCACGGTCTATATGGAGGTATGTTGGCTACCTGGTCGGGGGTTAAGGGAACGGTTTGGCAAAGGTCTTGCCATTGTTCAGCGTTTAGAGGTCCTGCAATGGACCTGGGTCAAATTTAGTAGGACCTCCTTCAATATTTAACGGTATTGGATGGCGGGGGTCCAAACTCTTTGACCCCCTCATAAGTTAACTACTATTAATACTATAACCCGGCTATTTAGGACTGTATCCCTGCTGACTCAGACTACTTAGTCGAGGGTAACGTCACCTCCAAAAGAGGGGCCTACCATAATTTGCATTAATAACTTAATTAATTATCTTCCAATAATCCACCCTTTTAGGATTGTATCCTTGCTGACTTAAACTACTGGGGTGAGGGTAACGTCACCTTCAAAAGAGGGGCCTACTACAATAACTAAGATAATCTCTTAAAATAGTGCAAAAGTGCGGAAATAATCAAAGGTTACACTAGATACGAGTCGGAACCAAGTGATTCATCTTGTCTATCTGTTTTTCTTTTTATTTTTATTTTCAGCATTTTAGTTAGTTTTTATTTTTCTTAGTTTAAAACATTTTTCTAAACTTTTTGATTTGATTAGACGTTGAGGATAAACCGGTACTAAAAGCTCTTGTGTCCTTTGACGACCTCGGTATCTTACCAACACTATACTACGCTCACGATGGGTGCACTTGCCCATATGTGTGTCTAGTGTTAGTAAATATCGTGTTTTGTAAATTTAAAACTTGACTAAAAAGTGTTAAAGGGGCTTAAAATATACACCTAATATATATAACACTCGACTACGCATCAAGTTTTTGGCGCCGTTGCCGGGGACACAAGGATTTTAAGAAAGCTTAAAATCGACGGCCTAATCAGTTTTTCAAAAACCTTTTTAAACGCGCGCACTTTTTCTGCATTTTAGTTTAGATTTGCATTTACAGTAACCTGTACACGGGGCCGTGTTCACTGAACACGGGGCCGTGTTGTACATTTTCATAAAAACACCCAGTAACAGTAGCTTGAACACGGGCCGTGCTCACTGAACACGCCCCGTGCTCAACGAAATCAGTAAATTTAATTAAAACGCCCAGATACAGATCCTGAACACGGGGCCGTGTCAACTGAACACGGGGCCGTGTCCAGCCTCTGTTTCCGTTTTTATTTTTGTTTTCTGGTCTCGAGACTTGGTTGTGGTCTGCTGAGTGATTCTTATGGATCAATACTCAGGAAGTTACAACTACATCTATGAGGAGGATGATTATAGGGGTAATTATTGCACTAATTGTCGTAACTCACGCTCGGTTCAAAATAATCGCTCATATCAACCATCCAATTCATACACCTACTATGAGGAACCCAGGTACGAGCCATCAACTTCATACACATCATATGAAGACCAAAGGTATGAACCTCCTCCCTCATACTCATATTTTGATGAACCAAGGTATGAGCCTTCATACTCATACTTTGAGGAACCAAGATATGAGCCATCACCTTCGTATGCTTACTATGAGGAACCATGGCGTGAACAACCCACCTCATATGAGTATTATGAAGAACAAAATTATGAACCTTATCCATCATATGCTTACAATGAAGGACAATGGTGCGAACCATCTACTTCACATGAGTATTATGAGGAACAAAGGATCGAACAACCGGATTCAAGCTTAGAAAATCCCGATTCTTTTTCTATAACCGAAGTAACCGATAGGATATTAGAACACATAAGAGTTATCGATCGCTGTATAAGAGAATCTCGCTCAAGGGAAGAGGAGTCCCGCGCAAGAGAAGAATTAAAAAAGAAGAGATAACTGAAAGTGTAAAAATGGAAGAACAAATAAGTGAAAAACCGACACATGAGTTAAACAACGAAAAAGGTGAGTCCGACAAAGGTAAAATTCAAGAAGAGTCTAATTTTGAAGAAATTAATCTCTTGTCACCTTCTTTTGAAAATCATTGTTTAGTACCCACTCATGCTAAGTTTTTAAAAGAGTTAAACACTAACACAAAAATTGACGAAACGGTAAGTGTTAAGTTAACTAATGATCAAACTTCGCTAATAAAAGAAGACCCATTTGAAATTAACATTACACCGGTTCCATGTTTATTTCAAAATTCGTTTATTAGTAATGTCACAATCGATAAAGATCTTTGTGTTAACATAATGCCTAACTACATTTTCAAAAAATTAAGTATTAGTGATTTTTCTCCACTTCAAATACCCATTTTTCTATCCAATCGGAAAGTAATAAAATCAATCGGTATAGTTGAGGATGTATTGGTTCAAACAAATCAAATGGTAATCCCGACCGACTTTGTCATCCTCGATGACGCTCCTCTAATGTTGGGACGACCATTTGTAAAAACTCACGAAGCTTTGAAAAACCGGAAGTTCAACAATCTACCTCTTCAATTAGGGGCATTTAAAAGAAGTGTCGATCTCGAACGGTCAATGAAATATCCATTCGGCAATAATGACCCCCTAATTGAAGATGAAGATGAACCACCTGATACAAGTGAAGAGATTGACCACTTTGTTGAAGAAGAGGTCGCCATAGAACAAACTTTTAAAGTTCTTGATCGAAATGAGCAACCAAATAAGGAGTCTCCTAAAGACCCACCACTTGAGCTCAAAGAACTTCCAAAAGGTTTGGAATATGCTTTTCTAGACAAAGAGGGTAATTTACCTGTAATTATTTCATCTAAATTAGATAGCTTAGAAAAAGAAAAATTAATTAGTCTTTTGAAAAAACATAAAAATGCAATAGCTTGGAAACTTGTAGACATAAAAGGAATTAGTCCTTCTATGTGCACACACAAAATTTTGATGAATGATGACTACAAATCGGTCATACAACCACAACGTCGAGTAAATCCAAATGTTCAAGAAGTGGTTAAAAACGAGGTCATCAAATTACTTGACGCCGGACTTATCTATCCTATCTCCGATAGTCCTTGGGTGAGTCCCGTCCAAGTAGTTCCAAAGAAAGGAGGTATGACGGTAATAACTAACGAAAAGAATGAATTAATACCAACAAGAACCGTCACAGGATGGAGAGTATGTATAGATTATAGACGATTAAATGAAGCAACAAGAAAATATCACTTTCCTTTGCCCTTCATTGATCAAATGTTAGAAAGATTATCCGGTCATAAATTTTATTGTTTCTTGGATGGTTTTTCAGGTTACTTTCAAATCCCGATAGCACCCGAAGACCAAGAAAAGACAACTTTCACATGTCCCTATGGAACTTTTGCTTATTGACGCATGCCGTTTGGTCTATGTAATGCCCCCGCAACATTCCAACGTTGCATGCTAGCCATCTTCCATGACATGATAGAAAAGACAATGGAAGTCTTCATGGACGACTTTTCTATCTTTGGGGATTCATACGACCAATGCCTCGATAACCTTGAACGAATGTTATCCCGATGTGAGGAAACTAACCTCGCCCTTAATTGGGAAAAATGTCATTTCATGGTAACGGAGGGAATAGTACTCGGTCACAAGATCTCAAGCGAAGGAATGGAGGTGGATCGAGCCAAAATAGATACCATTTCTAGATTACCACCTCCATCCTCCGTAAGAGCTATCAGAAGTTTCCTAGGGCATGCCGGATTTTATAGACGGTTTATCAAAGACTTTTCAAAAATCTCAAGGCCTCTAACAAAATTACTTGAAAAAGATGCTCCTTTCATCTTTGATAAGGATTGCAATCAAGCATTTCTAACCTTAAAAGAAATGTTAGTCAATGCACCTATCATGATAGCGCCTAATTGGAAATTTCCTTTCGAAATCATGTGTGATGCTAGTGACTTTGCAGTTGGAGCTGTCTTGGGACAAAGAAAAGAAAAGCATTTCCACCCAATTTATTATGCTAGTAAAACACTTAATGATGCACAAGAAAATTACACAACAACTGAAAAAGAATTACTAGCTGTGGTATTTGCTTTTGATAAATTTCGTTCTTATCTTGTTCTTTCTAAAACTATAGTCTATACAGATCATGCAGCCATTCGATATCTCTTCAAGAAGCAGGACGCAAAACCATATTTGATTCGGTGGATTCTACTCCTCCAAGAATTTGACATTGAAATCAGAGACAAAAGAGGAGCAGAAAATACCGCAGCAGATCATCTTTCGCTCTTAGAAGACCCAGCTTTGGAGGCGACCAGGGACGAGCAAATCAACGAAAAATTTCCAACTGAGTCCCTGGAAATGGTGGAATACAAGGAAGAACCATGGTACGCCGACTATGCTAACTACCTAGCTAGCGGTATAGTCACAAAGGGATGGTCACATCATCAAAGAAAAAAATTCTTTGCCAATGTGAAACACTATTTTTGGGAAGATCCATATCTTTTCAAAATGTGTGCCGACCAACTCGTCCGACGATGCGTACATGGTAACGAAGCACGAAGAATTCTCCGCCATTGTCATGAAGGTCCATACGGAGGGCATCATGGTGCCGCTAGTACCGCACGAAAGGTATTTGATTCAGGATTTTATTGGCCAACCATTTACAAAGACGCCCAAAGTCTTGTCAAGACATGTGATGCTTGCCAAAGAATAGGTAATATTTCTTCCAAAAACGAAATGCCACAAAATGGCATTCTTGTTTGTGAAATTTTTGATGTATGGGGACTCGACTTTATGGGACCTTTCCCACCATCGAAAGGAAACAAATATATACTTGTGGCTGTAGACTACTTGTCTAAATGGGCCGAGGCCGAGGCACTTCCAACAAATGATGGAAGAGTTGTGGTAAGATTTCTGAAAAAATTATTCTCTCGTTTTGGCACACCTAAAGCCTTAATAAGTGATAGAGGTACCCATTTTTGCAATCATCAACTTGAAATTTTTTTAACAAGATATGGGGTCTATCACCGGGTCTCAACAGCATATCACCCTCAAACAAACGGACAAGCCGAAGTGACTAATAGAGGTTTAAAACGAATACTCGAAAAAACCATAGGGTTAAATAAAAAGGAATGGGCAGATAAATTAGATGATGCTTTATGGGCTTTTCGAACTGCATATAAAACAACAATAGGTACAACCCCATATAAGCTAGTCTATGGAAAAAGTTGTCACTTGCCAGTGGAAATTGCACACAAAGCCTACTGGGCAATTAAAAATGTAAACTTAGATTTAGAATTTGCTGGTAAAAATCGTTTTTGTCAATTAAATGAATTAGACGAGCTTAGGAATTATGCATACTCAAACTCTGAAATTTATAAGGAAAGAATGAAAAATTTGCATGACAAACACATTAAACCTAATGAATTTCGGGTAGGAGATCTAGTTCTTTTGTTTAATTCACGACTTCGATTATTCCCTGGTAAATTAAAGTCTAGGTGGTCAGGACCTTTTTCCATCACCCATATTTTCCCACACGGTGCAGTAGAAATTAAATCTCGAAATGGGCCGCCATTTAAAGTCAATGGCCAACGGCTGAAACTCTATCAAGGATTCATTGAGGATGAAGAAGAAGAGATCTCGCTTCAAACGGTGGAAGAATAAAACATCATACCTGGTAAGTTACGAATGATTGAGACAACATCTTAAGCGGTAAGTTTTCTAACCTAAGTTTTTTTTGGGAAACAAGGGCACTCACACGAGCACTGAAATTTTTTTTTTTAACTTTGCTCGGCACGAGGCCGTGTCCGCTGGACACGGGGCCGTGTCCGCACTGCAGTCGGGATAAATCCCCTTTTTCAAAACAGTTACTTCATTCCACACGCCCCGTTTCCCCGAAAACGCTCTGGTTCCAGGCGATTTTTCGCAAAATTTCGACGTCTCCTATCGCTCTAACAACATCAAGGTATGATTCTATCACTTCTAGTAGTTAGATTAGTTACTTGCATGTAGTTAAAACTCCAAAAATTTGGGGAAAAATCTAGGGTTCTTGAAGTTCATCCGGATCGAACCTCAAATTTTTGTTTAGATCTGTTTGCATTTAGTTAGATTAGTGCTATGGGAAGTAAATACACTTGTATTGTTCATAGATTCGTCCGATTTCGCACAAAAACCCTAAACCCTTGTTCTTGACCCGAAAAAGATAAAATTGAAGGGGTAAACGGGATATTTTGGGAAAAACGGAACTTAGGGTTTCATTTTCGGGGGAAACCGCACCTATTGGACCAAAAATTTTCAAGTTTTCGAAACCGGGTCGAAAAATGAAATTTTTGAGTAACAGACGCCTGGACACGGGGCCGTGTCCGCTGAACACGGGGTCGTGTCCAGCCCACTGTTTGCAGTTTTTTTTTCCGAAAATACTTCTGTTTCGTGCTAACTTTTGGTGTATTCTTTCAGATGGCTAGGAAGTTCACAAGATTTAACGCCAATGAGCTCGATGCTAGAGCTCGATACGAGATACTTCAAACAAGGCCGGAGGAATACCCGAGGCAAGCATGCACGGAACTGTTAACTATGGTGAATCAAATCGACCGTTTCAACAACATTGTCACGGGACCACTCAGAGTCGCTCTAACAACTCGACTCCGTTCCGTCCACGAATGTACTTTGGAATTCTATAGCACCTTCACATTTAACTCAAGGTGTGACCCATTCGACAATGATGGGGTGGCATTCCGATGTGGCAGAACAAGGTATTCGATCTCTATGGCACAATTTGGGTCGATTGTCGGGTTGTATGCGGAAGAGGATGCGGGAAACGAGGAAAATACTGGAGGAATGCGAGAGATAGGTGAGAACGAACGCCAAGCCATTTGGGCTCAGATTGGTGAAGGGTACTACAATCCGAGCAGCACTAAGAGCACGAAGTTGAGGGATCCGCTATACAGATACATTCATAGGCTCCTCGGCTACTCTCTTAGCCAAAGGCATGATAGTAGTGGCGTCGTTGGGTTAAGAGATTTGGTTGTCCTCCACTGCATCCACAACCGCAGGCCGCTCGATGTTCCGTTCCTCATGCTCCGAAACATGCATCACAATCGCCTTGCTAGTGCACCGACTCCTATCTTCTTTGGGGGATGGGTGTACCGTCTCTTCAAGCACTTCGCCCACATACCTAGGTCATTTAAGAGGAGCCCATGGTCGGGTATGGTGGATATACACATATGCCGCTCAATGAACCTAATTTATGAGGCGGAAGACGGGACGGTAAGCTTTCAAAGGATGCAAGGTCATGCATGGAACCCGCAAGAAGCGCTTGTCCTCCAAGCTCCGCAACATCATCAGTACCAATACCAACCCCATGGTGATCCGGGCCAATCATCCTCCTCGGGAGGCGGTTTTCCTAACTTTCAAAGTTTGCATGATTTGTTGCAGGAAAACCTTATGTGCACCAGGAACACCTATAACATGGCGAGCAACACCTACCACCGGGTCGGAGCTATCGAAAGAAACATGTCCGATATCCAAGAAGATATTGGATATATCCGAGACCACATTGCACGCCATGGAGGGGATGATGATGATGATGACGATGACGATGCCATGGAATAGGCGGGAGGAGCGGAGGAAGAGGAGGTTGTTTGATGGTTTCCCAGGTTAACCCTTTTTCACTCTTGAACAATTGATGGCCTGCGTGCCAAGTGTTGAACAATTTACTTTCCCTAACTTCTTTTATTTTCTGCATTTATTTTTCTTTTAACTTTGACATGGATGTTAACTTTGGTAAAAGTAGGATGTTTGCTATGGTATGGTAGGATGTTCATTGATTAAGCAGGTACATACGAGGCTTAGAGTGCTAAACATTAGTACTACTAAAGCCATAGCATGAAAACCGAAGAAAGAAACCTGTTTTTCAACTTTGCAGACTGTCCACACGGGGTCGTGTCCAGCCGACACGCCCCAGTGCCCAACACGCCCCCGTGTTCACCTTCTGTAAGTTTTCGTTACTGGCACCTGAGCACGGGGTCGTGTCCACTCAACACGGGGTCGTGCCCAGGTAACCAGTAACACAAAATTTTTGCTTTTTCACACCTTTTACACATTCAATCAACCTAAAAACTTATTTTTGGGACACATTGAGGACAATGTGTAATTTAAGTGTGGGGGGGGGGGGGATGCTAAAACCTTGAATCTTGCAAGTCCTAAATACAAGCCTTACACAAAACTTTATTGTCATTTTTTTTTCTTGTCTAGGTTTAACTCGGGAATTTCAAGTTCTAAAAAGGTTATATTTTTACGAATTTACAACCGATAGCGTCATGATAAAAAGAACCAACATAAGAAAATTATGAAAAGGCATGACAAGCTTAGTTAAAATTTGATTATATATACTTGATCACATAAAAACCCATTCCCACAAAAGTGAGTTTTGAGCCTTTATTGAGCATACAATTACATATCATTAGACTAAACGCTCATTTTTCGTTTCTTGTGTGAATAGCCGCTTGGTTCTTACGACTCTAGAACTTGCCATGACGATACATTCCCGGTCCTTACCGACTTTAACCTGAGTAAGTAAATGATGGAGGCATTAGGACTAACCCTTTTTATTTCTACACCATTATTTTTCCTTTTTTTTACCACCTACCCAAAATCCCCCTAGTTAGCCCCTTTTGAGCCTAAACCTTTTCATTTCATAACCCAAACCAAACACCCTTTTACCCACCAAAACCTTTTTATTTTTAACCCTTTGTTTTAGTAACAAGTTCAGTTTTTCGTATGACTTTAAAAAAAAATGTATTTTTGTTGATGATGAAGCAAAAGAAAATAAACAAACAAGTTCATCAAAAATAACTTTGTTTGCATAATAGCTTCATCAAAATAAAAGTTATAAAAAATAGAAAGTCTTACGAAAACCGACACTTGTTACGCTTTTCGCCCTATTCTACTAACCACTAACCACCAACCCAACCACCTACCTTTAACCCAAGCCTAACCCTTCACCCACAAAGTCCTCTTGATATTTACAAAGGTATATAAGTTAAAAAGGAGGAGGATTGATTGCTTGGCAAGCCTATGGTAGGAGTAAGTTCCATGCCTCTCTCGACTGATCCACAAAAATACATTTTCGGCCGAGTGTTGAGTGATCCCCGTGAGGTATGTGAACTTGTATATAAATAGAATTTTAAAGAGGCATGTTATGCCCTAATAAGTAATTTATCTTATGAAAAGTTTTGAATAAATCATGACGAATAGGATTGTAAATAAATAAAAATAAAATTAAATTAAATAAAGAATCTTGGAAATCCCGACACTCTACGACAAGCTCAAAAACCTTCTTCTCTACCCATTCCATTTGGGAGTGTGATAGCCACATATTAAAGATTTTTGCTTAAGGACAAGCAAAGATTCAAGTGTGGGGGGGTATTTGATGTGTTAAAAATGCAACATATAAATTTCATCAAATGAGGCATAAAACTAACCCTTTTTTAGTACTAATGTTGGAAAAAGTGTGCTTTTGTCTTCCTTTAGTATTTTCAGGATTAAATGAGCTCAAATTAACAAAAGAAGCAAAAAGACATCAAAATCTAACTTAAATACAAGAAAAGGAACAAGACGTGACATGCCCGACCCCACGACAGCATCTTCCCAAGCAAAACAAGAGATCAGAAGCCTGAACACGCCCCGTGCTCAGCCAGCACGGGGGCGTGCCCAAGTGTCAGCAGAAAAGACAAAGCGTTAGAAGCTTCTATTGCCCACCACGGGGCCGTGCTCAGCGGACACGGGGCCGTGGTCAACTATAAGATTCGCACAATCCAGCAAATCTGCATAGTACAAAGATTCTTCTGCACCACGGGGTCGTGCTCAGCGGACACGGGGGCGTGGTCAACTAAAAAGACAAAACTGCATTAAATGAAGAAAGAGAAGGATGTGGACACGGGGCCGTGCCCACTGGACACGGGGCCATGCCCGAGCTTCTGTTCAGCTTATAAATAGAAGTGCTTGGCTAAAGCTCAAACCATCCCTTGGCACACCACCTCTCTCACACTTCACCCACCACCCACCACCACCATAACACCATCATCCACCACCATCATCCATTGTCCATCGTAGAGTGTGTGAGTCGTCTTGGGATCCAAGATTGATCGTAAGAGTTCTTGACAATCAAGGCCATGTTTGCCTAAGTCTCTTACATCACTTGGTGAAGACAAAGTGTCTAGTGTAATACTTTTTATTTCTAATCTTTTCGCACTTTTTATTTGGTTTCGTATTAATGACTTTAATAACTAGTTGCTTATGTTGAAGGTGATCTTTCTTTATCGTTTGTCCGTGGTGTCTTGAAATTATTTTACTGTCTATATAAAATAAAAGATTTTCACCATTTATATCTCCACGGTCTATATGGAGGTATGTTGGCTACCTGGTCGGGGGTTAAGGGAACGGTTTGGTAAAGGTCTTGCCATTGTTCAGCGTTTAGAGGTGCTGCAATGGACCTGGGTCAAATTTAGTAGGACCTCCTTCAATATTTAACGGTATTGGATGGCGGGGGTCCAAACTCTTTGACCCCCTCATAAGTTAACTACTATTAATACTATAACCCGGCTATTTAGGACTGTATCCCTGCTGACTCAGACTACTTAGTCGAGGGTAACGTCACCTCCAAAAGAGGGGCCAACCATAATTTGCATTAATAACTTAATTAATTATCTTCCAATAATCCACCCTTTTAGGATTGTATCCTTGCTGACTTAAACTACTGGGGTGAGGGTAACGTCACCTTCAAAAGAGGGGCCTACTACAATAACTAAGGTAATCTCTTAAAATAGTGCAAAAGTGCGGAAATAATCAAAGGTTACACTAGATACGAGTCGGAACCAAGTGATTCATCTTGTCTATCTGTTTTTCTTTTTATTTTTATTTTCAACATTTTAGTTAGTTTTTATTTTTCTTAGTTTAAAACATTTTTCTAAACTTTTTTATTTGATTAGACGTTGAGGATAAACCGGTACTAAAAGCTCTTGTGTCCTTGGACGACCTCGGTATCTTACCAACACTATACTACGCTCACGATGGGTGCACTTGCCCATATGTGTGTCTAGTGTTAGTAAATATCGTGTTTTATAAATTTAAAACTTGACTAAAAAGTGTTAAAGGGGCTTAAAATATACACCTAATATATATAACACTCGACTACGCATCAACTAGCTTCCTCAGTAAACACGTGCTAAATTTCGGGATGAAATTTTCTTAACAGGGGGAGAATGTGACAACCCTCATAATTACATGTATCCGTACGATAAATTAATGTTAATTAAAGTGCTTGATGACTGTGCTGAATTACTTAACTGCTTTCTGATTACTGCGTCATACTTACATGTAGGGCTGTAAACGAACCGAACGAACACGAACAAGGCCTTGTTCGTGTTCGTTCGTTAAGGAAATAAATGTGTTTACGAACGGTTCATGAACACTTACCGAACGGGATTTTATGTTCGTGTTCGTTCATTAAGGAAATGAGCGTGTTCGCGAACGGTTCACGAACACAAACGAACACAAATAAATTTGGCGAACTCGACGAAGGATAAAGATAGATGGCACAGAGAGTAGCACTCGAACTTGAATCCCTTATTGTGGAACGGAGGTCGATCGTATTTGTGGATGTAAATAATGAGAAATGAAAGGGAAATGATGCATAAACAAGGTGAAAGTGGGCTTTCTTGTTTAATTGTTAGTGAAATAAAATAAATATAAGTTTAATAATATAAAAAGTACAAATAAAATATAAGAAGGTACAAAGATCTTCAATTAAAACACAAACATACGAATATAAACGAACGCAAATCAACGAATGTTCACGAACACGTTCACGAACACCTTACCGAACGTTCACAAACACAATCGAACGAACGAGACCTCTATTCATGTTCGTTCATTTAACTAATCGAACGAAATTTCTTGTTCATGTTCGTTCGTTTATTAAACGAACGGACATAAACGAACTTCCCGCCGAACGGTTCACGAACTGTTCGCTGAACGTTCGGTTCGTTTACAGCCTTACTTACATGTGCTTGTTAACATACTAGTCTTGTGCAGAAAATTGACTAAATAGTCCTGTATGCTTTCCTAAGTGTTGGGAATTAAACGTGTTACAAAAAGATACATAAAAGACACTATACGGAATAACTTAGCACTTTAACGAACCGGTATCTAACCGAACAACCGGACATTACCCGAAACACTAAAATATTGCAAGAAACATTGTTTCACTTTTTCTGAGCTAGTATTGGTTCCCGAACACTTAAACACACTACATAATACATGGTACACACTAAACACTAGACTTAACACTTTAACCTCCCACTAATTACATTTTACCATCTAATTTACATTTTACCCCCCATGCTAATTCACGGTCACTAGGGGGCCCACCCAAGATCACCATAATCTTGGAAGATTACTTAAATCTTCTATTGGAATTATGAAAGATTTGGTGGTACTTTAGGAAACATGAGGACCAATGGGTAATAACACAACATGGTTTATAAGAACTTAACCATCATTCATCTTCACCAAAACACACCATCTCCTTCTCCCTCATAAAGCTTCGGCCGACCCCTCCTCCCTACTCACCACCATTTTTCATTCAAACTTCATCCATTCCAAGGTTGTCTTGAGGTGTAACAAGGCGTATAACGAAGCTCGGTTTTCTCGTAATTTGAAGGACCACTACCACAAGCCTTTATCCACTCATTTTTCCCCATTGATCTTCCCTAGCTTTAAGCTAGTTGTAAGCTTCTTGTTAATCCTTATTTACTTCATGTTTTTAGTGGTTAATAGATATATTATGATGAAACATATGAACACTAAAAGACTTGAATCTTGAATCATGAAACATAAGCTTAAATAAGATGAAACATGATGTAATATTGTTAGTATGATGTTGTTTGGTATATGTTGATGCTTGCTTGTTGGTTACTAGTAATATGATGATTGATCATCATATGGAACTTGTTAAGAGCATGATTAAAAGCATGGTTTAACAAGTTAGGAATGATTATGTGCTTTCATGAAATAATCATCTCCTGGACTAGCATGAACTTGAAAGTAAAAATGATTTTCTTACAAAGTAATAAACCTAGTGAACTAGTAAACTTGTAAACTTGCTTGTGAATGATTTTCCTAAATAAACCAAGTTTAAAAGACGGTTTTTGAAAGATCATGATTCTTACATATACTTGCACTATTTTGGAAAATAAAATAAGTATATGGATGCTATTAAAACAAGAAGGTGTGGTAAATAAATATTTTTGTAAAAAGTGTTCACAAGTTGTGAACATCTAAAAATCCCGAGAATGAGATTTTAACAAAAGTAAACACACTTTGGAGGGTAGCTAAACCCACTAAACGCCTTACCAAGTTACTACGCGTTTTTATGAAACATCAAGTTCATGTTGGTTTGTAAATGGAATAGTTTGCTCTTGGTAAATTGTTGTTGATTGTTGAATGATTTTTGGAAAAGAAAATGATATGCTTATTAGCATGGACACCCCCATTTACAAAGGAAACTCTGGCGAAATTTTCTAAAAAACTCCAACACATAGAAAATATTTTCTAACAAGTGTTACAAGTGTATTTTTTAAACTATGATCTATCCACAAAAGTCAGAGTGTGACATTTGAATTGTGTGGTATGTGATAGAAGTAATGAGTAGATAAACCGTACGTAGGATACGTGTTATGCATGCACGAGAAACTGATTATTATCTGTACCTTATTAGGACATGCTTGATTTCCTGATTATTAGAGTAATTAATCTAACCGAGCAAACCAAGGTGAGTTCACACTTTCTACAAGGCATGGGATTCCCGGTGGTTTGGGAATGGGTTAAGAAACTAAAATGGAACCTACATATCCTCCTTGGGTAGGATATGTACCGCCATCCTCCATAGGTAGGATGCCAATATTAATCCTGCGTATTCTCCTTGGGTAGAATACGTACGTTCGTCCTCCTTAGGTAGGACAACAACCTTAAAACTTACTAGATAAAAACTCTATCATTAAGTCCCTCATTTTTATATCGACTTAATCGCCGGGCCAATGGCGAGCGGGTCATTAGTTAATAGCGCTATTAGGGTTGACAAGCCTCACACCGTGCCGGTAGGACGGGCGTGTACTAATGGATCTGGGCACTCAGTCAATGATGATAGACATTAACTTAGGGCACAACTTACTTTCGTCAGTTGTCGATATGGTAACGGTCTAGTGGTTTACATGGGGAAGCCCCCACTAATTACGGGTATGGTTTGGGAAAGAAGGAATTGGTTAATCATATTTTCAACTATGGGGTAACCCCCATGGCAAGTAAGCCAACTAAAGACAAACTATGTTTTCGAAAGCATCCTAAAACAAACACCCAACTGTGAACTCGCTCAACTTTGTTGTTGACTCGTTGTTACATGCCTTGCAGGTCGTTAGGTATCTATGGAGCTTGCACGGGGAGGCGTGGTCGTTGTGGGACATGGACTGTCAAGTCCCATGTTAAACATTTAAACTTATGAACTTGTTACTTATGTTTTGGTCTTACCTTTAATGCTTCCGCTGTTTAAATTTGAACTTGGTTAACTAGCTTTTGATAACCAATTATATTGTGTGGTTGGATTTTATCTATCTTAAATACATTGTTCAATATGATTGGTGGCTTGATCCTGGTCATCTCACGCCTCCAAGCGGTGATACTCCGCATGGTGGATTTTGGGGGTGTGACATTACTTCAATTCGAGCAGGTGCATTTGATACTGGTACATGTGACTTTGTCACTCTATTCGTGTCTGTGAATGTATCTGGTAATTCATTCGCTATTCTTTGCAAATGTATGATCTTTTGGACTTCATATTCACATTGACCACTTCGGGGGTCGAGATTTGATAGCGATGATGCATTCCATGTTATTTCTTGTGTTACCAGTCTTTCTTTGTCCTTATCTCCCCCCCTAAGACTGGGAACATTGTTTCATCAAAATGACAGTCAACATACCGTGCTGTAAACATGTCTCCCGTCATTGGTTCTAAATATTTAATTATGGACGGGGAGTTAAAACCAACATAGATACCCAGTCTTCTTTGGGGTCCCATTGTAGTACGTTGTGGTGGCGGTATTGGTACATATACCGCACAACCAAAAATTCCAAGGTGGGACAAATGTGGTTCTCGTCCGAAGACCAGTTGCAATGGGGAGTATTCGTGATCAGTAGTTGGTCTCAATCTAATCAGTGCAGCGGCATGCAAAATAGCATGGCCCCATGCAGAAGATGGTAGTTTACATCTCATTAAAAGTGGTCTAGCAATTATTTGTAATCGTTTAATCAGAGATTCAGCTAAACCGTTTTGTGTGTGAACATGAGGTACTGAATGTTCAACATTGATCCCAATTGACATACAATAGTCATTAAAAGCTTGAGATGTGAACTCTCCCGCGTTATCCATCCGGATGTTTTTATTTTGATTATCCAGGAAATTTGCTCTCAATTGTATGATTTGAGCTAAAAGTCGGGCAAATGCTACATTTCGAGTAGCTAAAAGGCTCACGTGTGGCCACCTTGAGGATGCGTCAATTAAGACCAAGAAATTGCGGAATGGTCCACACGGAGGATGAATGGGCCCACAAATATCCCCTTGGATTCTGTCCAAAAATGATGGGGTTTCATGTATCAATTTAGTTTGTGAGGGCCGAGTTATAAATTTGCCCAGAGAGCATGCTGCACATGATAAGTCTTGTGGTAGCAAAACTTTTAAGTTTTTGAGAGGGTGCCCGGTTGCACTTTTGATTATTCGTCTCATCATTATGATACCAGGGTGACCTAGACGGTCATGCCATATATTGAATGTGTCTTTATCTAATAGCTTTTGGTTACTCACCATGTATGATTCGATAGGATTGATATTAGTACAATATAATCCTGAGGATAAGGCTTCTAATTGTTCAACAATTGTTTCTTGGCCATTTTAGTTTGAAGTAAGTTGAAGATATTCAATATTATTTTCAGATATTGTTTTTAGGTGGTAACCGTTTTTTCGAATATCTTTAAAGCTAAGTAAATTTCTTCTGGATTTACTAGAATATAATGCATTATCAATAGTTAATTTGGTACCCGAAGATAACGTTATGTGTGCTCTGCCGGAGCCTTCGATAAGGTTACTGACACCAGATATAGTACTAATCAGTGTCTCTGCCGGAGACAACTCAGAGAAAAATTTCATATCTTTGAGAATAGTGTTAGTACTACCGCTATCTACCAGACATTCATCACCAATAATAGCTTTACCGGAGCTAGTATACATATTTCTTCAGGAAATAAAAATAAATAAAAGTTAATGCAAAGAAGTAAAATGAAACATTGCAAGAGTTTCAAACCAAGCCAAATACAAAGGTCACAATATGAAAAGTAAAATATAAGGTACATTATCCTCAATTAGATTAGTTTCAGCATTCTTTCCTTTTTTCTTTCATTATGCGTTGAGATGCCTCAATGAGGTGTTTAAGGGTGCGACATGTGCGGGACCAATGATTTGAAATCCAACATTTATAACAAATGTTGCTTTGGTTCCCGCTACTTTTCCTTTTGAAGGTCGCCCCGTATTATGTCGACTCGATTCACCACCACTATTTTTAGTGTTCTGGGACTCTTGATGTCATGTATATCCCCGTCCTCGACCACGACCACGACCTCTGCTGGGGCCACGGCCTCTACCTCTACCTCGTCCGCTTTGAGAATTGGCCACATTCGCTTCAGGGAATGGGCTTGCACCGGCGGGTCGTGATTGATGGTTTTGGAGTAGGAGCTTGTTGTTTTGCTCCGCGACCAGAAGACATGATATCAATTCAGAATATTTAGTAAATTTACGTTCCCGGTATTGTTGTGACAGGAGCATGTTTGAGGCATGGAACGTTGAGAAAAATTTTCAAGCATGTATTCATCGGGTTTTTTTTTCACCACATAATTTTAACTCAGAGGTAATGCGGAACAAGGCAGAATTGATACTCACTAGGAGTCTTAAAATCCTGGTGGTCAAAACGTTCTTTGATATTTGTCCATAGTTCAAGGGGGTCCTCAACAGTTAGATATTCCCGCTTTAGATCTTAGTGAAGATAATGGCGGAGGAATATCATAGCTTTCGCTTTATCTTGAGGTGAAGTTTGATTACCATCAATAATTGTCCCCCCCAAATTATTTGCCGTCAAATGAATTTTAGCATCAAGAGTCTACGGGAGGTAGTTGTTACCCGAGATGTCAATAGCGGTGAATTCAAGCTTTGATAAGTTCGACATATTTTCTATAAAGGAAAGAAATGTATATTTTATGAGAACTTCGGGTTCTCTTTTGCTAGAACTGCATGTTCTAAACTTTAAGTATGTTTATAAAATAGAGAAGGAAAAACAAACTCATTTATTAGTTTTGTATCCTGTAAAAGTGTTTGGAGGGTTCAAATAAGCGGGGTCCTTTTAAGCATATTGCTTGGTATCGGGCACCACACGCATTAAGTTTTGTTATAAAGTATTTGGTTAAATTGGTACTCACTTGAGTGGAATCATTATTCAAATACATTGTATATAATCGTCATCTTTTCTTTTATACTTTTATAGGGATGACAAGGATTATGATTAATAATAACCAAAAAAAAAAAAAATCCCTTTGAAACCAAAAGCCGCGTGGATGTGATGATTATTTGATGAGAATTTCCTTGCCAATGATGTTATGATGACAAAATAAATCCCCCAATATTCACGTGAAGCCTGATGGTGTGATGATGATGTATCTTGTGATTTTTTTTCAATCTCCTATGTTTACCAATGTCCACCAAGCCGCCGCCCCCCAAAGACGTGATCTCTTTTGTTTTCTCCCAAGTCCCTCACAATTATAATCCTGGAGAATGTGATTGATGTGTTGACTATTGTTGTTTCCTCCTTGTCGGCCGCCGCTTAGGGTGTATATGATTATTAGGGATTCTTTTTATTTTTTTATTTTAAAACCTTGAATAACAATTCATTGATGAATCCGTACAACCGTAAGCTTCAGTAACAGATCAAAACTTCTGTTTGTTTGTTTGTTTTTTTTATGATGTTCATGGCGGCAGTGACCGCCGGATTGTATGAATGTATATATATATATTTTTTTCTAACAACTACTCTTTAAGAATACGAATTTGTGTATCTTCCTGTTGAATATGCATATGTATATACTACTGTGAAAAAGGAAGATAATATATGAACATTGAAAAAATATCCAACACATAGTAGAGATAATGATGTGTACCAGTATGTGAGGAATTGAAAATGGTGAGTCTAACGTGTCTGATGGCCAGTAAATCCCAGCAGAGAATCAAAGTGTTGATAACGTGATAAAAACCAAAGAGAAAAAGAGATAAACTGAATTAAATCCTTCATTCTATTCAACATTACAATATATAGAGATAAACATAACCATAAACCCTAAAGCCCTTAAGTAATGGGTTGGGGCTAAATTGTCTGGTTTATAACAATTTTCTATTTCTAATTTTCATATTTTACAGAAATCATTGTAGCTAAGGCCTAAGGGTGTGCATAGGTCAGTTTGGATTTTACCATTAATCATAACCATAACCGTAAACTTCGGTTATGGATTTTCTTAACCATAACCATAACTAAACTTCGGTTGCAGTTAATCGGTTATGGTCCAGTTTTGGTTAATTTCAGTTATTAATAAAAACACATTAACTAAAACTAACTTTTGGGCTAAAGTTAAAAAATTATACGTCAATGGGCTTACAAAATAAGAATGAAACCCACCATGTTGGACATAGTTTGGGGCTTTTTTCTATATGACAACCGAGACTACTCTTTTGATTAAACTACTGATGTTGGATCTCTTTTAATAAAGTAATTATGTACTCAATTCCTAATCATAACACCTCATTCCTTAATTGCTTAATAACATAACACCTTAGGTCCACATCATAATAAAGGGAATCTACATCAATATTATTTTGTTACTAACATACTTTTAACTTAGTAAAAACCTCTACATGGTTATTGTAAAACTTAAATCCATTATATCGAATTTTAGACTTAACATTATAAGTTTGGTTCGATTTTGGTTATATCGGTAAACCAAAACTTCATAACCGTAACTATAACAAATTGGTCTGTTAACCAAAGCTTCATAACCATAACCATCAGTTATGTTGGTTATCGGTTAAATTTGGTTCGTTATGTCGGTTATAGGTCGGTTATCGGTTATGGTGGTTAATTTGTTCACCCCTAATTGTAGCATAAAGATGCGACGTGCTTATTCTAGTTGTAGCGTAATAAAATTACTAAATTAGAGCATTGTTGTAAAATGTTTCGAAAGGAATTTAAATTTTGAAAATGTAAATATGATTAGTTCTATACAAAGATTGTAATATGTCTACTTTGTAAATTTTTGAATAGTACTAAAAAACAAAATTATATGCTAGCCAAATCCATGGCCGCTTGTTCCCGTAACTAATTTTCCTACCCCCTGTCCTCATATTTATCCATATATATTTGACTTGGTGCGAGCGATGTCTAATTTTTTTATATATTTTTAGCACTTTTACACGTTTATCAAACTTTAAATTTATAAAACACGATATAATACGACCACTCTCTACAACACGTTAGGGCAAGTGCACCCATCGTTGGCGTAGTATAGTGATGGTAAGATATCGAGTTTGTCCAATAACACAAGAGCTTTTAATACCGGAAGATCGTCAACGTCTAATCTAGCTAAATTTTTGAGAAAAGATCTTTAGTAAATAAAGATTAGAAAGAAATTAAAATATTAAAAAAAAACAATAGATAAGATAGAATCACTTGGTTCCAACTCCTCTTTTACGTAGCCTTTGATAATTTCCGCACTTTGGTTTTCTAAGAGATTATCTTAATTATAGTGGCATGTCCATCTTTTGGAGTCATCGCTACCTAGAGGTGTACAAAAAAACTGGTTTTAAAATCGAAACCGGAAAAAAAAACCGAAACCGATTTTTTTAACCGGTTTTTTATAACCGGTTTTTTTAACCGCCGGTTTTTATACCGGTTACTATTCTTGACTTAAAAAACCGGTTATTAAAAAACCGGTTAAAACCGGTAAAAAACCGTTTTTTGGGAAAAACCGGTTAAAAACCGGTCCCAACCGGTTATACCGGTTATTGTTTTGGACCTCAAAAACCGGTTAGTAACCGGAACCGGTTATAAAAAAACCTGTTTTTATTTTGGGTGAAAAAACCGAAACCGGTTTTTGAAAAAACCCGATTTGTACACCTCTATTGCTACCCTCGGCCATATGGGTCTGAGTCAGCAGGGATACAGTCCCGCAAGGCCGGGATATTGAAAGATAACTAAGTAAGTTATTAATGCAAAATGTGGCATGTCCTTTCTTTGTAGGCAACGCTACCCTCAGCCATATTGGTAGGAGTCAGCATGGATATAGTCCTGCAAGGCCGGTTTAAAGTTTTAGCAGTAGGTTATTTATAATTATAAGAGATTCAAGTCATTCTTACTTCCCCCGATTTGATGCTATCTGGCTCACGAGAAGTCCTAATAAATTTGAATCAAGTCCTCGCAAGATCTATACACTGAACGAGGCAAGAACTTTACCCAAACCACCCTTCTAACTGTCACACCCCCAACCGATGGCGGAAACATCGGGATGAGACAAACAAGTTGCTCAAAACATCATAACACTATGTGACAATATAACTAAAGATTCAATTTCATTGCAATACGAAAATTGTCATACAAAATTTCAAACAAAGAACAACATTGTTTCAAATATAACATCAAAATAATAAATTAATCTAGGTGTGTATCTAAGTCCACCTAAATCTCGTTTCTTCGTAACATCATCTCGTCTATCAACCTGCAACATGTATTAAAATATATCAACAAAAAGTTGGCGAGTATACAAATTTTCATACATAGCATAATATAGATTAAAAAGTTTAACGAGCTCATATCCAACATGAATAACAATATGCAAGTTTACTAATATACTGAAACGGTGTACTATATGTTCAAACCCAAGTATACAACGCGTTAATTTTTCCTATCCCAAAGAATAACGGGAGGTTAACATGTTTAACTTAACAATACCCCAAGACTAATGGGTGATGCGTTAGTCCTATAACGCTATAATTGTTAAGGTAGGCTAGCAAAGTTAATGAGCATATATCGACACAGGAAGTTTACATAGCACACAAGATTCACAAGCATCATATAGTTTCATGTTAAGCATGGATAGAGATTAAAATAGTTTAAGTGTCGTGTGATTTTGTATACCATACATGTTGCACCCAAAGTGTAAAAGGAAAACGGGATCGAGTATACTCACGATTTTGCAAGCTTCCTACTTGATAATCCCGCGAGTGTAGGTTGATTAGGATGGAACACCGTTTCCTTCTACACGAAGAAACATAGGTGTGTGAGTATTGGAAGTTAACGGAGGAGTAAAGATTTGGAGTTTAAATCACATGAAAGTATACATATGAGAAAAGTAATCACCTAACACACATAATACTTGTTCTTGACACTATGAAACTCAAAAGAGTTAGAATGTTTTCATGGGTTAAAATGCCCATTAGAATCGTAACAAGTATCATGGCTTTAGATGATGTAACCTACTATCTTGACAAATGACTACTAGTTCATCATCAAAAGTTTGGTTACTTGAATATTATATAAGTTATATAGTATATCATAATGTCATATAGGTCAAGCATGAGGTAGGAGGATAAATCCTCTATTTAGGAACCTCTTTTGTATATCACATAAGTCATGTATGAGGTAGGAAAAACAAGTCTTCCATTTAGGTACCTCTTTGGTGTCCACCACTACACATGTTGTCATAGACAACAAGGAGGGTGATGAACATACAATAAAGAATGAATTAACTACAACTAATCTAAGAAATCATCAAGTGATGTGGGGATTTTCAAGTAGGATAGCCCAAGCTAGTCCCATAATCACACAAACTTCAAGCTTTGAGCTTGTTCATCACTTGTGGGTAAAAACCCTATCAAAACAGAATGTTTATGAGGATTAAACCTCTGATTTTACATGTCACAACCTTGTTTTTAAGCCCAACTAACCATAGCTTTGATTATGAGCATAAGGACATAGGAATGTGTATGAGAAACCTCAAGTTTAAGTAGTTTAACAAGTGTTTAAATCAAAATAGAAAGTTTACTTCACTTTGGAGCCTGTTTTGGTGATGTTCCACGCCTTGGTTTTCCATGGAAAACCTGTGGAAACATGCCTAAGGTTGTTCCAAGTGTTTAGAAAGAAGAATCAAAGAAAAAGATGAAAAATGAGGAAGTTATGCTCACTTAAGCAAGTTGTGATGAATCTGTCCACTTTCTGATTTTCCAGTTGATTAAGACAAAGTTATATGCTAGCCAAATCCATGCCACTTGTTCCCGTAACTAATTTTCCCTACCCCCTGTCCTCATATTTCTCTATAGATATTTGACGTGGTGCGAGCGATGTATAATTTTTGATATATTTTTAGCATTTTTACTCATTTATCATGTTTTAAATTCATAAAACATGATATAATACGATTACTCTCTACAACACGTTAGGGTAAGTGCACCCATCGCTGGCGTAGTATAGTGATGGTAAGATACCGAGGTTGTCCAAGAACACAAGAGCTTTTAATACCGGAAGATCGTCAACGTCTAATCTAGCCAAATTTCTGAGAAAAGATGTTTAGTAAATAAAGATTAAAAATAAATTAAAATATTAAAAAGAAACAATAGACAAGATAGAATCACTTGGTTCCGACTCCTCTTTTACATATCCTTTGATAATTTCCGCACTTTGGGTTTTTAAGAGATTATCTTAGTTATAGTGGCATGTCCATCTTTTGGAGGCAACGCTACCCTCGGCCATATGGGTTTGAGTCAGTAGGGATACAGTCCCACAAGGCCGGTTTAAAGTTTTAATAGTAGTTTATTTATAATGGATTCAAGCCGTTCTTACTTCCCCCGATTTGATGCTATCTGGCTCAAGAGAAGTCCTAATAAGCTTGAATCAAGTCCTCACAGGATCTATACACTGAATGAGGCAAGAACTTTGCCCAAGCCACCCTTCTAACCCCCTTCCAGGCAGTTAACATGCTTTATATAGGCCGTAAAGACACGAATGAGTAAATCAACAAAGCATGAAGAGATGATAGAATAAATTTCACTTTTAATACTAGTGGGGAACCCGCGCGTTGTGACGGAGTCGATAATAAGTGGCGAGAATATAATTTAAACCTTAAAACGACAAAAAACCAAATATAAGTTGTACATGTATATAAGTTCTATATGCATTCTGGCAAAACAATTTGGTATTAAATGTAGAATGCCGAAATTGTTATAAAAAACAAGAAAGGGGTAGTCTCCTTTAGTTTAGAAGCTTTCATCTAAAATTGTTGGTTTCCAAAAATAGCTTTGGGCCTGTTTTCAAAGACCATAAAATCAAAACGCTAATATAAATCCATAAAAGATAGAAAAAATAGTTCCGTACAATATATTAGCTAAATGTATATGCATTGTTGATATTTCACATACTTAAAAAATGAATATAGGGAGGTTTATGTTGCTTCTAGTTTAACTTTATATCAATGTCACTCAACGAAATAAAAAAAAAATAACAAAGCTTAAAAGGAAACTTGCATGTGCTTTATCTGTTCATTACTATAAATTAGAACCTCGGCTGAGTGTTCCTGTAAATACAGAGGAAATTGTTGGTCCCAGTTTCGACTTAAAAACTTCTTTTCACGTAATATGGCAAGTGATTTCAACAAATATGAAAATAGTGTGCGGAAATAGAAATCAGACTTTCAAGAAACAAGACCTACATAATTTTTAAGTTTATATCACTTTGAAACAAAATGGTTTACAAGGTGATTGTAAGATTATTATCTATTACAAATGAATACTTGTGTAATTCTGAGGTGAAAGGACAATGGAGTTTTTGTTGTATGTATTGAATGCTTGGCTTAACTCACTGTCCTTTGCTTGATGAGCCCTCTATTTATAGAACGCCTGGATACATGAATAAACATTTGTTTATTCATGTATATGTCCTGCAAAAAAGTAGCTTCTTAACATATTCATTGAATCCAATAATCAAGTTGCCTTTCTCATCATGATATCTAATAATGTCAAGTTGCTTCGGTTATTGTGGCAGGGTAGAATTCATTAGACAAGTGGGGTTATATCAGAATTTCTGATAACCACTTCATCAGAAATTCTGGTTAACAAATCATCAGAAAGTCTGATGATCAGTTTTGCCAGAAACTTATGATATTTCATCAGAAATATCATCAGATCCATCAGAATGGCCTTTTCTGATAATCTTCTTTAGTTCTTGATCAGCTTATCTTTCTTTGAAGTAGATGTTGTTCTTTTCAGTTGCCCTATCCGGTTTTCTTCTTGTTGTTTGATATTCAGGACTTTTATCTTCTTCATAGATCAAGCTGAATTTGATTTTCTTCAATACTTACACATAAAGTTTCCTAACAGTTTCCCCCTAAGTATTGTAAGAAAATGAACTACCTCATGAACAGAAAATTTCCCAAACAGTGAGAACTTTAAAATTTGCAAATCAAGCAAGTTACTACTATTCTGAAAACAAATTACATAAAAATAAAACAACTATGTTTTTCAAAACAGTTTTGCCCTTTTGAGTACATCTCCAGACTTCAGTTTCGTTTTGTAGGAAACGTACTTGTTGCAAATGTCATACATGTCTTTGTACCAGCTTCTTGCTTGTATCCATTCTTCAATCATTTGTTCAATTTCCTACCTTTGATTTTCTTTGTTCATTCCTGTCTTCTGAAGTTGTTCTTGTCTCTTGTTCATGCATTTCATAATAAATTTCAGTGTTTGATTTGAGTACTTGCAAATATCAACACTTCTGAATAGAGCGTTATTCTTCTAAAAATCTCTGTAGACTACACTGTAGTTATGTCTGTCTCTTATCATTGGTATAGTTCAATGATGTCTCCAGATCTTGCATCTTCTATCAGCTCTGAGGGAATGCTTGTGTCTGGTGCACTGAGATAGACCTTTTTGTTGTGCACATAATCATAGTTGATGCATAGATCAAAGTCAGAAAAAGCTACTCTTTCAAATAGCTTTACTCCAGCATTTGATATACTTTTCAAAGCTCTTTTGATTTCTTTTGTGTTTCCCTTTTCCTTTTCATAGTAATCCTTCATGAACAGAATGTCCAGAGGATGCAATTTATCAGCAAGGTCTCCATCAGTTACTTTCTCTTCTGCACCATTTTCTCTGAGAAGTGTGTATCTATTCTGCAGATAAGTTCCTCCAACACCATCAGTTCCAATTTTTACTTCATCCACTTTCATGATTCTTTTTATTGGATTCATATTGGTGTAGTGGATGCTTCTTGGACCTCTTTCTAACCTCGCTTCCCATATAGCCAATCTGTAAGGAGTTGGTGGCTTTTCTGGTACATCTTCCTTAGTCCAATAGTATTTCACCAGATTGTATTTAGGGAATATCATAATGTCACACCCCGACCACGTAAAATAACAAATCGTGGCAGAAACGTCGGGGAGTTTCGTAACAGAATCATTGTTTCACAACCATGGATTAAATAATTTCGTTTTATTGAATTATTGAACTCATTGTTTTATTACAAATCAGATAAATACAAATATTATCTTTCTAGTTTTAAAGTTGCTAAGGCACGAGTCCATCCTATGTATAGCATGCATCAACAGTCATCACATAACAGCACCTGAAACATGTGTAAAAATAGGTACGTCAGCATAAAAATGCCTGTGAGATACATAGGTTTTATTATAATAGGATTCATGACTTATAAGTTTTTAAAAAAATATATTTAATCAAAAATATTCATGAACCTTAAAAATATTTTCTTTTATAAATCATACTAAAATTTATAAGAAATCAGATGATATAACAGAATAATACATAGGTAAATAAATAACTAAGTAAAATGAGTTTATATAAAATATGTTGTTTGTAAAACAACATTTTGATAAAAAGGTTTGTAATATATATAAAAATATACTTTGGTTTTAAGAAAGTCGAATAAGTAATATATTAAAATATATTTCAGTTCCAAAATCGTTAAACAAATAGTATATTAAATATACTTTAGTCGTTAAAATAATAATTTTCAGTAGTATATCAAAAGTATACTTTGGTTTTATTAATAACATATTAAACTATGTTTTGGTTTTACAAATAACATATTAAACTATGTTTTGGTTTTATAAATAATATATTAAGCTATGTTTTGGTTTTATAAAATAACATATTAAACTATGTTTTGGTTTTATAAATAACATATTAAGCTACGTTTTGGTTTTATAAAATAACATATTAAACTATGTTTTGGTTTTATAAAATAACATATTAAACTATGTTTTAGTAATTAACAAAATATATGTTGGTTTTGTACAATATCACACATGAGAGCATATCAAACTATACTTTTGGGAGTATAACTAAATATACAATAAAAATGTGATTTAAGAATTCATTCAGACATGAGTGCATCAAAATACACCTTTGAGACTATAGAAATACCACAAAGGCAATCCCTATTTGGATAAAATATCGGTTTCTGACATTCCATGACAACGTGAATGGGGTGTCAAATCCTATAGCGCTATATCATACTACCAACCGGTCTGGTGAACATAAAATAAGTATTATCCAACAATTTAATTTTATAATCTTTGAAAAAATTAGAGTTTAAACCATAAATAATCATTCAGTTTATCAAAAGATAAGTACTAATATGTATAATCAATTATACTTTTGAAATCATGAACATACAATTAGGTACACATATTCCACCCCAAAACATTTGAAAACAGTAAAAGAGAGGACTATGTACTCACTTGAGAGTGCTTAGAAGTCTTGAACAACTACCAAGCCAGCTAGAGGGATCACGGAATCAAACGTCACCTAATATAGGTAACTAAGTAAATAAACCGGACCTAAATTGGAAGATCGGATAGAATGAGGTTTCGTAAACCAAATGAGTGTGGGAACTCATATGATATGGTTTAACAAAGCCTACATACTAAAACGAAACCTAACCTAAGTGCTTACGACCCATTTCGACCCGTTTAGGTAGCTTACGCTACTTTAACGCGTCGTTCGCGTAAAACGCGTTCGGAACGCCTAACTAGTCCTATGACAAGTATTATATGCCTAAACATGTTTAATTATGTTCCATAATCAGTTAAATGACAAAAGTTTGGGTTACATATGCTTAAATATCAATTATGCATAAAAAGGGCATTTTGGTCATTTTCCTAAGGCATATAAACTACCTATCATACAACTAACTAAACGAAGTGACCATAAGGTATAACCTCGGAAGGTTATTCCCTATGCAACTATGGTCACCTAATGTGCTTGGTCGGATCCTAATGATCGACCAAACGGGTCGAGTTCGAAAGTCTAAGCGGTTGTTTAGACCGCTTATCTTACGACCCTATATAAGCACTAATCTAAAAGTGACGAGTTAAACATGTTTAACAAAGTTTAAAAACAAGTTTGATATCAAGACAAAGGGTCTTGATACCCAAGAATAGTTTGGTTGCAAAATACGCAAGAATACGCATTTTGACCGAAACTATGACTCGTCACTATGCCTAAATAACGTGGTAATCAGTAGGTATAGTCACAAGAGACTATAACCATCATGATTATGCTCACGTTACGAAGTTCAAACAAACTTCGTGTTGACCATAGACTGGTCAAAGCGGAAAGTCAAACACTGTTTGACTTTTACGCTTAAAAACGCATAAAAGAACGAAAGAATACTTACAACGGGTCCAAGAAATGGAGGATATGATCTATAAATTCTCAGGTATGAAGAATTTGAGCTTCAAATTAGAGAAAATTAGATCATGTGTGAGGAAAGAATGAAAATGAGGTGGGTATATATATAGGATTCGGTCCACCGTTAAGATCGTTTATCGAAAACCGTGCTTTAATCATGGCCTTACACTTGGTCCCAAGGTTTTAGAATACCATGGGAACATGTAAAACCATCAAATACCAGCCCATAGGGTGCAAAACCATGGGTTAAAACCATCAAAATCCCAAAAATGGACCAAGTTCAATGTATCTGCCAGAAATTTCAAAAATGGTCATTGCACTTGTAAAACTTGATTTTTTTTGCACTTTTAAGCCCCGTTAACCCCATTTCAAGGCTCTAAAATAAAGTTAAAGTATAGGGAACTTAAAATATGCTCAAAAACATCTCGGATGTCGGTTCGTTTGGTCGTACGGTTGCGTTGTTCGGTTAATTACGACGAAAATCGTAACGAACGAAAAAACGATCCAAATTACGCGACGAATGGAATTTTATCATGCCAATCACTAAAATAAAATATTTTAATGATTACATAAATTTTTGGATGTCCGGGTATATTCAGAACGTAAGATATGCGCGAAAATGCAAACTTATGCACTTTTGACGCTTTTAGTCTCTATTGATCAAATAAGTTTATTTTAGCATACCGAACCCCTCAAAGCCTATTTCTAAGCGATGTAAAGGATATTTAGGGTATGTTTAACTTATTATTAAGTTCTGGAATGTTCGTTACAGTACGAATCGGCACACTTTCGCAGTTTGTCGAAATTAGTCCCTGTAAGCGAATAAACTTGATTTCGACACACCAAACCATTCAAAACTTATTTCTAAGTTATGTAAAGGTTATTTAAGGTATGTTAAGACTATGTCACTGTTATGGAGTGTTTGTTGCATTAAACTGATTATATTTACGCATCAGATCGCGTATAATCTTCCAGAAGCGATTTAAAGCTCGAAATCGAACAAGAATTGATATGTGCAAACGATACACATACTTATACAAATTCCAAGTATGAAATACAATATTTCATTGGTTTGGTATTCGTATGATGGTTGAAGTGACACAGGTGTCACAGTCTCCCCTACTTTAGGATATTTCGTCCCAAAATTTAATTTTAGAGGAAACTTGTGAAGACAACTGTGATGGTTTCGCTTTCGACTGAATCCCTCGAACCCTAAGTAAAACTCTGGGCCATGTTTGGATTCTTAGCGAAATTGTCAACCGTTAAAGTGAAATCCTTGTAGTAACAAAACATGGAGTTTCGAACTACGGACAGAAGAACGTTTCTCATGAAGACTTATCATAGGAAACTTGTGTGTGCTCGAAATCAGAGTCGGAGAGTGTAAAATAAAATGACATTGGTCAAGGTCCAGGACTTCTAGTAACTTAAATAACGCTACGTTCGTAATGTAATAAGGAACACTTATATATAGGAAGTACCAGCGGCGTATCCACCATGCCCCTTTTTACATTGTTCCCGTTTCGTTATTCTCATCACTATAGGTCTTAACACATGACAAAATTTGCTGTGGTTTCTGTGCACTGAATTCCATAATTATGTATGCATCCATAATTATGTAATTCCTTGCACAGTCCGCACAGTTCATTTCATAATGCGTAGGGGAAAATCGATCGAATAAACATGAAGTGATTTGACTAGCCACCAAAGGATCTTTTTAACTAGATCAACGAACGATCTTTTTAACTAGATCAACACATGATCTTCTTAACTAGACCGTCATACGATCTCCTTAAATAGACCACTTAAGGGATCTTTTTAATTATATCATCACATGATATTCCTATCTAGATTTTTAAATCAATCTGTTTAACTAGACCACTCAAGGGGTCCAATTATAGAATAGTACTTCATAACCCAAGGGACTTTAACTACAACGTAGAAGTCCATTAAGGAATTAAGATAGTACCTTTGGATATCCTACTATGAATCCCTTATACGAAGATATGGAAGATTCTACGAGGATTTGGATATTGAAAATTTGGATCACACAAAAACATAAATAAAACTCAAAACATATAAGAAAACATACAAGCACAAAATCACATAATTTTTTTAACTTGATCTTTAATTTGTTATCTTTGGATACGGGTATTTTAAAGCACACCAGGAATCCAATCCATGGATTTCATTTGACACTTTAAACAACTTCAAGAATCTAACTATGGAGATAGAAAGATCTTAATAAGAATTCGGCTTTGTCCTTATTGAATTGTAATATACGTATTAAGGCATACGAATAATTCAATTAAGGGCTCCGATTTGAGCGATATTTATCCACAAGGATCTAATTATGAGGATAGAAAGATCCTATTTTGGATTTTGGAATTTGTGTAACGAGAGGTGTTTCGAAACCTTGCACTAAACGTGCTTAAGTTGATACACAAGGTAGAGAGTTCATGAGGTTGAGGTACTAGATATGCCAAGGCGACGTATGAAGCAGAATTTGGAGTTTGAGCAGCGGCAGGATTTGCAACAGCTTTGTTTTGGATAGCAAAGCGACACATGTTAACCAAATGTCTCCGTTGTCCACCGTGGGTACATTTGAAACAGGGTATTTGATTCAGATGATGACGGTGGCATCGATTGCATCAAAGAGCAGTTCCCTTGTACAGCTTCATCCCTGAGGCGAGTCATGGTGATAGCTAAATCAACGGTCCTCTGGAGTACGACGCCTATTTGTTGGGCAATTGAAGCACCTGGTTCTGACATTGTTGTTGTGATGAAGAGGCATCAGGAAGATAATGAAAGATATGGGAGGAAACAAGTGAAATGAAAACAGAATGACAATGCATAAAAATTGCGATCATTTGTTTGTTACCTAAGGCAAACAAATGAGATGGTGATTAATCAAAGTAAGTGGGTTATATTAATATATCGCGAAGACATGCTTTAGCCTATAAGTGACCACTCACCCCAAGAGTTCCCAGGTAAGAGTGACTGGTCCGATTATGTGGATTTGTACGAACACTCTAGCCTTAGACAGAAAGCTCAGAGTACAGGCATCCACCCTTCCAGATTGCACGTGTTCACATTATAAGACACAAACTTTGACGAGATTTTGAAAACTTAGAGGGTTCAAAACCTTATAATAAATCATCCTAGAACAGATGATTGGTTTTCAAATCGGATTCAAAATTTGTGTTCTTATTGTGGTTGTCACCTAAGGATAAGTGACGGTATTGTTTTAAAACTAAACACAAGATAACTTGTGTTAGGGTCCTAGGAAGGTTATAGTCTAGGTCAAAGCATTACTAATAACCTAATTCCCTATAACCATTGGCTCTGATACCAACTCTTCTGTCACACCCCGACCACGTAAAATAACAAATCGTGGCGGAAAAGTCGGGGAGTGTCGTAACAGAATCATTGTTTCACAACCATGGATTAAATAATTTCGTTTTATTGAATTATTGAACTCATTGTTTTATTACAAATCAGATAAATACAAATATTATCTTTCTAGTTTTAAAGTTGCTAAGGCACGAGTCCATCCTATGTATAGCATGCATCAACAATCATCACATAACAACACCTGAAACATGTGTAAAAATAGGTACGTCAGCATAAAAATGATTGTGAGATACATAGGTTTTATTATAATAGGATTGATGACTTATAAGTTTTAAAAAAAAATCTTTAATTAAAAATATTCATGAACCTTAAAAATATTTTCTATTATAAATCATACTAAAATTTATAAGAAATCAGATGATATAACAGAAAAATACATAGGTAAATAAATAACTAAGTAAAATGAGTTTATATAAAATATGTTGTTTGTAAAACAACATTTTGATAAAAAGGTTTGTAATATATATAAAAATATACTTTGGCTTTAAGAAAGTCGAATAAGTAATATATTAAAATATATTTCAGTTCCAAAATCGTTAAACAAATAGTATATTAAATATACATTAGTCGTTAAAATAATAATTTTCAGTAGTATATCAAAAATATACTTTGGTTTTATTAATAACATATTAAACTATGCTTTGACATCTTAAGAGATATTCTATCAAAAGTTGACATCTTTCATCATATTCTGAATGCTCTGTATTCATCAGCAAGTTGTTTTCTTTCATTGGCAAAAGTTATGTGTCATCAACGAATGGTACATCATGTTGAACAATTGGAATGTTGAGATTTACTTTTGCCATTGCTTGATTTTGTGTGTTAGGGTTTGAGATTTGGGAATTTTGGATTTTGAGCGAAAACAGGGGATTTCGAGGTTTGAGGTTTTGTGAAGAAGGTGAGTGATTTGTGAATGTCTGCTAAGGTTGAGTTTTATAGTGAGGGTTTTAGCAGAGATTTATGGGTTATTGGAGTTGAGGGGACATGGAACGTGGCTTGTAATAGCGGTTAAAAGATCATTAATTACCTTTATTACCGTTAGATCGTGTGATGTGAAATGCGGTTTAGAATGTAACCGTTGGATCGTGGGTATCAAGATATTTAATGACAGTTGATCGTGTAATCGTGGTTATGCCTTCTCAACTTGTAATTTCTTCAAGCATTCCAATTCTTTGAAACTGAATTTTGATTGGAAAATACTACCGGTTACATGACACATTTTCATTCTTATGGACCCCATTTTTGTTAATGGTCCAATCAGCTTTCTTCATAATATTCCTCCTTTTTCAAAGTCAAAATTCCATTCCGATGATGTCATCAGAAAGTGAACATAAATTCTTTTTTAAAAAAATTATATTTTCTTTTGATTTGAATTCTGTTGACCTTTCAAATGTGGTCAACAGAAGTGAACAACTCTTGGAATATTTCAACATAATTTCTCAATTGAAATTCCCCCTTAACTTGTGAGCTTTTTCAACAGATTTTGAAGTTTCTCTTCTGATTGAATAAAAGATATACTAGTATCCATCATTTTTTTAGATGAGAGGGAATAAGTAAGGTTTTGAGGATATTACTTACATAGCATTTCTGAACTTCACATCTTTGTTCTGATCTACAAGGAGTGTTGTTGTGCAAAAGATTTTCTCATTTCTTTAACATCACATTTGTTTCATTCCTTTTTTTAAAGATTGATTACCCATAAAATTTTAATTTTGACATAAATTTTTATAAATCTTTTTCCATGTTGTCACAAGTTTTCTTTAAATCTGGTTTAAAGCAATGTTACCTGATATTTCTCATTTTTCTGTTGATATATGAGTTTTTCTAGTTACTTTAAAACTTTTCTGATACTTTATCAAATTTTTTTTTTGTTTTTATCAGATTTTCTGATGTTTTTATCTAATCCATCAGATTTCTTTTCACGTAATATGGCAAGTGATTTCAACAAATATGAAAATAGTGTGCGGAAATAGAAATCAGACTTTCAAGAAACAAGACCTATAGAATTTTCAAGTTTATATCACTTTGAAATAAAATGGTTTACAAGGTGATTGTAAGATTATTATCTATTACAAATGAATACTTGTGTAATTCTGAGATGAAAGGACAATGGAGTTTTTATTGTATGTATTGAATGCTTGGCTTAACTCACTGTCCTTTGCTTGATGAGCCTTCTATTTATAGAAGGCTTGTATACATGAATAAACATTTGTCATCATGATGTCCAATAATGTCAAGTTGCTTCGGTTATTGTGGCAGGGTAGAACTCATTAGACAAGTGGGGTTATATCAGAATTTCTGATAACCACTTCATCAGAAATCCTGGTGAACAAATCATCAGAAAGTCTGATGATCAGTTTTGCCAGAAACTGATGATATTTTATCAGAAATATCATCAGATCCATCAGAATGACCTTTTCAGAAATATCATCAGATCCATCAGAATGGCCTTTTATGATAATCTTCTTTAGTTCTTGATCAGCTTATGTTTCTTTGAAGCAGATGTTGTTCTTTTTATTTGCCCTATCCGGTTTTCTTCTTGTTGTTTGATCTTCAGGACTTTTATCTTCTTCATAGATCAAGCTGAATTTGATTTTCTTCAATACTTACACATAGAGTTTCCTAATAAAGATGATGATATATTAGATTAATTAGTTGTCGTTCTCCACATAAAAGCAAGAAAAACTTGTTCCTGGTTCTCAAATTTTCTGTCAGCTTGGGGTCTCTAATCTTATACATCTGAAACAAGAAAAAGGACTTGGATGAAATAAAATCACAGAAATGTTTATTACCATTTTCAAGTTGGTAAACTGATACTAACCTCTCACCGACACTCTAAGATTCTCTTTTTATTGTTGATTTAGTAATGCACAATCAAAAATAACATAATTTTTATCTCGTTTAGAAGATAAACACTCCAAAACCAGAAACGTAACTTATCCTACAACAACTTAAACTAAACGCAGATTTACGAAATAAAGTAAAGGTTAAACTGAGATAAAAGGTAACCTGAGATGCACACAGTGACAGGCTTGAACTTCGAGACAGTGGAAGCAAATTCTGTAAATACACTTTTTCCATAAACTCCGTTTTCTGACAAAGATGCAATTCTGCATCTGACGCACCGACAGAAAATGGAATTGGTGCAAGTGGGCATTTTCCCTTTCGATGATCTTATAGTTAAAAGTACAGTGATGTGTGCAACATGCAACATATAAATTACATCAATAGAGGCATAAAACCAACCCTTTTTTAGTACTAATGTTGGAAAAAGCGCGTTTCTTTCTTCCTTTTGAATTTACAGGACCAAACAAGCTTAGAAGAACAAAAGGAACAAATAAGCGGCCAAAACCAACATAAATACTAGAAGAAGGAATAACATGACATGCCTGACCCCTCGGCAGCATCCCCAAAGTAAAAACAAGAAAACAGAACCTGACCACGGGGCCGTGCCTAGATGGGCATGGGGCGTGGTCAGCCCTGACACAAGAAGACAAACTCTACAGAAGCTTCTACGCCCACCACGGGGCAGTGCCCAGCTCACCATGGGGCGTGGTCAACTCTTAGATTTGCAGAATCTTGATACTACAACAAAGAGTTGACCACGGGGCCGTGCCCAGAAGACACGGGGGCGTGTGGGGCCCTCTACTGACAGATGCATTAAATGAAGGAAAAGAAGAAGGATGGCCACGGGGCCGTGGCCAGGGCCTCTGTTCAGACTATAAATAGGGGTGCTTGGTTCACTTCAAAGGCATCCCTTGGCAAACCACTTCTCTCCCACTTTGCCACCATTCCACTACCACTACAATACCAACACCACCCACCATCATCCATCTATCATCTTTAGAGTGTGTAGTAGTCTCGGGATCCAAGATTGATCGTAAGAGTTCTTGTCAATCAAAGGCCATGTTTGGCTAATCTCTTACATCACTTGGTGAAGACAAGTCTTTAATGTATTACTTTTGATTTTTAATCTTTCGGAACTTTTTAATTGGGTTTGTATTAATAACTTTAATAGCTAGATTCTTATGTTGAAAGTGAATTTTCTTTACCGTTTCTTCAAGATGTCATTGATTTGCTCATTCGTGTCTTTACGGTCTATATAAAACGCGTTAACTACCTGGAAGGGGGTTAGGAGGGTGGTTTGGTAAAGTTCTTGTCTCGTTCAGTGTATAGATCCTGCAAGGACTTGGTTCAAGCTATCTAGGACCTCCTTTAATGCCTAACGGTATTGGATGGCGGGGGTGCGAATAGCTTGAACCCCTCATATGTAAACTACTATTAATACTTTAAACCGGCTTCTTGGGATTGTATCCTTGCTGACTCATACCACTTAGCCGAGGGTAACGTCACCTTCAAAAGAGGGGCCTACCACTTTTCGCATTAATAACTTACTTAATTGTCTTTCAATATTCCGACCATTTGGGATTGTATCCCTGCTGACTTAAACCACTGGGTTGAGGGTAAGTCACCTTCAAAAGAGGGGCCTACTACTATAACTAAGATAATCTCTTAAAAAGTCCGAAAGTGCGAAAATCATCAAATGATACATTAAAGATGAGTTGGATCCAAGTGATTCTATCTTGTCTATTTGTTTTTCATTTTACTTATCTTTTCATTTTTAGTTTTATTTTCATGTTTTAAAAACTCTTTCAAAAAATTTAGATTGATTAGACGTTGACGATAAACCGGTATTAACAGCTCTTTTGTCCTTGGACGACCTCGGTATCTTACCAACACTATACTACGCTCACGATGGGTGCACTTGCCCAAGTGTGTGTTTAGTGTTAGTACAATATCGTGTTTTCTAAATTTAAAACTTGACTAATGCGTAAAATGGGCTTAAAATATTAATAAAATCATATCACGCTTAACGCACACCATACAGCCAATCAATCATGATGGCAACATTCAAACAAGAGCAAGATTACACTCAAACAAGAGCAAGATTACCTGAAATTGGGATTTAAAAGATAGATGACCTTCGTTTATTTCCCGATGTTTCGCCCCTTCACGTCGCTGGTTATGGATGTGGCTTCGGAATCCAAACATTCAGTATAATAAGCAATTTCACTAACTGTTAGAAGTGCAAACGAGCTTGAGCGAGCACGGCTAAAAAAGCTTGAAATGACCCGAGCTTAAATGAGCCCGATCCTAAAAAGGCTCGTTTAGCGAACGAGCCCAAGCCCGAGCTTCGTTTATCGAGCTCGAGCAAGCTCACGAGCCTAAACAAGCCAATGGTTTATATAGTTTTTCATTAATATATTACATTTATATTTATAAATAATAATAATATATAAAACTATAAAAAGTAACTAAATTATATATAAAATAATATTTATAATTAATATAAATTAACTAATAAATAAAAAACGAGCCGAGCTCGAGCTTTAGAAACAACGCTCGAATTATGGAGCTCGAATTCCTTTGGTAAGAAAACTTGCTCAGAAAGATTGCTTCTAATTGTGCCACTCGAACCACCTTCAATCACCACTCTCCAGCGGCAGAAGGTCGTCTCCGCTCCTGCAGCCTTGCTGAAATCACCATCGAGCCTCCATAGTGAAAATGAAAGTGAAAATGTTTGTAGCTCATTTGAAATTCCTAAAATAAAAGTGAAAATGTTTCGAGAGACACAACCACCCATTCAACAACTGTTGTTGACAAGATTACCTGCAGTTTTAAATAAACTTCAAGGATTCGAGTACCTGATAAAAGATAAAAGTAGTACAAAAAATACATTAAGCACCATTCGTTAAGCTAAAAAGGATTAAAAAGCGAGGATCATTAACCCCCAAAAAATTACCATTGACAAAATAACCCCCCGAAATATGCATACCTATGCACCGTTTGAAAGATATGGTTATGAAAGTCATTACACGTCACACCTGAAATTGAATTTTCCAGATTGGAAACCACAACAGCCCAAACAGATAGTGAAGATTGATCCAATCACCAGAGAGAAAGATATCACATTACATGTCACACCCCAACCGATGGCGGAAACATCGGGGTGAGGCACTGAGCGAAACAGATTGTCCAAGAGAATCCATAACACTATTAGTGACAATATATTTAACGTCATGTCCCATACCATAGCATATAAAGCATAACATTTATTATAGATATTGTTCTCAAAGACAAATATTGTTCCGACAACTCAAATTTATTTAGTTTGTTTCTAGACCACTTAATCTTGATTCCATGACATCCAGCAAATATAAGCATCCTAAACACCTGTCACATACGTTAAAATAGGTCAATACACATAGTGTAAGTGTGAGCATACAAGTTTAATAGCATAATAGTAGCGAAAAGTGATTTACGCATAACCAACATGTAACACGTAGAAATATGAAGCATGTAAGCTATCGACAATGAAATATGCACAAACATGACTGCGAGTTGTAGAATGCGCAACACATATCACCACTGTGACACGTGAAGAAATACCCTTAACAACCCCTGTCAACGACGGTGCTGAGTCCAAACTATAGTACTATCGTTGCTAAGGTGTCAGGCAACAACCACTGTGTAAACATAACATACAAGCATTCATCGATTAACACGTATAACATGCAGAGTGGTTAGCGTATAAAATGTGTTTGCGTTGTGTGTCGATGTGATTTGATATAGGTAACGTATGTAACACCCAAAAGTGCGTTAAGCAAAAAGGGATCGAGTATACTCACAGTTCGTGTTTAATAAATAAACACAAGCTTGGATTGAAGGGAGCGCTGGAGAGTTAGCCTGAACACAGTACGATAGTGTAAGCGTTGAACAGTGCGTAAAACAACGTGTCGGTGAGAAGAGTGATCGAATGGTGATTCGATCGGATGGCCATCCGGACGGATGACCGTTCGGTCGGATGGTCATTCGCCTGAGGAAAGTGCATTTGTGAAATGTTGAACTTTTGAAGTTTTCGTTGTAGTATAAGTAAAGTCATTCAATTGGATGGTCATCCAAACGGATGGCCGTTCGATCGGATGGCTGTTCGTTTGAAACTGATGATATTTGAAATTTTCCTAAAAGTTTAAGTGTTGAGTTTATCCAGTCACCTGGTCGAATAGTCGTTCGATCGGATGGTCGTCCGATCGGACGACTATTCGTTTAGGTGACCAGTTTGTTTAAAACTTGTAAAACCTGTTAAGTTTAGAAAGTTTGCGGTTTGACAGAGATGGTGTGACAACGTGCTAAACAACAGAAATCTCATCAAGCCCAACTCGTCCGATCGGATGGGAATCACCCCGTTCGATCAGAACCAACTGTTCTTGATGGAGTTTCATATTCAACCCCTGACTCGGTCGTCTCTTTGATAGAAATCCATTCTCAGATCGGTTCTCCACTAGAGAATGAGTAGAGAACCCGAACGAGTCTAGATTCTAACGGTTTTGAGTAAAAAGTGAGGGATGTTGAAGAAAAGTTTGAAACACTTGAAAAATGTTTGGATTTAGACAAAATCAGTGTAAAGTCATGTAGAAATCTGTTAGATCCGAACCACTCTTGCTGAGTTGAGGTCATACTCCGGTGTTCATGCGAACCCGTGATGACGTCACCCTAGAATAACTTAAAACCAGGTGATTTCATGGTGGAAAGTTGTGATTTGATGGAGAAGATGATGAGAAAGTTTGTGCTGATAGTGAAAGTACAATATTTACGGTAAGAACTTACAAGAATCGCGAGGAATCGAGAGAAAAGAGGCTGAGAGTGCGTGGGTCGGAGGGAGCTGTCACATCAGTGAACAGTGATGTGACAGGAGGGGTATTTATAGTGTGAGAGGAGAAAAGGTGGTGCAGAGAAGACTGGTCGGACGGCCGTTCGATCGGATGGCCATCCGATCGGATGGTCATCCGGTCGGATGTCCATTCGACCGAATGGTCATTTGATCGGAGGGCCTTCGCGTGTTAGTTTTCTGACTTTCGTTTCGTGCGTTGATCGTTGCGTAAGCGATGCGATAGTATTACACATTAGTTACACAAATAACATAACTCCTAAAAGGCATAAAAAGTAAACTTGCGCTTCTAGTTTGCGATGAGATTGCATTGCGATAGAGTTGCGATTGCGAATAATACCTTTAACATAAATAAACATGCACAAGTAAAGCACATAATGGCATATACACATAGAACAATACCAATAACTGCAATTCGAGTTGCGATGCGATAGTGATGTAATAGCGTTAAGTAGATTAGCGTTTAATGGCGTTTGTCGCATTGTTACTTCACATATTACAAATCGTAAATTAAAACAACGTTAACTAAAGTATCGATTTTCGGGTTCGAGAGTACAAGCAATAATTAAGGCAGAAATGACAGATCTGACTAGCAATCTTTTCTTCCTTTGAATTTGACTTTGACTTATACTTTGACTTTAAAATTCGGGTTGTTACATTACACGTGAAACATCCAAGGTGTTTGAAGAACATGCCTCTACGAGAAATGGAACAAGATTTCTATAAAGACTTTAAAGGCTGGATCTTCAATCCAAGCACTTGTGAGGCGGTGATAACTCTCTTAAATGCAAAAACAGGCGACTGGAGACATATTCATGTGTTGGATCCGATGTGGCTTGTGAATTGTTCCAAGAAAGATATAGAGTGTCTCTTCTTCAACAAGATCATGTATAATGAAGTTGACAAAAATCAAGTGCAAAGGTACCAAAAGCTGATAAATGTCTGTTTTGCTAAAGATATTAACTCTGGTCGTTACTGGGAATCTAAATGGAGAAACCTCGAGTTGGAATAAGTTCTAAAGAAAGAGTGTCATATTGAAAAGATGGAAAAGATGAGGGCTGATGCTGCTAAGCGTGCTAGTTGGAGATTGGGTTTGGAAAAGCCTGTCACTGATCAAACTCCAATAGAGAAAGAAGAAAGAAAGATTCCGAGGTGGTCGAAAGCTAGAGATGGTGATAGAGTGTAACACCCCTAAAAATATTAAACTATATATGTTAAACATGTATAATTATTGACATCGATAATAAAATAGTAAAATTTAAAACTAGGAATAATTAACCTAGTTAAAGTTTTACTTACAAAAGATGGAAATTTAGGGATTTTAGTTAGTAGACATATCCTAAAATCTTGAGGGACTAAATTGGACATTCTTGAAAGTTTTTTTTAACAAAATAAGAATTTAAAACACACTTTGTGTGTGTGAAAATCCCTGGTCGACCAAAAACAGAGCCAAGAACCAGAGCTTTTGCTCTCAAACCCTAATTCACTCCATATTACTCAAAATCAAAGAGAGAAACCGAATTGAACGCGATTCTAAGTCAAATTCGTGATCACTATAGTTAGAGGATCACAAGGTATGTTTAAACTTGAGTTTTTGTGATGTTTTGATTCTTCATGAATTCTCCTAACTGAAATTATTAGAGAATTGATAGATGTTATGACTAAAGTAGGATGATTATATGTCTAGGAACAACTCCTAGATAAGAAATTGATGAATTCATGTCATAACCTAGTGATTTCAATGTTTATCATATGTGGGTTATGTGGGTTTTGTGAATAATATGAAGAACACTTGAATCATAGTGATGATTTAGTGTTACTTGATAGATATGATATAAGTTTAAGTGTTAAATTGGTATTCTTGACATATGAATTGGAATATTTTGATTTAACATGGTTAAAATTATTAATCATGAATTTGATATGTTAGGAGACTAATTACGCATATAAGATGTTCGATAAAATGCTTAAATGAATCGGAATAGTTGAAAATATGAAGTAATCGCTTACTTGACTATCTAAAATTTTAGTAAGTCATATATTTAAGCATGAGCTCTAAGTGATATATTCGAATTAAATTCTATAGGCAATTTGGGTGGATCATCGAGCGGACAAGGCGGAACGGATAATCGCTGAAAAGGAAAGCTTTGAAAGGTACGCGGCTATATGCTTCGTAAAATTTCATTAGTATCTAATGTTTAGTTATTTGAATAATAATTAAATCATTGTGAAGTTTGGTTATTACTAAAACGGAGGATTCCGTATGTACTAACCGACCGAAATCACTAGAGTATAGTGATAAGTAAAAACGTAGAAGTGGTAGATTCCACTATAATGTTCAACGAGTCAAAAAGACTTAAATAACAAATGTTTGTTAGATAAAAAGTGATGGATTTCGCTAGTAAAACCAAACGGGTCAAAACAACTAAAGTTGATATTTTAGTTGTGTGAAAACGATGGATATTGTTGAAAAGACCGAATGGGTCAATTGTGAGTCTTAATGCAAACCGGAAAGGTTTCATGCTAAATGATTCAGAATTTATACCCGGCTATGCGTGAAAAGTCACAAAATGCATTATCCGAGAATAGGAAATGCAGGTCTATAGTCAAAAAACTCAGTTTGAGTATGACTAAAATTTCAATGTTTCATATGAAGGAAATAATGAAATAAAGGTTCGACTAGTTGTAGTCGAATGGGTCGAACATGTATTTCATTTAAGTCATAATGGACGTATAAAATTATGATTAACGCCTTACGAATAGGAAATATTCATTTTGTAAGGCTAGTGTAAAAATGAAAAACTAATTGGGACAATACTGATGTTTGAAACTTGAACGGGTCAACAAGTCTGGCTGGTAAAAGTGCAGATCTGAACCAAAGGGTTCTGTCGAAATGACGCTCTCGTGCCACGCGACGAGAAGGCAGTGTTGTCGCGGCCCGCGTGCTTAGTCGCGTCACGCGACACCTAAATTACCTCCCCGTCGCGCCACGCGACGGGTTAAAAACCCAAAATTTTGTTTTTGTTGCTTTGTATTGGTTCTAATAACTTGTTAAACCTTATTATAAGAAATCTTGGTTAACATTTTAATGGTTTGGTCATAGGTAACTGAAACAAACTTGCGGATGAATATCAAGCTCTTAAAGAGAACCGAACACGCATGTAAATGAAGCTTCCGCAAAGAAATTATGTCTTTTGGTTACTAAATACTTTAGTAACGTTTTATCAAACTTTTGCAAATATGGTTGAATGTTTTGTAAGTTAAATAGGTTTTGTTATGACAATAAAGTTTGAAACGTTAGAAAACACCGTTGAAGGTTTCAAACTTTATACAAAGGTCGTTTTGTTGATGTTTTATAATGAAAGAAATTTTAAATGCATTATATATTTTATGAAATATAAAGAGAATGTGAGGGTCTTACATAGAGTATATCGAGAATGGTGGATCAACATGGGAAGACCTTTGAGACAAAGACTGTTAGAACGGAAAGAAGAAAGAAGAATGAAGGCTAAAGAACAAAGACGCAACAGGAAGGCGTGATGAAGACTATACAGGAAGAAAGACTGCAGCTACATCTAAGGGGGAGTTTATAGATGCATATGTCTGTAGCTTTCATCTGTATCGAGTCTATGTTTACCTGTTTGTGGTCTATGTACAGTTTAATATATTTTTGTAGTAAATCTGGGATGAAACAGAAAGTTAGGTTGTAATGTAAGTCCATCCGGACGGATGGAGTCCATCCGGACGGATGGACATAATCCCATCCGGATGGATAGCCATCCGGACGGATGGGTTAGATGGTTTCATCCGGATGGGTTTGCCTATAAATAGAGGGTCATGGTTCCTCATTTGCAACACTTGTCTTGACACCTCTGGCGAAGCCCTGCTCAATTCTCTCTGGATCTTTGTACAAGCTGTTACCTTTAATGAGAATGAAGATGTTAAACGGTGTCTGTGTTGTCTTTCTCTCTCCTACTACATTTTCAGATTCCGCACGATCTTGTAGCTGCTAATCTGACCTGAGCGTGTTTGAGCAACCGAACTCCCGGTCCTCACATTTAGTATAATCATTAACTAGTATAGCCATGGATATTGTGAACAGATCTATTTAGTCCGACAAACTCTTCATGGTTGGTCGTGCTAACCTGTCCGGAATGGTAAATCAATGCATGATATCTTTAACGTATTATGTGTTTGTGGTAAACATTGGGTTGGGGGCAAAAATATCATTAAGGTTTGATTATACCAAGCATGGTAATTACAACATTGTTTAGTCTTGCTGGCTTAATAATAAGATCACTCTACATAGGTATATCCGGTGTATGAAATGATTAAAAACCGATAGAAACCATTAAGTTTATGGTTGACGAAACAATCACAAACATATAGAAACCATTAAGGTTATGGTTGATGAAATGATTAAAATCTGGTAGAAACCATTAAGGTTATGGTTGACGAAGTTGTAGAGACAGAAGTGTTATGTCTTACATTGATCTGTAGACCTATACGTAAAAGATATATGTATTATGTCTTTTGTTGATTTATTTGAAGATATATGTGTTATGTCTTTCGTGGTAAGAATACCAAGTATTTAAAAACATATTTACTAACAAGCATGATTGCTTTTTAAAGATACGTTAACCTTGTCTTTTTAAAAGACGAGTATGTTGAATTTACAAGGATGTGTCTATTATACATTTTTAATAATGATCTTTTTAAAACATATAAGGAAAACGATTTCCATCATGCTAAATAAATCCGACGCACTCACCAACTTTATGTTGACGTTTTCAATCCTCTTTTAAGTAACATTTAACTATGACACAGTTGCAAAATAGGCAAAATGTTCGTAACCTTAGAAGCCGAGACCTTGACATGTTCAAGATAGAATTTTAGATTGAACCACTACCTAGAAGGTGCATAGATGACTTGACGTTTAACATTCCACAAGCTTTAGTATATATTCCGATGCATAAGGAATGATACCAAGAAGTCGCACCTAACTCTGATCTTAGCGGGTGTGACATTCGATCCTCCATATTTATGTGAGTGAGTTCTCTATATTATATAGACTGGTTATGAGTGGATGATTGAGAAAATGTTACTGTTCGCCAGTAAATTTGGAGAGAACATTGTTCATAATATTTTTTTTAAATGATTGTGAATGGAGGAGAGAGAATGTAATGATAAAAGTATAAAAGAATATTCTTTAATTGAAAATGAAAGAGAAAAGATAAGGGTTTTTAGTATAATTATAGAGATGAAGATGATGAATCAATTGTGAGTGTTTTTACCATTGAAGCTCATCCATCCTATGAAGTCCTTAGGTGAGATGCCCTTGCAGAAGGGCATGAGTTTACCTTACCTCGGTTCATGTGATAAGGTGGCCCCAAAGTAATTAAGGGTAAGAATATTTGTAGGGTTAGAGATGAAATTGAGGTTTTCAAAGACTTTTAAGAATATTACGTGACAAATGACGTAGCAGTTAAGGGCGCTAAGAGCAAACATAGCATTGAAGATTGAAGATGGTAGTTTTTTGGTGCATAAACATTCCATCAATATGGAAGGAAGAACGAGCACATGCATGTAGAAAGTAGAAGAGAAATATATCTAAGAAAAGAGTAGCCCAAAAGTTATAAATTTAGAGTTTAAGTCGTGTTTATAGATTCTATTGTTTAAAAAAGAAAGGGGTAAATATGTAGAATAGTAACCAAGTTTTAAAAGTGTTCTAATCAGGTCACTCAAGTTTCAAAAGTGTTCCAATCAGGTCACTCAACATTCATTTTTCATTAAAATTAAGGGTTTTTTCATCCATTTCATAAGTAACCATGGTGATGTGGATTTTTGTTTCTTTTTATTTGATGCTAACTTCGAGTGATGACGTGGATTGTAACTTGTTTTTTAATTTTTAATGTAATTAAAGTGTTTTTATTTTTAATAAATATAATGTCATATATTAAAATAATCCGACCCCAACATCTTATTCTTCATTTTTTTCTTGACACATAGAAAAAAGGACATGACTTGATTTGAATGTTAAGTTATCTTACTGGGACAAAAACGATACGAGTGACCTAATTAGAACACTTTTAAAACTTGATTACTATTCTGTAACATATACCAAATTCTAACACACATTCATTTTTCTGGCGGACAAATAGAGTCCGGTTGTTTACGTAATCAATATTTTAGTGTTTTGAAAACTTATGAAACACTATTTTTTTAAAAGTAACTTATAAAATACTTTAGTTAAGTGTAAGCTATCTGAATAGTTGGATTTAAAATGTTATTAACGAGTAAGATAACCCGTGCTACGCTGTGAGGTTTTGGTCAATATATATATTTTGGTTCAGTATAGCAACCGAAAGAAATATGCTCAAAAGAATATCCATACATGTGTTACATCGTCCGGAACCATAAAAATAAATTCAAATTGGACAGCGAGACGAACTGATTTTGAATTAATTGTAAATGAAACGTAACGTTATCTTAAATTTAACTTTAATGAAAAAGGAACCTAATACTAAAACACTTAACATAAATATATATATATATATATATATATATATATAATAAAGTTCAGGAAAAAAATCAAGTAGGAAACAAAAAAACCAATAGGATGAAAACACTATTCACACAGCTTGCTAATTGTAAATTTCCGTCAAAACGTAGACCAACTGAAAACGTACATAAAATAAGCACGAAAAGGGATTAAGTTTAACCCGGCATCATTCCGAAGAAAATTTACGTCAAATTGTAAACCAACTTAAATTTATATCGACACATTCATAAAATAAGAACGTAAGAAAATAGTTATGACGCGTTGCGTGGTATCGAAACGTAAAACTCGAATTTATACCGTTTAATGAAAGCATTTTATATTTGAGCCAACTCATTTCTGAAATTTTTTTACGTCAAAACGTAAAAAAATTGAAAATGTGCATAATAATAAGCATAAAAACATATTATATTTGAACCAATTTATTACCAGAAAAAATTACGTCTAAACGTAAATTTATTTGAATTTATACCTACATGTACATAAAAATAAGCACGTAATACTCGATTACAAAGTTTTTAGAAAGTTAAAAGGTAGTAATTGTTTACGCAAAGTTGAGAGATAAAAATATAAAAAATCAAAAAAAAATCAAAAAAAACAAAACATAAAAGACAAAAGATAAAAACAATAAAAAACATACAAACAAACAAAAGAAAACAGAATGCAAGTTACTGGGTCATGTGGAATAATATTAGGTGGAATAATATACAACAAATGGTAAAATTTGTAAGTTAAGTCAATCAAAAGATAAGTATTAACATTCAATACATGTAATGATACATTTTAAATAGGATGTATATTTTCCGTGTAATTAACCCTTTCAAATAATAGAAACACATTTAATGAATAATGAAATAATCCCTTTCACATGCACATCCAAAGGACCCTAAATAGGTTTTACATGTTCAACAACACGGAAAGAAATTGAACAAACTCAATACCTCGAGCAAGTGATCATCAACCCTCCACCCACCCACCTTCACAACTAGTTATGTCATGTACGAAACATGGTGGCCAATGATAATCACAAAAAACCTCCCCACCATTTTTACTTCAACTTTCTTAACACATCTCTTCTCTTCTCTTCATGTCAGCACCATCAAATTATGCCGTCGTCACCACCGCGGTTTTTAGAACCACAAAGCGAAACTGGTGGCTGCGCATGGCAGCACATACCCTATTTGTCCTTTTCGGCCAAATCGCGGCTACACTACTTGGAAGACTATACTACAACAAAGGAGGAAAAAGTGTTTGGTTGACCGCACTGGTCGAAACCATTGGATTCCCTATCCTCATTCCTTTTTATCTCTACTTCACACCTTTAACATATCACCAATCAACAGATTTAAACACATCAAACCCACCTTCCATTTCAATCCTAGCCGCGATTTACATCACGCTAGGAGCGTTACAGTCTGTAACGAGTATTCTATACTCGGTCGGATTATTCTACCTCCCTCTTTCCACATTTTCACTCATTTGCACAACACAACTCGCGTTTAATGCTTTCTTTGCCTTCTTTCTAAACGCGCAGAAGTTAACCCCTTTGATTGTCAACTCGCTAGTCCTTCTAACAATTTCTACAGTTTTACTAGTTCTCCAAAGCAAAGATGAAGAAAATCAAGTGGGTGTGTCACGAAAAAAGTATTTAAAGCTAGGGTTTGCATGCAGTGTCGTTGCATCTGCTCTTTATTCATTGGGCCTATCCCTAACACAACTAGCCTTTCAAAAAGTGTTGAAAGGTGAAACTTTCACAATGGTTTTGAACATGATAATCTACCAGTCATTAGTTGCATCGACTGTCACGATCATCGCGCTATTTGTAAGCGGTCAGTGGGATGATTTGCAAGGAGACATGGCGAATTTCGAGTTGGGGAAGATAATGTACTTGATTATTATAATTTGCATTGCGGTTTCGTGGCAGATTGCTACGATTGGTGGAGTTGGTTTAATCTTTGAGGTGTCGTCTTTGTTTTCGAATGTGATCAATACATTGGCACTCCCGATTATCCCGATACTAGCGGTGATTATTTTCCGCGAAAAGATGAACGGGAGGAAGGTGATCGCTACCGTGTTGGCTATTTGGGGTTTTGCTTCGTATGTGTATCAACATTATCTTGATGAGTCCGACAACAAAAATGGAATTGAAGGTGTAGATGACGTTTCACAAACATAATGATAACGTTTATAATCAAAAGTAACTATGTGAGTTGTCCTACGTTTGTCACTTAAGTTTCATGTGTAGGTTGGGTTTGGTTCAAAGTGGGTTGGGGTTCAATAATGCCATTTTTACAATGGATCTAAACTTGTAAGTTTTTTTTTCGAACGGTGAATATATTAAAATTCAAATATAGAAGAAAGGGGCCAAAAAAGAAGCTGGAGTCATTTCCATTTGGAACATCCACATATTCTCCACATATCTAAACTTGTAAGTACCTCTTTGCTTATTAAATAGTCCAATAACAATATAAATAATTGACAATATCTTTGAATTAATTAGTTTAAAAGATTGTATATATTAAATTGGATTCGGAGCCTTTTCAAGTATTGTTTCTTCAACTATTTTTTATTATGTTTCCAAAAGAAAATCCAAGAAAAAGACTTCCCAAATATGGTTACAACCCTGTGGAACTTTCACATGTACCAAAGAAAATGATGGTTAGGGTAAACGTAGTTGTTTAGATGTATTTACTTATTTATGAGTCGATGAGATAAATGATGATCGATTAGGATGCGTTTCAAAGGGTCAAATAAAAGAAAGTAGCTATAGAAATGTAAGGGGTCATAGCTACCAAAGTTAATTGTTCATGTATATTAATTAATATAACGTCTTCCTCTACTGTTTTATCTAGAGAAAATTGCTAAATTCGTCCCTGAGATTTTACACAAATTGCTAGATCAGTCCAAAATCAACATTTGCTGCTAAAACAGTCCAAAATTAAGATTTGTTTTGCTAATACAGTCCAAAAAACAGACGCCGTTAAATATAGCAGTTGGACTGTTTTAGCAACAAATCTTGATTTGGATTGTTTTAGCAGTAAATCTTGATTTTGGACTGATCTAGCAATTTGTGTAAAATCTCAGTGACGAATTTAGCAATTTTCTCAAAAAAAAAAAAAAGTGATTTTTTTAACTGTTTTTGATATTTAACTAGGTGTTTACCCCGCGCTACGCGGCGGGGGTAGTTTTCCCCATGTTACACTTCTAGACGCCATTGTTATCTTTCTTGAGCTTAGTTTCCTGCAATTAAATACTTAAAGAAATATTACCCAACCTCAATGAAATTAAACCCAAATGAATAACATAAAGTTACAGCTCAAATGTTATTTTTATGTAGCAGGTGATGTATGTGAGGTCCTCACAGGCATGGCAAACTAATATTCCATTGTTTCAGTCAAAGCCATTGTTTAAGCAATGGGTTCAAATGTTACATACAAGTTAATTTGAATGGCAATTCATCTAAAATAAAATTCTATGAAATTAACATAAAGAAATAATACGTATCTTAAACGTGTCTTATTCAAATGTTTGTTAAAATGTACGACATGTCTCAATAAGTTCATACCTTGCCACTTATCCACGTTTATGTTGTGGCTTTAGTTAAAATGTTTGTTATAGATATTTATATAGGAACATCAACTATTTCAAACAACATAGCAATAATATTAGATCAAAATTGCATTGTCAGAGTTCAACTAAAGCCACAACATGAACATGTCTGAATGTGCATTTTTTTAAGTGATTTATGTGATATATAACAATCAGAATTATATATATTAAAGGTCTGTAAAAGCTCATGTTTGAATGTGGTTTTGCAATTAGGAGTTGTAATTAGTTTGACTGTTTCTTCAACAAAATTATTTAGAGAATTAATAAATAAACCGACGTCGAATTCATGAAACATAGACCTTAACACAAAACTCCTTAAGGTGCACAATTCTAAACCTATTTTCTTCGCCCAACTGTTAAAAAAAGACCTCTTTTATGCCATTTTAAAGAAAACCTGGTGTGCAATATAAGTTCTATAAATTGAATCAAACATCTTTAACAAAAAAAACTAATGTCATATGCAATAGTTCTGTACAAATGCTCTCACAAAAGTAAGCAAACCAAGTAAACACAAAAAAGAAAAAAAAACAAAATCACAGCAACTTAATTTAAAAGCACAGTTGTGATTAACGCCAAGCAACATCGAAAGTTCTTTGATTAAACCTCAACTTCAAGTAAACACAGCAAGTAAATTCAAAAAGTTCATAATTTAACAGTTCTTACCAATAGCTTTTTGTTGTTCCTTTTTCTTCTATGGATAAACTCCAAGCAATAGAAGGTCGGCGTTGCTTCTCTGTAAAAATCATGTTTCCTGTCAAAAAAAAAAAAAAAAAAAAAAAAAAAAAAAAGAGTATGGTAGAAAAAGTGAACTTAGTACCAGAATCTTAGAAACCCTAGCATATGCGTGTTGCCATCACCGGTCACCTATCTTGCCGGTTATGGAAGAGGACGTCACAAACCCTGCTCGCGTACCACACAAACCCTGCTCGGCACCACCAAGGACCAGCGTGAAAACCCACAATCATTCCGGTGACTGTGGGTTTCTAATTGAAGGCAAAGTTCCGATTGCAGGTTCTGTAAAATTTTCTCTGATGACGATGACGACTCTCCTATGCCTAGGTCTTTTCAAATTATGAAGACCCCATTCAGCAATAAAACCACCATCGTCGCTTGATTCCACCACTAACGACGTCGGATCGTCGCTCATCTTGTTCGCGTGATTTGCCGTCGATCTGATTCACCTGCACTCCGCCGGAGACCTGTGCGAACCACCCCAAAAATCAGAAGATGACACAGAGAGAAGGAGATAGAAGGAGAGGAGGTGCGTACCATGGTGTTCGATCACGACTGAAGGTTGGGAAAACCTAAATGACGTCTCTCTCTATGTCTGTGTGTAGGTTTTTTCAAATACTTTCAAGAGGCAGGAGTGAGTGGTAAAAGGACAAAAACAAAAAGCTCGGTGGTAAATCTAGAAACTCACAAAAAATGACTGGCGCAAACATACGTTATGATTTGATATATATAATAATGTGATATTAATACACCGTTAATGAATTTCAATAAAAAAAATCTAGTAATTTCTTCAAATATAATAAGTGATGTCATCTTAAACTTTAATTATGATACATATAATGCATTTCGAATTTATTAAGTTTTTTTTTTGTAATTAATATGATATTAATACACCATAATGGAATTTTAACAAAAAAAAAAAAAAAAAACTATTCATTTTTTCAACATCATAAGATTACCGGGGAAAACCCGTTTGGCTCAAGTATTTAACCCGAGTCGTCCACCATCAATTCCGGGGAAAACCCGGTAACCCACTCGCCCGTAGGCATGACGGTAAAATTACCGGTAAATACATTTTTTTCTTAAAGGTTTAGTGTGAAAAGAAAAAGCTAAGAAACCAAATTAAATTTCTTATGATGTTGCCAATGACCTCTACTCCGAGGGTATCCCGACTCGTCCACCACCAATTCCGGGGAAAACCCAGTAACCCACCCACCCGTAGGCACGACGGTAAAATCACCGGTAAAACCCGTTTGGCTCATCGAACCAAGGTTTCCCTGGGTCTCCTATCACTACTCACCCGTGCCTCATTCATTTTTTTGCAGCAAATGAGAATTGAATCTGAGTCTTCAAAGAATAACTCAAGTCCTCATACCACTTGAGCTAGAGGTCATTGGCAAAGATCATAAGAAATTTAATTTGGTTTCTTAGCTTTTTCTTTTCACACTAAACCATGATATTTAAGAAAAACTGTATTTACCGGTAATTTTACCGTCGTGCCTACGGGCGGGTTACTGGGTTTTCCCCGGAATTGGTGGTGGACGACTCGGGTTACCCTCGGAGTACTCCGTTTGTCCAGTGGGTGCCCCGAGAGTGCTCAGGATTGATTTGTTGGCCGTTAAAAAAAAATTCTTATGATGTTGAAAAAATGAATAGTCGTTTTATGTTAAAATTCCATTATGGTGTATTAATATCATATTAATTACCAAAAAAAACCTTAATAAATTCGAAATGCATTATATGTATCATAATTAAAGTTTAAGATGACATAACGATAATACAATTACATGGAAAAAAAAATAACTAACAAATAAAAAATCACTTATTATATTTGAAGAAATTACTAGAACTTTTTTTTATTGAAATTCATTAATGGTGTATTAATATCAAATTAAATATCAAAAACAGTTAAAAATCACTTTTTTTGAGAAAATTGCTAAATTTGTCCCTGAGGTTTTACACAAATTACTAGATCAGTCCAAAATCAAGATTTGCTGCTAAAACAGTCTAAATCAAGATTTGTTGCTAAAACAGTCCAACTGCTATATTTAACGGCGTCTGTTTTTTGGAATGTATTAGCAAAACAAATCTTGATTTTGGACTGATCTAGCAATTTGTGTAAAACCTCAGGGACGAATTTAGCAATTAACTCTTTTATCTAAGCATTTTTATTTCTAGAAGACGGGGCAAAAAATGGAATCGGGTCAAAGCGTGTTAAACATGTAAGAAAACTTATCCTCTTCCAGTTTGAAGCATTTTGACCCATTGTCCATTATCCTTTCATTTTGTTAGGAGTCAAGCCGAGTCAAACCAGGGTGGTCTCAAGCTCGAGCACGGAATTGAATGAGGCAGCTCGGCACGACTCAAGCTCGAGCACGAAGTTAAACGAGCTGAATTGTGAATCGAGCCGAGCGTGCCTCGAGCTCAGCTTAGTTACAAAATGAGTCTGCTTGGCTCAGGTCGTTTCAAATCGAGTTCTTTTAGCTAACTTTTTTCGAACAAGCTACGAGCCAAGCTGCAAGTCGCGAGTTTTTTGAATAGCCCTGTTTATAATCTTTAGTTATGAGTAATTTAGTATATGTCTAATGTGGTACGAGCCTACTTATGTAACTACCACAAGGATTGAAAATGAACCATATTGATGAGTAAACTCGAAACTTGAAACATTTAAGATATGTATTCAAGTATAAGATTAGTTTTGAGAAATGTCATAATTAAGTATGGTATTTGTATAATACGAGTTGACGTTACCCTACTCGTTACGGCGGGATGTTGATTATGAATGTCTTTAGTATCACTATATCTGAGATGCAAAAATTTTGAAAAGCACACACTTTTTTTTTCATTTTTCAACACCACATTATAGCATTTTACTTCACCACCGACATATGTTTTTAATTTGTAATGAAAAAGTTACAAAAATTATATATATTTGAAAAATAAACAAAATTAAAGTATGTACATACACAACGAAATCCGTAATACTTATCATCAATTAATAAAATTAAATAAATTTATAAGTTTTAACAACGTACTGGTTCTCATGATTTAGCAAATAATATACTTCATAACTTCATGGGGTCTGATTAAGTCTTTCATTAAAATGGCTTTTTTATTTATATTTTGGGCTTTTCAGTAGGCCTTTTTTCTCCCTCAACATATTGAATCAGTCTTTGTTTAGGCAAACCATAAAGTTTACCTAACACGGTAATAGACTATCAATATGTGAATTAAAATCAAAATATTTGAAACTTAAATCGAACTTGAATTCGAGTTCCAAACTCGAAGTCGGTTTTTGAATTTAGGGTTGATGCGTTTTTCCAGTGTTGTGCGTTGTTGCGTGCTAAATTGCAGAAAATGTTTAGGTTTGAAATACTGCAAAGCAAACGTGGTTAAGTAGGTAAAGAGAAGTGTATTAAGTTACGTTGTAATAATTAACAAGACATATAATTAAAACTAGCTTTAGGATCCGCGCGTTGCGGCGAGACCATTAAACCAAACAAAAAACAAACGTAAAAACATTGAACCATGCATACGCGTTGTGGCGTTAAACAAAAAAAAAGTAAGAACGTTGAACCATGCATACACGTTGCCACATGTCAACTCGCCAAATTTAGACAGAAAGGTAAAATAGTATTGTAGAAGATAAATAACTAACTTGAAACGACCCAAAACCCACGTAAAAAAGGAAATAAAAAAACTATAACAACTTTAATGACTTGTTCGTCTAAGCTTATGATTTGTACATTATCACATGCAACTCCGTCTTTTTTTTTTTTTAATTAATCTAACAATAACAATAATAGCAACTAGTTTTTTTTACGTTGTGCGTTGCGGCGAAACCGAGTAAATAATAATGTAAAACAAACGTAATTCGAAAATAAAGAATGTTGTTTAGAAAGCCAAACCATTAGAGCGATTTAGTTTATCATCGTATCGTTTTATGATACCAAATAAATATTTTATTTTGAGTACAACTTCGTTTTTATCAAAACTTATAACAGAATATCAGGAAAAAGTTAAGCACAACTACATACCTAAGTTTTTAGAAAGAAGTTATAAAAGTAAAGTATTAAAGAAATATCAAATTAATCGATAAATTAATATATGTTCTAAAAAAGAAATAAAAATTATTAAAAAGTGTTTAAGGAAATATATGTTTTTAAAAAAGAAAAAAAAATTAAAATATGTCATTAAAAGTAAATATAATAATAAACTATTATAATATATTAAATAATAAATAATAAAAGGCTATATATTATTATAAAAATAAAGTTACTATTTATCATGCCGATAAATTAATATATGTTCTAAAAAAGAAATAAAAATTATTAAAAATTGTTTAGGGAAATATATATTTTAAAAAAAGTTTTGAGTACAACTTCGTTTTTATCAAAACTTATAACAAAATGTCAGAAAAAAAATTAAGCACAACTACATACTTAAGTTTTTAGAAAAAAAAGTTATAAACGTAAATTATTAAAGAAGTATCAAATTAATCAATAAATTAATATATGTTCTAAACAAGAAATAAAAATTATTAAAAAGTGTTAAAGGAAATATATGTTTTTAAAAAAGAAAAAAAATTAAAATATGTCATTAAAAGTAAATATAATAATAAACTATTATAATATATTAATAATAAATAATAAAAGGCTATATATTATTATAAAAATAAAGTTACTATTCATCATGCCAATAAATTAATATATGTTCTAAAAAGGAAATAAAAATTATAAAAAGTGTTTAAGGAAATATATGTTTTTAAAAAAGAAAAAAAATAAAATATGTCACTAAAAGTAAATATAATAATAAACTATTATAATATATTAAATAATCTATAATATACTATATATAAAGCATCTCCTAAGTACAAAATAGTAATTTACATTCAATTTTTTAAGATGGCATATGAAAGGTTAACTGAAGATGCCAATTTTCTTAGGGTTAATGGATTTAAACACCCTAAACTATTGCCATTTGGCTGCTGGCACTCTCAACTTTGACTTTGGCTCACACCACTCCCAACTTAACACTTGGGTTGCTGTGTCACCCCGTCGTTATATAAACACTAACTGGGTTAGTTCTTTTTGCTGACGTAGCCAATATTTGCTGATGTGGCATGCTGATGGATCCAATATACACACACATCAGCATGTATATAAGCTCCACGTCCGCTCAAACCAGCCACACTATATGCTTCTCCTTCATCTCCTTTTGTGAAGAAAACCCTAACATCCCTGCCAACATCCAGCCGACACCCCCCCCCCCCCCGACAACAACACCCCTTTACTCATATCCTTCTCTACTACCCTTAAACCAGCAGACTAGAAGTGGCGTCGCCACTCACGGCGGCGACGGTGGTGGATCTCAACGGCACGACACTCAACGGCGCCCCCCCTTTCTCGTTTTTCTGATGACGGTGGTGTAGGATCGTTTTCTGACTCGAACGAGTCGATCAGAAGAGTTTTTGCTTGATACGAGAGACGGAAACAAACGTATCAAGTTCAATTTAGCAAGATATACACTTTAAACTGTCTTTTGATTGATTTGACAAAGATTTACAGCGAGTAGACACTTCGGCAGCACTTCAGCTCTCAAACCGGAAAGTTAGAACTGTTACAAACGAAATAGCAAGACACCTATATATAGGCAAGCTAATTTCGCATGGACCTGCCCAAACGAAATCACATTCACACGGAATTACAATTCCGTGCGAAATTACCTTCAAACCTATTTTTTCTCGTTTTGCGTGCCCTGATCTATCTAAACATATACAATACAATACAAGACTCGATACAAGACGAAGTCGACAGACGTATGCACTAACAGACTCCCCCTCGGATGTCGACGAGTCTTCAATACATGTCTTCAACATCTTCAGTCTTTATCAGTCTTTCTGAACTCTTCCAAAGTATCTGACAATGTAAATCATCCTCAATCTCTCCCTTCTCTTCTTTTTCAGAATCTCGATCTGGCTCTATCTTCTCTTGATCAGATCTCTTGATTCCTTAAGTTTATCAGCATCAGCAGATTGCGTGATCTTCAGGATCTGAATCTGGCTCTACTATCTTCAGACTCCCCCTTAAGTTGTACCTGGGATCGTAGTCTGGCTTCTACAGGTTCAAGATCGTGACCTGGCTCACATTTTGCTCAGAATCGAAACCTTGCTAACCTGCATAAACTCTACCTCACAATAAATTTCACAAATTTAAAATTTTACAAATTTATTCTCTACGTACCACTTGTAAACACAAATACAACATCATTTGCAAGTATCGTATAAAATGATTTAACATTTTTAAACTCTGATGAACCACTTAAAAAAATCATATTTCTTTTCAAACAATTTTTCATCTCTAACAAACTCTCCCAACCCATTTGTCGTCATGTTTAGCACTCGGAATTTTGAAATTCAGCTCTTCAACATCAGTTGTCGAAAATCTTTTTGAATTTTTCAAAATTTAATGCTAAAACACACTGAAAATCTTTTTGAATTTTTAAACTTTGAAATAAAATGCAATAAAGAAATATTTACAAACAATATTTTTGTGAGTTTGTGTAATAGGATCATATCAGTTTTTGAGACAAATCACCAACACCGTTAAGCTTTAAACATTTAAGTTCTAAATGATTCACTTAGATTGTCAGTATACTGATCCACTTAAATTGTCACACAAAGTTCAACTGTTTCGAGATACGATTTAGTGTTTTAGAGACTTAAACTTATTCGCGTGTCCCACCTCTTGAATATACTCCCGTATCCAGATCCCAATATTCAGTCTTACAGGTGAATATACCTAGATGATATCTGTAAAGGGTTAAATGCGAGGGCCATGAGAGCTCAGGCTATTGCTTCCGCAAAATCAGAGAGATGATGGCTTCGACTTTTGGTGTGTTCCCTTTAGAGAATCTTTTCTTCAACAGCACATGATTAGCATTTTGCAATGTTTCATCATTTTTTGTACTGAGGGTGATGCTATATTTCAAGCAAGCGAAAAATATTATACGGGGACTAGTCCATTGCTTTCGCAAAATCAGAAGTCAGGGGATAATACCCCAGATATCGCTGAGTATAAAGACCTAGTATCTCAGAAAGAGGGACATTTCAAACAAGATTTTGGGGGTTACCCATATATCCGAGAGATGTTCCCCACGGTATAAGTAAGTTTGAAATTTAGGTTTATATCTCGACACAATCTACTAAATGTGTAAAAACCTACTGGCATATCATCAGTGAGACCGTTTATCACATTTGACTTTCCAATTCTTTAGCATGCTGTGATAGTCCACTGATGTACTATCATTTCCTCTTTTTCACAACAAAACTCTTTTTCATTTTATCATGTTTTTGGCTTTTTCAAATTTTCAAATGTTTTTGTATTTTTTGAAATTCTTACTTCCCCTAAAATGCAAAATCATGTAAAAGAAATTTGAAAATAAACTGTACAAGTAAAGTGAAAACTGTTGTAAATTGCTTCAAATCGCCATCCACTTGGCATAAAAAATCAGAACTCCCCCTCACAACAAACTATTTTCCCATTGTGATTTCAAAACACTTAAGTTTGTTTTAATCAAATGGTTTTTCCGGAGAATAAGTTTTGTTGATTTTACCACTTATAGGTTAGAGGATCAATTCATCACCTTGTTCTTTCAATCATTTTGAAAAATATAACGGTTTTAGATTCTAACAACATTTATCACTTGTAGAAAATCAAGTACAACTTAATGTCCCTGATTTACCACTTGTAAGTAACAAACCAATAACCACTTGTAAGTCGAAATATCACCAAAATGAATTTCTCAAGAAATATGCCGATTCATGCTCCACGATTACCAACTTGGGAGCTCCGACAAGTCCTGGTTTTCAATCATAATAGGTTCCATCCCAGTCACAAACCTGGGATGACCCATTTTTACCTGGTTTCTTCATTTTCTTCTCATAAAATTCCTTTACCCCTTTGACCTTCCCGTCAACCATTTTTCCAAAAATATTTTGAACTGTGGGGTTAAAAGCTTTTTCAATATCAAATTCTTTCTTTTCAGAGAAAAATTGATTTGAAATCTCAACTTTACCAACTTTTAGTTTAAAATTCTCAGCCCTCAATGGTGGAAAATTGACATCATCCATTGGCGGTACTGATGTTTCCAATTTTAACTCAACACGTGGCTCCTCTGACTTTATGGAATCAGATTCATCGCCTGAAAATAGCTCCTCTGATTTTAACAACTCAGAATCATTGCTATAACTATCATCAGATTTCTTAACAACCCACTTGTGGTTGTCAAGATTTGCTTTTCTCTTGTAAATCCTTTTTGAACATTCACCAACCTCAAACTTTGAATTTTTGAAAACTTTGAATTGTTTAGTTGGTGGTTCATTCTCAACCATCTTTTCTTTCAGTTTAAGAGAAACTCCCTGTTTTGTTTTGATTGCCTTTGAACAATTCCTGGCAATATGACCAATTGTTTTACATTGAAAACAAGTTCTTGTCTCTTTTTTCTGTTGAGCAACATTTTTCTCTATTTCCTCTTGCTTCTTTGCAAGAAATTCTTTGTTTGTCTGTTTTCTGAACAATTGCTCATTTTCTTCTTCAGATGATGTTCCTGAAACAAAAATAGTTTTTGTTTTATAAATTTTATGATTTTTATAATTTTTTGGTGGAATAAAACCAAGACCTTTCCTTTTGAAATTACCGTTATGGTTTGGTTTCTTTTGAAAACCTGAACCAGAACTGTAACCCTTTTTCTTGTTTAACCGTTGTTGATCTCTTGAGGTGTACTTTTTAGGTTTTTCAGAAAGATTTACATCTTTTATTTCAGAAATATTAATTTCTGTTAGTTTGAAAACCTTTTTGATCAATTCAGTTTTAACACCTCTTATTGGAAATTCTTCATAAGAATATAATTTGTCAGAATCATTCAAAGTATAAGCAACTTTGAATGTTTCGTCATTCAAATTAGACTTTGATAACAGAAATTCTTTATTGTAAACCCGTTTGGCCTTTTTTACTGTTGGACTTGACTTGTCAGACTTTGAATCTGAGTTTGACTCCGACTTTGACATCTCGGTTTCATCGTTATCCAACACTTGATCGACCACTTTCTTTATTAATTCAGACTCATGATCAGTGTCAGACGATGTGAAAGTGACATCGATGTTGTCTGGCAAATTTTCTGAAGATTCAGACTCCCACTGTAAATTGGTTGCCTTTTTGACTCTTTCTGAATTTGGATTTCGTGGAGAATATCCATTTTCAAGCGGAGGCGGACACTTTGTATAACTGAAACCTTGTTTCTTACCAGAATCATTCACTTCTGTATCCTTCTTCTTTTCAGAAGTCTTTTCTTCAGATATTTCCTCTTCATCAAATGCCTTCATGCCTTCAACAGTTGGATAAATCCTGTCAATGACATAAGAAGTACATGAGTAACTTTTTAACAATCTATTTACTCTTTCTGTTTCAATTCTTTGAGTTTCCAGTTTTTGTTCCAGAACAGCACACTTCTCGATGTAATTATTCACCACTCTCTGCTTTGTCATGAAAGCTCCTTGAAGTGTCTTCATTGCTGTTGCTTGCTCACTGCTTGACTGATTGTACTGATTCATTGCTTTGTTCAGAACATCATAAGATTCTTTCAATCTGTTCATGTTGTGAATCAATGTACTGTTTTGCTTTTTCACTGCTTCACAGTTTTCACATGTCACAGGAATCTTTTGAGCATCAGCTTCTGCTTCAATTTTGAAAGCTGGAACTTCTTTTACCTTTTTCCTAACCACACGAACTTCTTCATCATCACTGCTAACTTGCTTTTTAACTTTCTTTTTTTTCTTTCGAATTTTTTCATTATCACTGTCACTCTCTTCCATCAATCTTAAGTGCTATTCCATTTTCCTTGCATAATAATCATCATCATCATTATCACTGTCTTCAGCAACTCGAGCAACAAAAGCTTTGGCTTTTAAAATCTCTTTATCCGGACAGTAATTATCCCAGCTAAAATTTTCCCAACTAAAACCTTATGGTAATTTTTCATCATCTTGATCTATCAATTTCGTCATCAAATATGCTTTCTTTGATGATTCCTCGATCTCCTTCCTGGCATGAGTAGTTTGTGGTTGTTGTTGATGTGGTTGTTGAGCAACTTGATGATAAATTGCTTTTCTATAGTAATCATTGTTGTTAAACGGATTTTGAGCTCCACTTGCTTCGCGATTTGTGCACTCTCTCTTGAAGTGTCCTTTTTCCCTGCAACGAAAACAAGTAACTTTAGATTTATCAAAACCTAAAGTAGAAACATTTGCATCACGGAAATCATCTCTTCCCGTAATTTGTTTAAACTTTTCTGCTCTTCTCAAAACACTCGCCAAACACCACTTTATATCCATCAATTCCATCTCTTCAACATCAATCTGATCGTAATCATCTTTTGTCAACTTTGGATTCCCGATCCTTCCTGCCACTAAACTCCCATATGACTCCAATACAGTCCCTAACAAAGACATGCGATTTTTTGCAACCTCTTCCGAGAAATTCTGATCATTTTCAAGGTTTAATACAATGTTGCATTGTAACATCTTGCCATTCTTGGTTGCAGAAATGTTTGGATCAAATGATGGATATGAAGAAAAACTTGTTTTGCTATTTGATCCTTTAGATGAGCCTCCGGATGAAATTTTAACATTGAAGGCAGTCTCAACCTTTGGTGACATGTTGGTCTTATCACTGATACCTCCTTTGTAATAAAGACCGATATCTTGTTCTCCATCAAAATTTTTCATTCTTGAAATCTTTCTTTGTTCCATTTCCTGAGCTTCAAGTTTTTCAATGAACTTATTCAATGTCAAATTGCTAAAATCTTTCTTGTTTCTCAACATCATGAGGTATGTGCCCCAAGTTTCATGTGGCAACACATCAGCTAATTTTTCAATCAACTCTTCATTATCTTTTGTGATGCTCACCCTCTTCATGTTGACTAACAAATTACAGTATCTTTCAATGATCTGCTTGGTGCTTTCAGTTCTCAAACCATGAAATAGATCAAACTCTTTTTTCAAAAGTGACTTTTTGTTCTTAATCATTTCTTTACTTCCAACAAACTTTGATTTTAAAGCTTTCCAGATAGAGTATGCAGTTCCATTGTGTTGCAATAAAACCAAGATATCTTCTTTCACAGCTTGATGTAATAGACTTGTCATCATTTTTTCATCTTTGTATTTCTTTTTATCTTCTGCACTAAGATCTTTAATTGCAATAACCTCCTCATCATCAGTCATCGGTCTAACATATTTCATTTCAACACATTCCCAAGCATCTAAGTAATTTGCTTGTACCCAATTCTCAAATCGTTCCTCTCATCCTTTATACTCCTCAATGTTCACGAGCTTTGGCAGTTTTTGCATGGTACCCGTTTCGTTTTCCAACATTGTGTTTTGTGCAATGCTATTCGGAGTTGCAAAGGCGTTGTAAAATTCCTCTTCTATGATTCGGTTTTCAAGAATTCACAAACAGTCAATTTCAAACGAAATATCCTTTGGAACGAAAATAACTTCAAACGAAATAACACTTCTGAAGCGAAATCACTTTGGTGCGAAATAACCTTGTTCAAACGAAATAGATGATTCCGTGTGAAATAACCCAACGAAATCCGTTTTCAAGTGAAATTAACTAATTTCGTACGAAATACTCAAACGAAATTCCAATTTGATGCGAAATAGCTAATTTCGTGTGGAACTCTCAAACGAAATTACCAATCTGGTGCGAAATAAAGCTTATTTCATGTGAAATACTGCTGATGTTATCATCTCGAGCTGTTTTTGCCAAAATTGATCAAGTATTTGTCCGATTTTAAGTCTGAAACTTTCAAGGATTTGTTAAAACACTATTGCGCGTATAATGTGTGAAATTCAAGACATTTTGACTGTGAAATCAAGTTTAATTTTGAAAAGAAGGTGTAGAAAACAGAATTTTCAGCTGAATTGGTAAGAACTCTTCCTCCTGAGCTCTGATACCACTTGTAGGATCGTTTTCTGACCCGAATGAGTCGATCAAAAGAGTTTTTGCTTGATACAAGAGGTGGAAACAAACGTATCAAGTTCAATTCAGCAAGATATACACTTTTAACTGTCTTTTGATTGATTTGACAAAGATTTACAGCGAGTAGACACTTCGGCTCTCAAACCGGAAAGTTAGAACTGTTACAAACGAATAGCAAGAGACCTATATATAGGCAAGCTAATTTCCCATGGACCTGCCCAAACGAAATCACATTCACACGGAATTACAATTCCGTGCGAAATTACCAAGCGAAATTGTAACACCCCGTGTTTTCACAAGTCAAAGTCAAGGTCAAAGTCAATGACCGGTTATACGGATTTGACTTGTAGTAATTTCTTTATTTTAATTGTATTATGTGGAGTAAGTGTTGTTAATTGCTAAAATCGAGGTGTGTTAATCACTATCTAATTGACTTACGACTGTGAACTATAGGAAGTAACAATGCGATAAAGTTAATCAACTAATAATCAAGCTATGCTAATCGAATCGACAATGAATCGCAACTCAAGCTACGAATTTTACTTGTGTTGTACGTGTGTGTGTGCCTTACGTGTTATCTGTGCATGTTTATTTATGTTGTGTTGTGGTAATCAATCGAACTCAATCGAAACTTGAAATCGAACTCGAACGCGAATCACAATCGAACTATGATATTTATTAGTTGGGACTAAAAGTAATTTGACTAGGAAACCCTATCGAATCGAACCGCTCGCAATCGAAATCGACTTAGCAAAAATCGTCGCGTCAAACACTTGAACCAGGCGCCATCCGATCGGATAGCCCTTTTGCCACAGGTCAAGCGCCATCCGACCGGAATGTCATCCGACCGGAATGTCATCCGACCGGATAAGCCATCCGGGCGGTATGTCATCCGATCGGATAACCCTTTCCTCTTTTGGAATCCTATAAATACCCATTTCATTGTCATTCTTTCCATTTTTGGAAGTCCTTATCCGAACAGCTCGTGCTCCTCACCTTTTCTTCGATTTCTCTCAATCCATGTAAGATCTCGCCCTAAATCTTGTACTTTCTTTATCTACACACACTCCTACACCTTTCTATCTTTTAAATCTTAACTTTTAACCGTGAAATCACTAGATTTCGGGTGTTCTAGGATGTCGCCATCATGTGTTCTTCAAGAACTTCATGTTTTGGCCTCAATCCACCAAGAACAACTTAGATCTAACCGATTTCCACAAAGATCTTGTAAAGATCTCAACACAAGTGTGGTGAAAGAGGATTGAAAGATGGTTTTTAACCTTCTTTCAACTCTTTTGCACTCAATGTACTCAAAACCGATAGGATCCGACCCTGATTTACTCTTCTACTCGATTGTAGTGTTGTACTAGCTCAAGATCCGGATTCTACCCACGAGACTATCGATTTCGGGTTAGTCAAGAACGACCGTCTCAAGCCGGTAACCAGCCGGACTAGGGTGATTCCTGGTCGGGTTGGTCACTTGGGTCGAACTAGGGGTTCTGTTGGCTAACACATTGTCAAAGTGTCTCGACATAACGACAAACCATCAAAACGACCAAGTGTAGGACGAACGAAACAGTTGGGACGGATTGCTGTCCTACCGGATTGCTGTTCGATCGGATAGGTCATCCGAACGGATCACACTTGGGACCCACACTTAAAACAACCTTATCTAAAGTTTGAGTATTGAACGAAATGTAATCCGATCGAACGACCATCTGAATGGATTACTCTTCGGATCATGAGATACAAAGACTTTAAGGACTTAAACAACTTTCAACATGTTCAATAACAAGGTTGCCATCCGATCGGATTGTCATCCGATCGAATGACACTTCTGTTGTAAACTTGCCTTCAGTAAGTAACCTCATCACTAAGTCTCCGTCCTACCGGACCACTATCCGACCGGATGACCATCCGAACGGATTGTCATCCGCACGACCAGTCATCCGATCGACCGACTTGATGGATAGAGATACTTTCGTGTTTTCAAAATACTACAACGAAAACTTCAAAAGTTAAGCCATCATACACAAACACATACTTCTTATAGGAAGAAACAATCCACTCGAATCGTCATCCGATCGGATCACTGTCCGACCGGATGACCACCCGAACGGATTGTTATCCGCACGGATTGCTGTCCGATCGGATTACCATCCGATTGAACCACGATCCGACCCTTTCATACTTTGTAACGTCTTACGCTTCACTTATCGTATACTACCGAATCTATTCAGGCTAACCTTACTCGCTAAGCGCTCCCTTCAATCCATTAATCGCTGTGAGTATACTCGATCCCTTTTTGCTTTACGCACTTTTGGGTGTTACATATGTTACGAATATTCAAACTACAACAATCACACTACTCAATACTATTTGAACGCTAACCATTAATGCATGTTATACGTGGCTTATGAATGCTTGTTTGTTATGTTTACACATGGAATGCTGTCTACCTGCCTTAGCAACGATAGTACTATAGTTTGGACTCAGCACCCGGTCACGGGGGTTGTTAAGGACCATTACTTGCATGGATTACGGTGGTAATCATGTATTGCGAACTGCCTTGGGCAGTCAACCCGCAGTCATTGGTATCGATGGATCTATGTCGATAACTAACGTGCGTCATTTCACTATGTGTACGTGCTGGTTATGCGTAAACAAATACGAACTCTATATGCTATTATCAAACTTGTATGCTCACCTTTACATTATATGTATTGACTTTATTTTAACGTATGTGACAGGTGCTTAGGACGCACACATGGTAGGAAAGTGAGGCTAGAATAAAGCTTTAGAGCCCAACAAATAGTTGTCTATAGATAACGAATCAAGGGTCTCTAGAAGCAGATAAACAATTGTTGTCTATTTAAATCTGAGTTGTCGGAACAGAATATTTGCCTGGATTTTTGTCTGTAATAATTGATTTACTGTTTGAGATACGGTATGGGACGTATTATTTAATTAAATAGTATTGATAATTGTTATGGAAACTTCTGGACAATCTGTTTTGCTCAGTGCCATGCCCCGATGATTCCGCCATCGGTTGGAGTGTGACAAATTGGTATCAGAGCCATAACTATAGGGAATTAGGCAAGACTCGACCTAGTCCGGGTCGAAGTCTTAGAAACCTAGTCTATAGTTAGGAACCAGCAGACCGACTTGTGCATAACCAGTAGGGACTATGTACGAGCTACCCGCTATTCTTGTTTATGCTACATTATCACTACACTCGAATTTACAGCTATAAGTAGGCGATGAAGTCGATATTAGGGGTGAAAACCCACAAACTCTTGACTAAAATGCTTAAATTAATGCTGTTCTATCAACTTATCAATGGATTTTTCTTTCTTTTCAATAACGAACACTTGTTCAGCGGGGGAACTATACCAAATCAGGGGTGAAACCCATATTTTGATGAATAATCTCCTCTATTTTATTAAAGCTCAGGAGAAAAAGTTGTTAAGTCAGGGGTGAAACCCGAACCTTGATAGCTATTCTTCACTCAATTTGGTTTTACAAACTCTCACCAAAGTCTCGACGGACTCCAACGACCTGAAGTCACAAAATGACTAACGGGATGTGTGCCAAACGCCCAAGAGTCGAGGTGAAGGCACTGCCCTGAAAGTCCAGCGTGCACGACAAGTCCGTATGAATAGTCGAACCACTTTGGTTAGTCAATGTCTAATAGCCGCAGACAACCCATTTCTCGATTTTTATGAGTTTAGATTCAGTGCCCGCAACTGCGGCTCTGATGTTTCGTCGATTTTATGTGCTTATATATGTGTTTACCTGTTTATGTGTTTAAATTTTGGGGATTTACTCGATTTTTTATTTTACTTCGATCGACACACACGACTCGCACTGCATTTCTATCTCAAATCGCTAACAAATTGCTAAATTATAGACAACTTTATGCTACGTTTATACTACACGACTCGATATATCAAATGCGAACGCTATATTCGAACACTCGCGAACTTTGAATGATAGGTTTTGTATTCTGAGGTAGTCAGAATGCTCTACGTGTCTCTATATGTACCTCAAGTGACTAAATGCGTATACGTTTTTGTGATTCTGTGCCCTATGTGCTTATGTGCTTCTGTGTTTATATGAATATGTGAATATGTGCCTAAATGATTATGTGATACATGTTACATTGCGTGTTCCTAAGCTTTAGTAAGTAGTAGACGTGTGAGGTGAGATTCGAATACCATGTGTTGAGTCCGTGACGATGTCTATTGCAGACAATGTCGTCTGGATCCCGTCACACACTTTCTCATCAAGAAAAGAGAGACAAACGCCTTGCTTCCATCATCGCTAAAAGTGTAGCAAAGGCCGTAAGTGATGTTTATGAGAATGCCAGCAAATCGTCTGAGGAATCGAGAACCGAAGCTCCTAAAGCTGCCGCGAAGACCTTCAGTTTCAAGCAATTTAAGTCGTGTGGGCCAAAAGAATTCACTGGCGAGGGAGGTCCCACTGCACTATTTCACTGGTTTGATTCCATTGAGGTTACTCTGCGACAGAGTGGTTGCCCTGATGACCTCCGTACTCTGAATGCTACCGGCGTCTTCCAGTCCCGCGCACTAGACTGGTGGACGGCCGAGAGGAACAAGCGAGGGAACGATGCAGCCTACGGTCTGTCATGGGATGAGCTCAAGGAAGTTATGCTAGAGGAATTCTGCCCTCCTCACGAAAGTCAAAAGATAGAAGATGAATTTAGGCACATACAGCAAAAGGATGGTGTCAATGCTGGTCTCACTGCTCGTTTCAAACATCTCAGCATCATCTGTCCCGATCAAGTCAAGACTCCCGACATGCCAATCAAGAAGTACATCCGGGCCCTGCCCGACTGCGTTGCGGATTTCGTGCAAGCGGCTAAGACTACTACGATCGAAGAAACCTATCTACTGGCCGCTGAAATCAACGACAAGCGGGTTAAGGCTGGTGTCTGGGATAAGACTTCAAAGCATCTGCATCAAGCTACCGCCACCGCACCGACTGTTGAACCCACCTCATCGAGCAACAAGAAGAAGAACAAGAGAAAGAACAACTCCAGTAACAAGAACTGTGCGATCACTGCTGCACCAGTTCAATCCGTACCAGCTCAACAGCGCCAAGTGGCAGCGTCTGTGGCCAATGCACCTCTTGCCAAGCGTGCATACACTGGGCCACATCCGCTCTGCCCTACTTGTATCTACCATCACCCAACTGCCATTGCTTGCCGTTTTTGTGCCCATTGCAATGTGTATGGTCATTTTACTGCCAACTGCCGTATTCGACAAGCTCCTGCTCATCAAGCTCTACTCAGTGCCCCACAGGGTCAACAAGCTCCTCCGGCTCCCGCGGTCAAAGCCAGAGCCTGCTTCGCATGTGGCGATCCTAACCATTTCACCAACATGTGCCCAAACAGGGTTGTGAAACAAGAGCCCTAGCAGCAACAGCCTCAACAGCAGCAGCAACACCAGCAACAACAGCAGCAACAGCAGCAACAACAACAGGCCGCAAGCGCCAGAACTTTCAACATCAACGTGCGCCATGCCCAGGCCGACAACAACGTGGTCAACGGTACGTTCCTTGTGAATGGTATTTATTCTTGCTGTTTGTTTGATACTGGAGCCGATAATTGCTTTGTGTCGTTCGAATTCGAGAAACTCCTTAGTCGTAAACGCTCCCAACTCTCCTCGACATTCGATGTTGAAGTCGCTACCGGAAGAACCGTCGCCGTAAATTATGTTATCCGTGATTGTACTCTTGAGCTCAACAATCACATCTTCCCAATCGACCTCATTCCGATGCAAATCGGAAGTTTCGACGTCATAGTAGGCATGGACTTTCTTCGTGAAAACCATGCTGAAGTTGTGTGCTTCGACAAGATGATTCGATTCTCGCTCGCGAATGGTGATTTATTGTGTGTATACGGTGAAACTGCTTCGAAAGGTCTTAAACTCATGTCATGTGTCCAAGCTGGTAAGTATCTCCGCAAGGAATACAAAGCTTTCTTGGCGAACATTGTGGTAGCGGAGAAGGAAAAGAAAGAGAAGAATGAAGTGAAAGACGTTCCTCTGGTTTGTGAATTTCCTCATGTGTTTCCTGACGATCTTCCAGGTTTACCACCAAGTCGTGATATCGACTTTCGTATCGACCTCATTCCCGGAGCTAATCCTGTTGCTAAAGCTCCTTATCGACTCGCGCCATCCGAAATGCGTGAACTCTCAAACCAACTCCAGGAATTACTTGAGAAAGGCTTCATTCGCCCGAGCACCTCTCCTTGGGGCGCGCCAGTCCTTTTCGTTAAAAAGAAGGACGGGTCGTTCAGGATGTGCATCGACTACCGGGAATTGAATAAGTTAACTATCAAGAACCACTATCCCCTACCTCACATCGACGATTTGTTTGATCAGCTACAAGGTGCTACGTGTTTCTCGAAGATTTATCTACGTTCAGGATATCACCAACTGCGTATACAAGAGGAGGATATACCCAAAACCGCATTTCGCACCGATACGACCATTACAAATTTGTTGTCATGCCTTTTGGTTTAACCGACGCACCAACGGTTTTCATGGATCTGATGAATCGCGTGTGTAAACCGTATCTCGACCGTTTCGTCATCGTATTCATCGACGACGTCTTGATCTATTCCAAATCGAAGGCCGAACACGCGCAACATCTACGTTTGGTTCTCGAGTTACTCCAGGGGAACCAACTCTATGCCAAGTTCTCCAAGTGTGAATTCTGGTTGGAGGAAGTTGAATTTCTGGGTCACATTGTTAATAGTCAAGGCATTCACGTCGACCCTGCGAAGATTGAAGCTGTCAAGAGCTGGGTTACGCCTAAGAACCCGTCTGAAGTCCGCTCTTTTCTCGGATTAGCGGGCTATTGTCGACGATTCATTGAAGGATTCTCGAAGATTGCTGTGCCACTTACCTCTCTCACGCATAAAGACAAGCCTTTTGTTTGGAAAACCGAACAAGAGTCTGCCTTTCGAACCCTCAAGCATAAGCTTTGCAATGCTCCTGTCCTCACATTGCCCGATGGAAACGACGATTTCATTGTCTACTATGATGCTTCCAACCTAGGTCTTGGTTGTGTTCTCATGCAACGGGACAAGGTTATAGCTTACGCGTCTCGTCAGCTCAAAATCCATGAGAAGAACTATACAACCCATGATCTCGAGCTAGGCGCAGTTGTTTTTGCATTAAAGATTTGGCGACACTACCTGTATGGTACCAAGTGTACGATCTTCACCGATCATAGGAGCCTGCAACATATCTTTAATCAGAAGGAACTTAATATGCGTCAACGCCGATGGGTAGAACTTCTCAACGATTACGACTGTGAGATCCGTTATCACCCAGGCAAGGCAAATGTTGTTGCCGACGCACTTAGCAGACGGAGCTATCTGCTTAGCACTCGTAATGTTCAAGCCTAACACGATCTCGGAACCCTCATCCACGACGCTCAACATGCGTGCTTTAATGAACGCACTCTGAAGAAAGAAAGAATCTACCACGATGGAGCCCAGCTCGTAAGCAAATCGAATAGGATATTCCACTTTCTGGACCGAATTTGGATTCCCAAGCGAACCAATTTGCGACAGATTTTGATGGACGAAGCCCACAAATCCCGGTATTCTATTCATCCCGGTGTCGACAAAATGTACCAGGATCTTCGTTATAAGTACTGGTGGCCGGGTATGAAAAGGGATATCGCTCTCTACGTCGGAAAATGCATAACTTGTGCTAGAATCAAGGCCGAACATCAAAGACCCTCTGGCTTACTCGAACAACCACCAATTCCCATGTGGAAGTGGGAAAGTATAGCCATGGATTTTATAACCAAGCTACCGCACACGTCATCGGGTCACGACAGTATTTGGGTTGTGGTCGACCGTTTGACTAAATCAGCTCACTTTCTGCCAATACGGGAAGACTACAAGGTAGAACGATTAGCCCGAATCTACACCGACGAGATCATTTGTAATCATGGGATGCCTCGTGACATCATCTCTGATCGTGATGCTCGGTTTACCTCGCGACTGTGGGAAACGTTTCAAATGGCACTCGGTACATCGCTTAATCTAAGTACCGCTTTCCACCCTCAAACCGACGGTCAGACTGAAAGAACGATTCATACTCTTGAAGACATGCTCCGTTCGTGTGTCCTAGACTTCGGTGGTAATTGGGATAAATACCTGCCGTTAGTCGAATTCTCGTATAACAACAGCTATCATTCTAGCATCCAAATGGCACCATTCGAGGCATTATACGGAAGAAGATGTCGATCGCCTATTGTGTGGCACGAGATCGGTCATTCGCAATTAACCGGTCCTGAGTTATTACAAGAAACGACAGACAAAATTTTCCAATTTAGAGACAATCTGGTGAAGGCTCGGGATCGACAGAAAAGTTACGCCGATAAAAAGCGCAAGCCCCGTGAATTTGACGTTGGTGACTACGTACTCCTAAAGATATCACCTTGGAAGGGTGTAGTCCGATTTGGCAAAAAGGGAAAACTCGCGCCTCGATATGTTGGACCTTTTAAGATTCTGGAAAGAATCGGAAAAGTCGCCTACAGACTCGAACTACCGGAGGAACTTAGTAATGTCCACCCGACTTTCCACGTGTCAAACCTCCGAAAGTGCCTAGCCGACCATGACTTACACGTTTCTCTCGATGATCTGCAAGTGAACGAAATATTACACTTCGTGGAAAAGCCTGTCGAAATCATGGATCGCCAAACCAAGCAGCTCAGACGCTCACGCATTCCTATTGTGAAAGTCCGATGGGAAGGCAAACGAGGCGCAGAGTTCACTTGGGAACTCGAAAGCGACATGAAGGCTAAGTACCCGCAGTTGTTTAAAGAGAGAAGCTAGAGAGAGAAAGTGTCATCGTGATTCATGTGCTTTGTACGATTTTATACCAATCAATAGAATCACCGATTATATTACGTCTCGTGTGTTCAGTCACGTTCGTGTACGGATTCCGCACGTCATACGTTCGGTTCGCAATCGTTTCGGAGTCGAAACCGGTCCAAACAGAAAAGTTCTTAAACGTGATTCATGGTGTCGCACAGCTTCCAACTTAATTTCGGGACGAAATTCCCTAAACAAGGGGAGGCTGTAACACCCCGTGTTTTCACAAGTCAAAGTCAAAGTCAAGGTCAAAGTCAACGACCAGTTATACGGATTTGACTTGTAGAAATTTCTTTATTTTAATTGTATTATGTGGAGTAAGTGTTGTTAATTGCTAAAATCGAGGTGTGTTAATCACTATCTAATCGACTTACGACTGTGAACTATAGGAAGTAACAATGCGATAAAGTTAATCAACTAATAATCATGCTATGCTAATCGAATCGACAATGAAGCGCAACTCGAGCTACGAATTTTACTTGTGTTGTACGTGTGTGTGTGCCTTACGTGTTATCTGTGCATGTTTATTTATGTTGTGTTGTGGTAATCAATCGAACTCAATCGAAACACGAAATCGAACTCAAACGCGAATCACAATCGAACTATGATATTTATTAGTTGGGACTAAAAGTAATTTGACTAGGAAACCCTATCGAATCGAACCGCTCGCAATCGAAATCGACTCAGCAAAAATCGTCGCGTCAAACACTTGAACCAGGCGCCATCCGATCGGATAGCCATCCGACCGGATAGCCCTTTTGCCACAGGTCAAGCGCCATCCGACCGGAATGTCATCCGAACTTCATGTTTTGGCCTCAATCCACCAAGAACAACTTAGATCTAACCGATTTCCTCAAAGATCTTGTAAAGATCTCAACACGAGTGTGGTGAAAGAGGATTGAAAGATGGTTTTTAAACTTCTTTCAACTCTTTTGCACTCAATGTACTCAAAACCGATATGATCCGACCCTGATTTACTCTTTTACTCGATTGTAGTGTTGTACTAGCTCAAGATCCAGATTCTACCCACGAGACTATCGATTTCGGGTTAGTCAAGAACGACCGTCTCAAGCCGGTAACCGGCCGAACTAGGGTGATTCCTGGTAGGGTTGGTCACTTGGGTCGAACTAGGGGTTCTGTTGGCTAACACGTTGTCAAAGTGTCTCAACATAACGACAAACCATCAAAACGACCAAGTGTAGGACGAACGGAATAGTTGGGACGGATTGCTGTCCGACCGGATTGCTGTTCGATCGGATAGGTCATTCGAACGGATTGCCATCCGAACGGATCACACTTGGGACCCACACTTAAAACAACCTTATCTAAAGTTTGAGTATTGAACAAAATGTAATCCGATCGGATGACCATCTGAATGGATTACTCTTCGGATCAAGAGATACTAAGACTTTAAGGACTTAAACAACTTTCAACATGTTCAATAACAAGGTTGCCATCCGATCGGATTGTCATCCGATCGAATGACGCTTCTGTTGTGAACTTGCCTTCAGTAAGTAACCTCATCACTAAGTCGCCGTCCTACCGGACCACTGTCCGACCGGATGACCATCCGAACGGATTGTCATCCGCACGACCAGTCATCCGATCGACCGACTTGATGGATAGAGATACTTTCGTGTTTTCAAAATACTACAACGAAAACTTCAAAAGTCAAGCCATCATACACAAACACATACTTCTTATAGGAAGAAACAATCCACTCAAATCGTCATCCGATCGGATCACTGTCTGACCGGATGACCACCCGAACGGATTGTTATCCGCACGGATTGCTGTTCGATCGGATTACCATCCGATCGAACCACGATCCGACCCTTTCATACTTTGTAATGTCTTACGCTTCACTTATCGTATACTACCGAATCTATTCAGGCTAACCTTACTCGCTAAGCGCTCCCTTCAATCCATTAATCGCTGTGAGTATACTCGATCCCTTTTTGCTTTACGCACGTTTGGGTGTTACATATGTTACGAATATTCAAACTACAACAATCACACTACTCAATACTATTTGAACGCTAACCATTAATGCATGTTATACGTGGCTTATGAATGCTTGTTTGTTATGTTTACACATGGAATGCTGTCTACCTGCCTTAGCAGCGATAGTACTATAGTTTGGACTCAGCACCCGGTCACGGGGGTTGTTAAGGACCATTACTTGCATGGATTACGGTGGTAATCATGTATTGTGAACTGCCTCGGGCAGTCAACCCGCAGTCATTGGTATCGATGGATCTATGTTGATAACTAACGTGCTTCATTTCACTATGTGTACGTGCTGGTTATGCGTAAACAAATACGAACTCTATATGCTATTATCAAACTTGTATGCTCACCTTTACATTATATGTATTGACTTTATTTTAATGTATGTGACAGGTGCTTAGGACGCACACATGGTAGGAAAATGAGGCTAGAATAAAGCTTTAGAGCCCAACAAATAGTTGTCTGTAGATAACGAATCAAGGGTCTCTAGAAGCAGATAAACAATTGCTGTCTATTTAAATCTGAGTTGTCGGAACATAATATTTGCCTGGATTTTTTTCTGTAATAATTGATTTACTGTTTGAGATACGGTATGGGACGCATTATTTAAATTAAATAGTATTGATAATTGTTATGGAAACTTCTGGACAATCTGTTTCGCTCAGTGCCATGCCCCGATGATTCCGCCATCGGTTGGGGTGTGACAGAAATAATCACTTTGTAATTTCGTGCGAAATTACCTTCAAACCTATTTTTTCTCGTTTTGCGTGCCCTGATCTATCTAAACATATACAATACAATACAAGACGAAGTCGACAGACGTATGCACTAACAGGTGGTGTTTGTACGACTAATTTCCGGCTGCCGACTATGAAGATGGTGCTGCTGAGTGAGGAAGATGATGAGTCGGAACTGGCCGACGGCGGCACTTGCCGTCGGAAATTCACCGGCGACCTCTGGTCGGCGTCGACGGCCAACGTGGAGCTTATATACAGCAGGTTCGAGTTTGCTGATGTGCCACACAGGTGGGTAAAGGGGTGTTTAATTACTGATTGATCGATCCGATTAGTTAAATGCGGATAATTAGGGTTTTAATCAGATGAAATGTTGGTTGGTGATTGATTACAGGTGCGTACACTTATGTGTCAGAGCTATGGAGGAAGAAGCAGTTGGATGTCATGAGGTTTATGCAGAGAAGGAATCTTTGACCGGTAACGAATTTAATTAGATTGATTTCAGCAGTGAAGGAATCTTTGACCGGTAACGAAGTTTATACAATCCCGATTCCAACAAACCCAAACCCCCAAATTTCATGAGGTTTATACAATCCCAATTCCAACAACCACAAACCCCCAAATTTCACTGACAAAATCAGATTGATTCCGGCAGTGAAGGAATCTTTGACCGGTAACGAATTTAATCGAAGACCGTGTTAAATATCTGTTGATGGCGGTGCTTTGTTGTTAAAGGTGATGATAAGGTTGATAAGAGAGGGCTGATCGAGAACGGAGAAGGAGGGAATGAGCTGGCGAGGTGCCGCCGTCGGCGACACCATGACCGTGTGTTGTTTTGGTTTGAGTTTTGGTTCAAGTTTTGGTTCAAATGATTGTTCGTGTCATTTAAAGATGATGAATCAGTATAATTGACACGTCATACATGCCACATCAGCTTAAATTGACACATAGGCTAATTTTATTAACTAGGTTAGTGATTATTTAACGAGGGGGTACCATGACAAACAATGTGTTAAGTTGGGAGTGGTGTGAGCCAAAGTCAAAGTTGAGAGTGCCAGCGGCCAAATGGAAATAGTTGAGGGTGATTAAATCCATTAACCCACTTTTTTACCGTATTGTTCCCTTTCTGTCCTTCCACACAAAATAGATACATAATTCTTCAATCTCGATCTCTCTACACCATTTCCCTTCTCCTTCTATGCGATTATCAGTTTCTTCAACTCAACCGTTCCTCTTTCAATGCAATCATCAGATTCTTTAATTTAATTGTTCCCCTTCAATAGCACTGTCGTTTCCAGCCACCCCACATATTAAGAAAACCTCCTGAGATGACGCCGGGTCAGTTATGATGGTGTTCGGATGATGGCGGTGGTACGTTGTGGACAAAGCGAATCCCCAACAACGGTGGCTTTAGGGCTCTGTTGCAAGTCAGTCATGGGGTTCTTGTGGTAGACGATTCTTCTTCAATTCCATCATCAATTTATGCAATTGAATGTTTCTCCTTCAATCTCCCTGTTAAAAGGCACATCCGGTTCGTTTTCTTGAATGGCGCCATCATCCTCTGATCTCTGTATGTCCTTATGGAAATCAGAGACATGAAGCTTAACTAAATCGATGAGGCTTACAGCCTGGTAAGACAATCTAAACCTAATCGATCATTTAGTTTGTATGCATACTCTAGCTCCAAGCAACAATTTGTTCCTTCTGATGATTTGTGTTTTTTATATTTTGAATGTTTGTATTTTTTTTAATCTGTATATTTTTTGGATTCTGATGATTCAAGTTCTATGGATTTATGTGATATGTCTAACATCATCTCACAGTCTCTCATTGAATTCAACTTAAACATCTCTCCAAAAACTCTGATTGAGAAGAAAAAACACCCAAAAACCTCTAACGATTCAATTTAATCAGCTGCGTTCATCTTTGAAATTCGTGCAAACGATCAGCACTTTCTCCCTCTAACATTTCTCTCACAAGAACAGAGATGGTGAAATGCGCCTCACATGTCTCTTGCCTCGGCTTCGTGGACCCTATTAGCATGTGGTGCTTTATAAAACACACCTTGCATCAAATGTGTCCTGCAAAATTTAGGATTTCTGTAGCTTTATCTCCAATGATCATTCAAAGCTTATTCTAAGAAGTGGTAAATTGTTTATAAATTTCGTATATTTTTACTTTTTTTACGTGTGTGGTGCGTATTGGAACTAATTTCTGTCCGTTTCATGGTTGGTAGGCGATGAATTTCTTACTAAGGGTCAAGCGTGCCAAATTTGTCCTTGATAAAGCTCGAAGATGGATTCGGAAGGTGGGGTAGTAACGGAATATGTTATGTTTTTCTATTGTATTTGTTTTTTGTAACTGAAAGACGGTTATGTTCCAGGAACGAGGCACGACGACAGTTAACCGAAAGTATAGGTGGTTGGTGGAGCAAAAACTTCTTCATTTTGTTGACGCGTTTCATCAATACGTTATGGACAAAGTAATAACCGCCTTACACGTTCGCAAAAGAAAATGTTATTATCTTTCCTTACTGATTTTCATTTACGGTTGGTGTACTGTATATGTAGGTGTACCACAGTTCATGGAGCGAGTTATGTGAAGGTATGGCAGTAGCTGGATCTCTTGATGAAGTGATTCGAGTGCATGAGGCCTACTTACTCTCAATTCACCATCAGTGCTTTGTAGTTCCGGACAAACTCATCAGTAACATCTTTCTTTCTTTTGCAAGTTACAATGATCCGTGTTAAAGATAGAAAGAGTTATCGGCTTTGTTTCTTTTTTTTATAGTGGGCATTGATAGCAAGCCGGATCAACAACATACTTGGACTGGATTTGGACTTCTATTCCGTGCAGCAGACGTTAAGTAGTGGCGGAACAGTTGCTGCAATCAAAGCTAGATGTCACAAGGAAGTTAATCGCATCGACAAACAATTTGATGATTGCATGGCGTTCCTCCTCAGGGTATCAAACCATCCATGCGATTGTGTGACTTTAGTTTAGGTTTATTGATACCGATTTTGTAGTTAGGGCTTTTAATTGTTGTCTATGATGTTGTACTTCGAATTACTTTGATTTAGGGTTGAAGGTAATATTTGGTTTTAGATCTGATCTGCTGAATGAGTGAATTCGTATTATACATGTAATCTGTTTGAATCTACATTGCATGTGTCGCTTTTATGTTTGAAGCCTGGCAATTACTCTGTGAATTGTACGATTTCAGTGATGGAACGGTTGTTTGAGGGCGTTATCGGAACCGAGTGAAAATAGGGGAAGATAACGGCAAAGGTGTCTTCTCAGCAACCGTGGTTCATGACTAATACGCCGTTATTGTTGTGCCTGATGTAAGTATCCGTGAATAAAAATACAAGCCACAGAGATTATCAAACAAAAGAACAATGTGCAGACGTTTTCCAGTATATTCTTCCATACGCTAAGGCTTCTTCTGTAAGCTTTTCATAAATCATAATCAGTTGATTCAGTTCTTATTTCTTACGTTTTATATAGAATCTTTTTTACACAATATTAATATTTTCAGAGAACTGGGTTGGTTAAACTACGAAGAGTACTAAGAGCGATACGCAAACATTTTCCTCAACCAACCACTTGATTATATGTTGGATGGAAATCCAATAGAAAAATTCTTGGAAGACCCAACGTTATGTGAAAATAAACTGTCAGAAGAGGCTGGATCCCATGGATTTCGGGACGTCATAATGAAATTTATATATCAAGATAGTTCAGTTCTCAAACAGCAGCCAACAACTATAGAAAGGTACATAATTCTATACAAATTCACAGCTTTATCATAATAGTTTATTATATATTTATATCAAGCTATACTAAAGTCCTGGTATTATAGTGAACCGTATATGGATGTATATCGCAACTTGTATTATCTTCTTGCGCAATCAGAGGAAATGAGTGCGACTGATAAATGGGCTGGATTTGTGCTCACTAAAGAAGGCGAAGAGTTTGTACAACAAACGGTGAAACTTTTTAAATATGATTTACTGTTCAACCCTTCGCGTTTCGAGAGTTGGCAAAGCCTCACCACCATTTATGATGAGGTAAAGTTATAACTTGATCATATAACATATCTGGCAAAAAATTTTCCAAAGACTTAAAAATGCACAAAAAGTTGCTGTTGTGGTTGGGCCACCCTATTTGGCCTTTTTCTGTTTGAGCAGACGAGTAACTGGGGTGCGTGTCACTATCAAACTACTCAGCAGGCTAGGCCCAGTCAGTTTGGTTCAGGTGCGGCTGGTATTTTGTAGTTGAAGGCCCATTGCAGGTGGTTATTGCTGCTGTTGAAGGCCATTCAAGGGGTTTTTTTTTGGTTCTACTGCATCCGATGAAGGCCAGTACCCAAAAGTCCCCCCTGGGCTTTAGGTGTCTGGTTATGGGGAAGGCCCAAACATGGCCTAATCTGAAAGTCCACACGGTGAGTGGATGTGTGAAGGCCTTGGTCCACTTATCCAACATGGGCCGAGGTTTAACGTTTATGTTGAAAGCCGAAGCCCAAGTCAGCAATGTGGGCTTTAGGTATGTTAAAACCTCTTGTCTGCATAACTAGCTTTCAATAAGTTTCTTTGTACACTAGAATTATAGAAATAAAATAAATGGCTCCATGTTTTATATTATATATACGTGGTGTTTGGTATAGTTGTTTTTTATTTCTTAGATGTGAGGTGGCAATTCTAAACGTGTTGATTTGGGCTATACTTTAAGTTATATGCATTATGGTAAAATGGAGACTGGCCAAAAGTCCACCATCAAAATGCATAAGAGCTCTTATGTATTTTTTTCTAGAAAGTTTCTGTATCATTTGTATAATATGAAAAAAAAGTTAATAAAAGGTCAATTCGAACCTGACCTGACCCGTTTGGCCAGTTACCAACGTACCCAACACACCAAACCACAACAGCCCATTGACAACTCTGCTCAAAAGCTTTTTAGTTCGGATTGGAATTGTGTTCCATCTTGTTGTTTTCTATCATAACTTTGTTGTTAAGTCTTGTGTTCAGATTAGCATGTAAATGAGACACAACTAAGAAAGATAACATATCACTATTGCTAATTTTATAGAAAGGACCTTTTCATCAAGTCGTAAAAGTTCATACTTTAATCATTCTTTCATATGTAAGCGGGCCATTTACCGAATTTACCGAATCGGATACATTTTCAGTACCGATTCGATATCTGTCACACCCCGACCACGTATAACATACAAAACGTGGCGGAAAACATCGGGGAGTGTTGTAACAGAATTAATTGTTTCATAACCATGGCATACAAAGTTGTATTTTATTTATCAACATAAGAGTTACATTGTTTTAAACAGGAATCAAAGAGTTTATAACATAATTAAACTAAGTCTATCTTCATTTTAAGTCTCTAAGGCACAGGTCCGCCCTAGTGTCACGATCATCGTCCTACGCAAAAGCTCATGAAAACACATGTGAAAATAGGTACGTCAGCATAAAAATGCCTGTGAGATACATAGGTTTTGTAAAAATAGGATTCATGACTTAAGTTTAAGAAAAAGTTGTTTAGTAAAAGTCAGTCATGAACCTTGTAAATTGTTTTGTTTTGTAAGTCATTTAAAAGAACGATAAGATCAAATGATATGTATAAATAAAAGAATAATGCATGGTTAAATGTATAATCAAGTAAAATGAGTTGTATAAGGTAAATTGTTTGTAAACCAAAGTCTTGTGAAAATCGTGTTACTTGTGTAAAATGTATAAGTCCAAATTGAATGATTTAAATGACGTTATGATATGTAATATAATACAAACACTTATATATAGGAAGTACCGACGGCGTATCCACCATGCTTGTATCATATTACTCACATCTCGTTACTTAAGTCACTTAAGCAAACCACCAATGTATAAAGTCTATGTTTAGACCAATTGTCAAAGAGTCCTTGTATAAACCATGTCAAATGTTAAGAAGTCCAAAAGTAGTCAAGTAATGTGTAACAAATGTTATGTATTGTAAGTAAAGTATTGTCACATAATCCAAATGTAGAAATGTACAAAACAAAGTATTTTGAATATATCAAAAAGTTATGTTTTGCAAAGTAATGCATTTTACATTGATACAAACATTTATGTGGTAAGTTAATGCATACATTCAAGCCTTGAGACAGTCGGATAACCCTTTCAGCCAAGGTTATCAAAAGAAATGTTTTCGGATTCAGTCATTCCTTACATCCAAACAAACCCGAGATGTCAGGAATGGGATTTGTCAAGTCCTATGGTACCAGTACTTACTACCGAGCGGCGTAGCTAATGTTAATGAACGTATATAAGTCTCATTTGTGCAAACCAAATGTTATAGCAATTGTATACATGTCATATGAAAACAATGTACTAAGTATGCTAAGTTAACATACAAAGTAGAAAAGTCATGTAAATCATGTGCTAGCATGCTATCAGTTAACATACATAGCATAAATGCAAAGTAAAACAATGTACTAAATACGCACACAATGGGCATACATAGCATGAAATGTAATGAAATCATGTACTATAATGTACTAACGAACATAGTAGGTATATGATGTGAAAACATGGAAAGCATGAAAGTAACAAGTAGGCACATGTGTTTCACCCCAAAACAGTTTGGAAAACAGTAAAAGAGGGGTCTATGTACTCACTTGAGATTGCTTAGTAGTCCTTGAGTAACAACCAAACAATGCTAGAGATCACGGATATCAAACGGCACCTAATATAGGTAACTACATTAATAAACCGGACCTAAATCGGAAGATCGGATATAATGAGGGCTCGTAAACCAAATGAGTATGGGAACTCATGTAGTATGGTTTAACAAAGCCTACATACTAAATGAAACCTAACCTAAGTGCTTACGACCCATTACGACCCGTTTAGGTAGCTTATGCTACTTTAACGCGTCGTTCGCGTAAAACGCGTTCGGAATGCCTAACTAGTCCTATGATAAGTAAAATATGCCTTAACATGTCTAATATTGTTACCAAATCAGTTTAGATACCAAAAGTTATGTTACATATGCTTAAAATGAATTTTGGCTTAAAAAGGGCATTTTGGTAATTTACCTAAGGCATATAAACTACCTATCATACAACTACTTAAACGAAGCGACCATAAGGTATAACCTCAGAAGGTTATTCCCTATATACTATGGTCACCTAATGTGTTTGGTCGGATCCTAATGATCGACCAAATGGGTCGGGTTCGAAAGTATAAGCGATTGTTTAGATCGCTTACCTTTATGACCCTATATAAGCACTAAACTAAAAGTGACGAGCTAAGCACGTTAAAACATGCTTAACTAAGTTTAGAAAACAGGTTTGGTATCAAAACAAATGGTTTTGATACCCAAGAGTAGTTTGGTTACAAAATACGCAAGAATACGCATTCTGTCCGAAACTACGACTCGTCACTGAGCCTAGATAACGTGGTAATCAGTAGGTATAGTCACTAGGGACTATAACCATTGTGATCACGCTCACGTTATGAAGTTCAAACGAACTTTGCATTGACCATAAACTGGTCTATGCAGAAAGTCAAACATAGTTCGACTTTCGGGCTAGAAAAGCGATAAAAGAACGAAGGAACACTTACAAAGGGTCCCCGCTAGTAAATCTTGATCGAATAGCTCAGGTATGAAGTGATTGGCTTCAACTTAGAGCACTTTTGATCAGATTTGTGAGGAATGAGTGAATTTGAGGTGGGTATTTATAGTAAATGGACAACCGTTAGGATCGTTTATCGAATAAAATGCCTTGATCTCATCCGTACACTTGTCGGAATGTTATGGTAACTCATTTTGCCCCCACCACAAGAGTTTGACATGTGGCATTGGCCTTTGGGGTGCTTGAAAGCCATTAATCAGCAGCCAAAACAATTTTCTGCATCTGAACCCTACTTGCGCACGGTAAGACTTAGAGTCTTGAGGTGTGCAAGGACCTTGCAGACCATAAAGTTTGAAAAATGGCAGAACAGGCCCCTGAAGCTCCAAACTTGCTATTTGATGCACTTTTGACACGTTTAAGCCCCGTTAACCCCATTTCAAAGATCTAAAATGAATTTAAAGTATAGGGAAGTTAAAATGTGCTAAAAAATATCTCGGATGTTGGTTCGTTTGGCCGTACGATTACGTTGTTCGGTTAATTACGACGGAATGCGCATAAGCGCGAAAAACGATCCAAATGGCGTGACGAATGGATTTTTCTCATGCCAAACACTAAAATAAAATATTTTAGTGCTTACATAAATTTTTGGATGTCCGGATGTATTCAGAACGTAAGTTATGCGCGAAAGTGCAAACTTATGCACTTTTTGACACTTTTAGTCCCTGAATGAGCCAAAAGTTTATTTTAGCACACATAACCCATCAAAGCCTATTTCTAAGCTATATAAAGGATATTTAAGGTGTGTTTAACTTATGGTCATGTTCCAGAATGTTCGTTACAGTTCAAATTGGCATACTTTCGCAGTTTGTCAAGTTTAGCCCCTGTAGGCGAATTTACTTGTTTTTTGTCATACCAAAGCCTTCAAAACTTATTTCTAAGTTATGTAAAGGTTATTTAAGGTATTTTAAGTATATGTTGATGTTTCAGAGTATTTTTCGCATTAAACTGATTACGTTTATGCACCAGTTTGCGTATAACTCTCCAGAAAGCGATATAGAGTTTGAAATTGAATAAAAGTCAAAACATGAAAAATGTAAAACACAACCAAACAAACATTGGGATCAAATAACTTTGTTTTATTGATAACTGAATTGTTTATAATGATTTCAGACACAGATGTTACAGTCTCCCCTACTTGTGGAAATTTCGTCCCGAAATTTATTTAGAGGAAACTCGTGGGAAAAGATGCGAATATTTCGCCTTCATTTGATCTTCGCGTTCCCAAGTAAACTCGGGTCCACGTTTAGCTTCCTAGGGAACTTTGACCAAAGGAATGCGCTTGCGTTTAAGCCACTTGACTTCACGTTCCATGATTTCCACTGGCTTCTCGACAAATTTCAATGTTTTATCAACACGAATTTCGTCAAGTGGTATGTGGAGGTTCTCATCAGCTAAACACCTCTTGAGATTGGACACGTGAAAGGTTGGATGAACATTTCCAAGTTCAGGAGGTAACTCAAGTCTGTAGGCTACCTTACCGATTCTTTCGACGATCTTGAATGGTCCAACGTATCTAGGTGCAAGTTTTCCTTTCTTTCCAAATCTGATCACACCTTTCCAAGGTGAGACCTTAAGTAATACTCGATCACTGACTTGAAATTCCAAGGGCTTGCGTTTTGGGTCCGCGTAACTCTTTTGACGGCTTCTAGCTGTCTGAAGGTTATCACGGACTTTCTTTATCTTGTCAGTTGTCTCTAAAATGAGGGCAGGTCCAGTAAGCTGAGCCTCACTGATCTCATTCCAGCAGACTGGTGAACGACATTTTCGACCATAGAGAGCCTCGAAAGGAGCCATATTGATGATGGAGTGATAACTGATGTTGTAGGAGAATTCAATCAACGAAAGATGTGAATCCCAACTACCACCAAAATCGATCACACAAGCTCTAAGCATATCCTCCAGAGTCTGGATTGTTCTTTCAGATTGACCATCCATTTGCGGATGATAAGCTGTGCTCAAATTAAGTTGGGTCCCCATAGCAGATTGCATGGTTCTCCAAAAATGAGAAGTGAAACGAGCATCTCTGTCAGAAATGATGTTCAAAGGAACACCATGTCGAGCTACAATTTCATCCACATAGATTTTGGCAAGTTTGTCAGCAGAAAAATCCTCACGGATTGGCAAGAAATGCGCTGACTTAGTAAGACGATCAACAACTACCCAGATGGCATCATGACCTTTCTTGGTGCGCGGAAGTTTAGTAATGAGATCCATAGTAATGTTTTCCCATTTCTAAACTGGGATCTCTGGTTGCACCAATAAACCGGAAGGACGTTGATGTTCAGCCTTAACCTTAAGATAAGTAAGGCATTTTGATACATATAAGGCAATGTCTTTCTTCATACCAGGCAACCAATACTGAATACGAAGATCCTTATACATCTTATCTGAGCCAGGATGAACAGAATAACGCGACTTATGGGCTTCATCCATAAGCAAGGTGCGAAGGTTATCTTGGCTTGGGACCCACAAACGGTCCATGAAGTAATACGATCCATTGTCCTTCAGTTGTAGATCAGGTGTTATGTGATAGGGAAACTCCTTATCCATCAAACCTTGTGAAACACAAGATTGTTGAGCCTGAGAAATGCGTGTTTGGATATCAGATCGAGCTTGAACAACAGATTGAACACGTACACAATGAAGCTTAGTACGTTCCTTATGACTTAATGCATCAGCTACGACATTCTCCTTACCAGGATGGTAGCGAATTTCGCAGTCATAGTCGTTTAGAAGCTCAACCCAACGTCGTTGCCTCATGTTGAGTTCTTTCTAATTGAAGATATGCTGAAGACTTTTGTGGTCCGTGAAAACCACACATTTTGTACCATACAAATAGTGTCTCCAGATCTTTAGAGCGAAAATAACTGCACCCAACTCAAGATTATGAGTGGTGTAGTTCTTCTCATGTATCTTCAACTGCCTCGATGCGTATGCTATGACTTTGTTCCTTTGCATCAGAACATAGCCAAGACCCAATTTAGATGCATCGCAATAAACGACGAAATCATCATTGCCCTCAGGCAAAGTCAGAACAGGCGCGTCGCAAAGTTTTTGTTTCAAAGTCAGAAACGCTTCCTCTTGCTTGAATCCCCAATCAAAGGGCTTGTTCTTCTGAGTTAGAGCAGTTAGAGGAACTGCAATCTTCGAGAAGTTCTCAATGAAGCGGCGGTAATAACCCGCCAGACCAAGAAAAGAACGAACTTCAGTAGGAGTAGAAGGTGTATCCCAATCCTTAATCGCAATGATCTTGAAGGGATCTACATGAATACCTTGTTCGTTGACAATATGTCCTAAAAATTGAACTTCTTTAAGCCAAAATTCACACTTGGATAATTTGGCGAAAAGTTGCTCTTTCTTTAGGAGTTCCAAAGTAAGACGAAGATGTTGCTCGTGATCAGCTCGCGTCTTAGAGTATATCAAAATGTCATCAATAAAAACAATGACGAACTGATCCAAATAAGGCTTGCAGACCCTATTCATTAAGTCCATGAAAACAGCAGGAGCATTAGTCAAACCGAATGGCATGACTGTGAACTCATAATGCCCATAATGAGTACGGAACGCTGTCTTGGGAATATCTTCCTCATGCACCCGAAGTTGATGATATCCAGATCGCAGATCAATCTTTGAAAAATAAGAAGCACCTTGTAACGGATCAAAGAGATCATCGATGTGAGGTAGGGGATATCGATTCTTGATGGTAAGCTTGTTAAGCTCACGATAATCGATACACATCCTAAAAGATCCATCCTTCTTCTTGACAAAAAGAACAGGAGCACCCCAAGGTGAAAAGCTAGGACGGATAAAACCTTTGTCAGAGAGCTCCTGAAGCTGCTTAGACAACTCTTGCATCTCAGACGGTGCAAGACGATATGGAGATCTGGCAATGGGATTTGCACCAGGTACGAGATCAATTCGGAACTCGACTTGGCGTGCTGGAGGTAGACCTGGTAAATCTTCAGGGAATACTTCAGAATAATCCCGAACAACAGGGATATCTTGGATAGACTTACCTTTGCCTTTATCTGCTGTGACATGTGCCAAGAAGGCCACATAATTCTTTCGCAGATACTTCCGAGCTTTAAAACAAGACATGAGTTTGAGACCACCGGCAGGTTTCTCACTACGAACCTGTAGGATCTCGCTTGTCGAAAGCGGCACACGAACAATCTTCTTAAAACAAACTACCTCTACGCGATGCTTGGCTAACCAATCCATACCCACTATAACGTCGAAGCTTCCAAGTTGCATAGGCGTGAGGTCAATAGGAAAAAGATGGTCGTTAAGGTTCAACTGGCAGTTGCGAAGAATAGAATCAAGAACAACGGGTTCACCACTAGCAACTTCTACTGTCAAAGGTTTTCCTAGTTTCGTTCTAGACACGCGAAGCATTGGCTCAAAAGATAAAGACACAAAACTCTTATCGGCACCCGAATCAAAGAGAACAGATGCAGGCTGATTATTAATAAATAACGTACCGTTCACCACTTCATTGTCCGCTTGTGCCTCTTGTGCATTCATGTTGAAGACTCGACCTCGAGCCTGTGCCTGATTCTGATTCTGGTTGGCTAGCCTTGGGCACCGGTTTCTGTAGTGGGTCAGATCCCCACAATTGTAGCACGAACCAGGAGGAAAATGAGGTCGTGCAGCTTGACCTTGTTGCTGAGCAAGAGGCTGAGCAACTTGTTGGGCTTGGTTCTGAACTGCCTGATTTTGGTTAACAGGAATGCGACAAGTAGCGGCAAGATGGCCAATTCTCCCACAGTTAGTGCAATGACGACATTGGAGATGTGGTAGGTGATGGCCGTTACACCTGTTGCACAAAGGCGCAGTGCCAAGATATGGCTTCTTGGCTAGTGGTTGCGCAGGCTGATTTGGTGCAGCTTGAGCCTGTGCAGTAACGGCATAGTTTTGGGAAGCCTTTCGCTTCCTAGAACTCTTTGTGGAACCAGAATTATTTCCCTTCTTGTTTTGACCTTTCTTGCTATCTTCTTTGTCAGGCGCCTGCTTCTTACCCTTGTCACCCTTTTTATGCAGCTTACCCTTTCGAACCTGCGACTCAGTCAATGTCGCTGCTAACTCGATCGCCTGACGGAGTGTGGCAGGCTTACTACCAGTAATGATGTCTTGCACTGAGTCAGGTAGGCCGTCGATGTATCTTTCGATAGCCTTGTCGAGTGGGGTAACCATTGTTGGACAAAGCAGACTCAACTCCTCAAACCTGTCAGTATACGCCCTGTGCTCGCCACTGTCTAGTTTCAAGTCATCAAACTCTTTCTCCAAAGCTCGCTGTTCATGACGAGGACAGAACTCCCTCATCATAAGGGCCCTAAGTTCAGCCCATGTCTGTGCTAGAGCAACTTCTGCACCACGATCTCTCATAACCCCGTTCCACTACGTAAGGGCCCTCTTCTGGAACACACTCGAAGAAAACTCGACCTTGCAATTGTCAGGACACTGCACATGGCGGAAAGTATTCTCAATGCTCTCGAACCATTGAAGAAGACCAGTCGCTCCTTCAGAACCACTAAACTTGAGTGGTTTAGCCGAGTTAAAATTCTTGAAATTGCATGGAGCATTGTTGTTGTTGTTGGCTTGGTTCCATTGAGTAAAGAGGTTTGGGAATTGAGCAGCCATTTGCTGCGCAATGATTTCTGCCAGTTCGGCAGTCGCTATCTGGTTTTCGCGTCGAGGAGGCATTCTAAAAGAGGAAACATGAAAGGAAATGAGTGAGATGATTGGATGAAGAGAATGAGATGAAACAAAATCAACAAAAGAAAAGATGGTGGTCATTCTTCTGCATTACCAAGCTAACAAACGACACACAGTGACTAATCAAAGTAAATGGGTCAAAAATAATGTATCGCGAAGACATGCTCGCCTATAAGTGAACACTCACCCCAAGAGTTCCCAGGTAAGAGTGACTGGTCCGATTATGTGGATTTGTACGAACACTCTAGCCTTAGACAGAAAACCCAGGGTACAGGCATTCACTCTTCCAGTTTGCACGTGTTCACACTATTTAGAACCCAAAACTTTGACGAGATTTTGAAAATTTGAAAGGCACAAGGACAAAAATCAAACTGGAAGGGTTCAAAACCTTACAACAGAGGGTTCAAAACCTAGTAATCAATCATCCAAAAACAGATGATTAATTTTCGAAGCGGATTCGAACTTGATGTTCCTGTTGTGGTTATCACCTAAGGATAGGTGAAGTGCATGTTTTAAAATCTAAACACAAGATAACTTGTGTTGGGGTCCTAGAAAGGTTATAGTCTAGGTCAAAGCATTACTAATAACCTAATTCCCTATAACCATTGGCTCTGATACCAACTCTTCTGTCACACCCCGACCACGTATAACATACAAAACGTGGTGGAAAACGTCGGGGAGTGTTGTAACAGAATTAATTGTTTCATAACCATGGCATACAAGGTTGTATTTTATTTATCAACATAAGAGTTACATTGTTTTAAACAGGAATCAAAGAGTTTATAACATAATTAAACTAAGTCTATCTTCATTTTAAGTCTCTAAGGCACAGGTCCGCCCTAGTGTCACGATCATCGTCCTACGCAAAAGCTCCTGAAAACACATGTGAAAATAGGTACGTCAGCATAAAAATGCCTGTGAGATACATATGTTTTGTGAAAATAGGATTCATGACTTAAGTTTAAGAAAAAGTTGTTTAGTAAAAGTCAGTCATGAACCTTGTAAATTGTTTTGTTTTGTAAGTCATTTAAAAGAACGATAAGATCAAATGATATGTATAAATAAAAGAATAATGTATGGTTAAATGTATAACCAAGTAAAATGAGTTGTATAAGGTAAATTGTTTGTAAACCAAAGTCTTGTGAAAATCGTGTTACTTGTGTAAAATGTATAAGTCCAAATTGAATGATTTAAATGACGCTATGATATGTAATATAATACAAACACTTATATATAGGAAGTACCGACGGCGTATCCACCATGCTTGTATCATATTACTCACATCTCGTTACTTAAGTCACTTAAGCAAACCAGCAATGTATAAAGTCTATGTTTAGACCAATTGTCAAAGTGTCCTTGTATAAACCATGTCAAATGTTAAGAAGTCCAAAAGTAGTCAAGTAATGTGTAACAAATGTTATGTATTGTAAGTAAAGTATTGTCACATAATCCAAATGTAGAAATGTACAAAACAAAGTATTTTGAATATATCAAAAAGTTATGTTTTGCAAAGTAATGCATTTTACATTGATACAAACATTTATGTGGTAAGTTAACGCATACATTCAAGCCTTGAGACAGTCGGATAACCCTTTCAGTCAAGGTTATCAAAAGAAATGTTTTCGGATTCAGTCATTCCTTACATCCAAACAAACCCGAGATGTCAGGAATGGGATTTGTCAAGTCCTATGGTACCAGTACTTACTACCGAGCGGCGTAGCTAATGTTAATGAACGTATATAAGTCTCCTTTGTGCAAACCAAATGTTATAGCAATTGTATACATGTCATATGAAAACAATGTACTAAGTATGCTAAGTTAACATACAAAGTAGAAAAGTCATGTAAATCATGTGCTAGCATGCTATCAGTTAACATACATAGCAGAAATGCAAAGTAAAACAATGTACTAAATACGCACACAATGGGCATACATAGCATGAAATGTAATGAAATCATGTACTATAATGTACTAACGAACATAGTAGGTATATGATGTGAAAACATGGAAAGCATGAAAGTAACAAGTAGGCACATGTGTTTCACCCCAAAACAGTTTGGAAAACAGTAAAAGAGGGGTCTATGTACTCACTTGAGATTGCTTAGTAGTCCTTGAGTAACAACCAAACAATGCTAGAGATCACGGATATCAAACGGCACCTAATATAGGTAACTACATTAATAAACCGGACCTAAATCGGAAGATCGGATATAATGAGGGCTCGTAAACCAAATGAGTATGGGAACTCATGTAGTATGGTTTAACAAAGCCTACATACTAAATGAAACCTAACCTAAGTGCTTACGACCCATTACGACCCGTTTAGGTAGCTTATGCTACTTTAACGCGTCGTTCGCGTAAAACACGTTCGGAAAGCCTAACTAGTCCTATGATAAGTAAAATATGCCTTAACATGTCTAATATTGTTACCAAATCAGTTTAGATACCAAAAGTTATGTTACATATGCTTAAAATGAATTTTGGCTTAAAAAGGGCATTTTGGTATTTTACCCAAGGCATATAAACTACCTATCATACAACTACTTAAACGAAGCGACCATAAGGTATAACCTCGGAAGGTTATTCCCTATATACTATGGTCACCTAATGTGTTTGGTCGGATCCTAATGATCGACCAAATGGGTCAGGTTCGAAAGTATAAGCGATTGTTTAGATCGCTTACCTTTACGACCCTATATAAGCAGTAAACTAAAAGTGACGAGCTAAGCATGTTAAAACATGCTTAACTAAGTTTAGAAAACAGGTTTGGTATCAAAACAAACGGTTTTGATACCCAAGAGTAGTTTGGTTACAAAATTCGCAAGAATACGCATTCTGGCCGAAACTATGACTCGTCACTGAGCCTAGATAACGTGGTAATCAGTAGGTATAGTCACTAGGGACTATAACCATCGTGACCACGCTCACGTTATGAAGTTCAAACGAACTTCGCTTTGACCATAAACTGGTCAATGCAGAAAGTCAAACATAGTTCAACTTTCGGGCTAGAAAAGCGATAAAAGAACGAAGGAACACTTACAAAGGGTCCCCGCTAGTAAATCTTGATCGAATAGCTCAGGTATGAAGTTATTGGCTTCAACTTAGAGCACTTTTGATCAGATTTGTGAGGAATGAGTGAAGTTGAGGTGGGTATTTATAGTAAATGGACAACCTTTAGGATCGTTTATCGAATAACGTGCCTTGATCTCACCCGTACACTTGTCGGAATGTTATGGTAACTCATTTTGCCCCCACCACAAGAGTTTGACATGTGGCATTGGCCTTTGGGGTGTTTGAAAGCCATTAATCAGAAGCCAAAACAATTTTCTGCATCTGACCCCTGCTTGCGCACCGTAAGACTTAGAGTCTTGAGGTGCGCAAGGACCTTGCAGATCAGAAAGTTTGAAAAATGGCAGAACAGGCCCCTGAAGCTCCAAACTTGCTATTTGATGCACTTTTGAGACGTTTAAGCCCCGTTAACCCCATTTCAAAGCTATAAAATGAATTTAAAGTATAGGGAACTTAAAATGTGCTCAAAAATATCTCGGATGTTGGTTCGTTTGGCCGTACGATTGCGTTGTTCGGTTAATTACGACGGAATGCGCATAAGCGCGAAAAACGATCCAAATGGCGTGACGAATGGATTTTTCTCATGCCAAACACTAAAATAAAATATTTTAGTGCTTACATAAATTTTTGGATGTCCGGATGTATTCAGAACGTAAGTTATGCGCGAAAGTGCAAACTTATGCACTTTTTTGACACTTTTAGTCCCTGAATGAGCCAAAAGTTTATTTTAGCACACCTAATCCCTCAAAGCCTATTTCTAAGCTATATAAAGGATATTTAAGGTGTGTTTAACTTATGTTCATGTTCCAGAATGTTTGTTACAGTTCAAATTGGCATACTTTCGCAGTTTGTCAAGTTTAGCCCCTGTAGGCGAATTAACTTGTTTTTTTTTGCCATACCAAAGCCTTCAAAACTTATTTCTAAGTTATGTAAAGGTTATTTAAGGTATGTTAAGTATATGTTGATGTTACGGAGTATTTGTCGCATTAAACTGATTACGTTTACGCACCAGTTGGCGTATAACTCTCCAGAAAGCGATATAGAGTTTGAAATTGAATAAAAGTCAAAACATGAAAAATGTAAAACACAACCAAACAAACATTGGGATCAAATAACTTTGTTTTATTGATAACTGAATTGTTTATAATGATTTCAGACACAGATGTTACAATATCGACTTTTGACGTTTTCGGTACCGGTGTTTACCAGTTTTTACCATCAAATACCAGTACCGGTACCGAATGATGTGAATTTGTGAAATGTAGATTAGTCTTAGAACAGTGCAAATTAGGGGATTTGCTTGAGAAAGTAGAGATTTAATGATTCAATCTCAGTTATTGAGTTCAAATAGTGAGTTTTTGTTTGGGACTGATGCTAGGTCATTAAACTATCTAGAACACTTAATATGCCTGTCAGAACTGCCATTATTTGGGATTTGGATTGAATTTTTTAACAGTTTTTATGTATGGTTTCCAATAACTAAGACTTAGTACTATAGGTGAATCACAACATAAACGATAACTATTGGACAATTCCATGATACCCTTCAATATTTATCATATACATGTCTAACAAAAAGTTATAATATCAAATATACTCATTTTCAAATTTGTGACATTTATGATACTTGTGGTTGTGCTTAGTGATGGTGGATGGACATCATGATACTGGTTCTAAAATTTGCAAGGTCGGAAACATAAATAAATCAAGAGGAACCCTCATGTTTATTGCTTAGGTATCATCATTTACCATAAATGTATGTGATCATTTCTCTTTTTTTTACTTTACGAACATTCACTTGGTTTTTGAGTTGTCATTTTGTCGTGTGTAAAACGATCCACGTCACAAGTATTCTTTATCGGATATATCGATTAAATAAAAAAATTGGGATGAATTTTACATTCTAAAGCTTGGATACAGTTTGATTCAATTTTTAGTCCCGCCGCAACACGCGGGTTACCTACTAGTAAATAATAAGAGGCTATATATTATTATAAAAATAAAGTTACTATTCATTATGACTCGTCAACAATATATATAATGAGCGCTTAGAAACATTAAAGTGTATTTAAAAAGAAGAATTAAATTTATGTCAAAACGCAAACCAGCTTGTTGTTGTCGCAATGTGATTTGGCTTGGTATTAAATGAAATTTATACAAAAACGTAGAAAAAATAAGTATGTCGCAAAGGTATATATTGGAATGTTTTAAAACGATACACAAAAGAAAACTTTATAGAAACGTAAAGAAAAATAATACGCTGTATTGGTATTTTCAGAGGCATTAGAGGAACAATGAAACTAATTAAAAAAAGCAACCTAATAAAAGATTCAGGTAAAGTGTAAATTAAACTACTATTTGTCGTTTGCCGCCAACAGTCCAAACTTTAAAAAGAAAACTTTATAGAAACGTAAAGAAAAATAATACGCTATATTGGTATTTTCAGAGGCATTAGAGGAACAATGAAACTAATTAAAAAAAGAAACCTAATAAAAGATTCAGGTAAAGTGTAAATTAAACTACTATTTGTCGTTGGCCGCCAACAGTCCCAACTTTAAAAATAACCACTGGCAGTCCTACCTATTAACATATTGGCCTCCAATGGACCTTGACTAACAGAACCCTAACCCCGTTACTCTCCGATCGCCGGAAAAACGTTTTTGGCCAGAAAACTCATTTTAAGCCGGAAAAGTCAACATTTTCATCCCAAACCTCTTTTTAATCTTATTACGCACATTTAGGAACCTTTTTCTAGTAAAATCCTCAATTATTGAAGTTGCCGGAAAACTTTTTTCGCTAGAAAACTTCTTATTGACCGGAAAACTCAACTTTTTAGCAGGAAAACACAACATTTTTGTCCCAAACCTCTTTGTAACCTTAGATCGGACCTTTAGAAACCTTTTTCTGTACAAAAACGGTTTTCCGGCGACTGGAGACTAACGGCATTAGGGTTCTGTTAGTCAGGATCCATTGCTGGCCAATATGTCAATAGTTGGGACTGACAGTGGTTATTTTTAAAGTTGGGACTGTTGGTGGCCAACGACAAATAGTTGGGATTATTAAAATCCAATATTTCTAATAATTAATGTATTACAAAACATGAGTAGGGTTTACTACGCAAAGTGTGTTTTTCCTACAAAGTGTAGGAAGAGATCTGAGCCATCCGATGGGTGTGTTAATGGTTGAGATCAAGTCAGTGGCATTTTTGTAATATTTGTGTGTCATTAATTAATTGTCATAAAAGGTTAGGGGTACTCTTGTCATTTTACGTGTTTTAAATCAATCAAATAACTGTTATAAATAACACACCCCCTACAATCTCGTGATCCCCCCCCCTTCTCTCTCTCTAAAACCAATTATAAAAAACCCCCTTTCATACCAAAAAGAGCTAGAAACATGAATCAAGTTAACAAATTCGTATTGAAATATAAGCACGATTGATACCATGTCTATCATTCCATTCACAGTTCATCATCTTCTTCTAAAGCAAATTCGATTCGTATTTCATCTGGTTCGTCACATTGTGTTTTATCACTAAAACATACTGCTATGAAACACATCCAGTATCCAACTTCAAGTGTAGTAAAACACAACACTATGATAAAATACAATGTGAAGAAACTAGAAACTGATAAAACACATCAAGACAGTGTATTTCATCTGGTTCGTCACATTGTGTTTTATATGGTAAAACACGTCAATATCTCCTAGTGAACGGCGTTTATTAACTTTTAACTACTAAAACACAATACCAATATCTCTCAATGAACTGTGTTTCATTAATTAAAACAACATTTAATACCAAGGGAATTATAACACATTAACATTAACCTTTTAATTAGTAAAACATCATCAAGAACTTGTTGAAGAAGCCATTATTTTTTATCAGGCAATTGATTTACGAAGATGATATGAAAATCGCATGAAATGATAACCTACAGTAATTTTGATAACCTCCAACACGAAATCAATGAGCTATTAAGTTTCCTTAAAATTCTCATGAGTTAGTTAATAATAAAATAAATTCCATAAATAAAATACTTATCAAATTACCATAATGCCTTTTTTATTAAAAAACTTAATTGTCACATGTCACTCTCCTATGGCTTCGTACACTTTTTAGGAAATATTGGCTTTGTAGCCAACTCCTACTCTATAAAACATATAAAGAAAATATTAGTTTCACTTGGTTTCTTTGATTCAGGTCCCAAGTTCTAGTTCCACTAGGATCACTTTGAAGGAAATTTGTGGTGACAATGAAGATTAGAACTGGGCTTCTCTGGAGGTCGCTAATTCGAAACCGAGCCAATTCGGGTTTTACTTCACTGGGCCTTTGTGATAACTGGCACCAAACCGGTAATTTCCGTACAATTTAATTATTACTTAATAATTGCAATTATGTGCTTAAATGTCAACATTGTCTGATTTCATGCTATACATGTGAATTCATGCACGTTTTATACTACACATATTGCTTTATGCATTAATGATAGTGTTGCGTCAGAAATACTAGTAAACTCACCGGTAAGACACACTGTGTCAATAATTCTGCAGAAAGCAGTCAGACAATAGAATTGGGGCCTAGAAGTAGGTCCAAAGTCAAAAATACATTAAAACCCAAGAATGGATACAAGGGTTAACATATAGACTTTTCGGAAGCGAAAATACGCACTGAAAAGCACCCGAGATACACTTAAAGTGCTAAATTCAGCACATTTAAGCAAAATTCAGCATTATAACGAGTTAGTGACATGTAAAAATATGACTAAATGACCCTGAATGTTTTCCTAAGTGTCGGGAATTAAAAGTGTCACAAATGAGTACTTAAAGGCCACTAAACAAAATAGTTTAGCACTTTAACGAACCGGTATCTAACCGAACAACCGGACATTACCCGAAACACCAAAATATTACTTGAAGCATTGTTTTATTATTTCTGAGCTAATTATGATCCCCGAACACCATAACACCTCTTATAACATAATAACACATTAAATCCCTAAACTTTACACTTGAAACCTAAGTTATTTATACAATTAGAGATTGGAATTTACAATCTACCCCCCCCCCCTTGGTTGGGACGGTCACATGGTGGCCCCCATCAAAGATCTTTACTTGATCTCACTAGATTGCATATGATCTTCCAAGATTGGCTAAAGATCTTGCTTTGTACTAAAGAGACATGCTAACCAATGGGTAATAGAATTATGTGGTTATAAGTATGGGATGGAGGGTTTAGAGATCATAACTTCACACACACCATTCACCTCCTCCTCTCCTTCCCTCATCTCGGCCGAAACTCCCCACCACACCACCACCTTCATTCAACCTTGATCATCCAATTCCAAGTTCATCTCAAGGTGTTAGAAGGTCTTCAAGCAAGCTTGGTGGTCTTGGAACTTCAAGGACCTCTCCCGATTGCTTTTATCCAACACTTTTGTCATCTTCAACTTCTAGTATTCTTCCCTAGCCTTGTTGCTAGTGGTGAGGCCCTCATGATCTCTTGTTACTTCATATTTTGATGATTAAAAGATGATGAATGTTGTTAATCATAAGAACACTAAAGAACATGATCATGATACTTTAACATAAGCTTAATAACATAAGAATACATGTTGAATGTGTTTATTTGCTTCTTGTTGATTGATTATTAGTGTTAGTGATATTAGACATCATAAGAAACCAACTAGATTGTGATTAAACACATGATCTAGTAAGTTAAGGTGGTGATCTTGTGAAAGACCAAGATCATCATACTATATGTCTTCATGAACTTGAATAATGAAAGTGATTTTCATATGTAAAGATGATTTAAACAAAATACAAATCTTGTAAATAGATGATTACAAGAATAATTTTCCCAAGAAACCAAATTTATTTACAATATTTACAAAGTCATGATTTCTAAATAAACTAATCATATTTTTAGTGTTTAAACAAGACTAGAAACATGTGAGTAACAAGAAAAATACAAAAGAAATATTTTTAGAAAAATCATCTTACAAGTTGTAAATGACTAAATCTTTTGATAAAGTGATTTACAAACAAATAACCATGTTTTTAAGGGTAACTAAACCTACAAAATAACATGGTAAGTTGCTACAAGTTTTTACAAAAACTTCAAGTTCATGATGTAGTGTAATTGTCACACCCCGACCGCGTAAAACAACAGATCGCGGCGGAAACATCGGGGCGTGTTGCAACAGAATTAATGTTTCATAACCATGGATACCAAAAAGTGTTTTGTTTTATTAAACATTGAATAATTACATCGTCTTGAAATCTAAATACACAATTTAAACATAGTCTATCATTGTTATTGAGTCACTAAGGCCTTGTCCAGTCCTATGTGAGCATGCATCTTATCAATCGATATCATTCAACAATACCTGAAACATATGTGAAAACGAGGTCAGCAAAGAAATGCTGGCGAGATACATAGGTTTTGTGAAAATAAGATTCATGACTTCTGTTTTTGAAAAATGTTTAGTCATGAACCTTGTAATTTGCTTTGTCTTTGTAAATCATTTGAGAAATAATAAGTTCAGGTGATATGTATAAATAAGAGAATAATGCATGATTAAATGAATAACCATGTAAAATGAGTTTGTATAAGATAAGTTGTTTGTAAATAAATGTCTTGTGAAAAGTATGTTACTTGTATAAAATGTTCTATGTCTCAAACTGAAATGATTCAAATAACGCTACGATATGTAATACCATACAAACACTTATATATAGGAAGTACCAGCGGCGTTTCCACCATGCTTGTATCATATTACACACGCCTCGTTACTTAATCACTTAATCAAACCAAACCAACAATGTATAATGTCTATGTCAAAACCCTGTCAAAATGTCATGTATAACGAAAATGATATGTATGGCTAGTGGAATGCATCAACTAAACCATATGTGAAACGCACAAAACAAAGTATTGAAGTAAAACTTGGTTTAAATCAATACTATGTTTCGTGGAAATGCATGATCAAATGTAAATCATGTCCAGATGTTTACCCAATCGTTACCCATTCGTTCAAATCGTTCTTGTTTTAATCGTTCGAATCGTCCTTGTCTTAATTGTTCAGATCGTCCTTGTTTTAATTGTGAAACTACTTAATGGTCGATTCTCTAATAACATTCAAACCTTCTTGACGCGTTCCTCGTTCCAACTCGCTCTCGCTCTCGTTCTTAACAAACCCTTACCAAAGGATAAGTTAATAATTACAGATTCAGTCGCTACCCACAACCCCCACACATAACAATGGGTGCAGTAAATAACGGGATTTGTCAGATCCTATGGTACCATAACCTAATACTGGTCGGCTTGATCATTGCTAATGAATGTCATTGGTTATGTAACTACAACCAACAAGTTCGTTCACTTTATTGAAATTGTTATTTGTTTTTGAAATCATTGTATTCGTTCTTGAAATCATTGTTAGCGTTCTTGAAATAATTGTTATTGTTCTTGAAACTACATTGTAATTGTTATTGAAATTATTGTAAAACATTTAGCACATATGAGTCACCCCAAAACAGTTTGGAAAACAGTAAAAGAGGGGAATAATGTACTCGCCTGAGAGTGCTTAGGAGTCTTGAACAACTACCAAGTAAGCTAGAGAAGTCCCGGAAATCAAATGGTACCTAATATAGGTAACTACATAAATAACCCGGACCTAAATCGGAAGACTGGATAGCAGGAGGGTTTGTAAACCAAATGAGTGTAGGAACTCATGTGATATGGTTTAACAAAGCCTACATACTAAATGAAACTTAACCTAAGTGCTTTCGACCCATCACGACCCATTAAGGTAGCTTATGCTACTTTAACGCGTCGTGCGCGTGAAACGCGTTCGGACCGTCTAACTAGTCCTATGACAAGTGTTATATGCCTAAACATGTTACATAATCAGTTATGTGACAAAAGTTTAGGTTACATATGCTTAATTACCAATTATACAAGAAAAGGGTATTCTGGTAATTTACCTAAGGCATATAAACTACCTATCATACAACTACTTAAACGAAGCGACCATAGGGTATAACCTCGGAAGGTTATTCCCTACCTACTATGGTCACCTAATGTATTTGGTCGGATCCTAATGATCGACCAAATGGGTCGAGTTCGAAGGTATAGGCGATTTATCAGATCGCCTACCCTACGACCCTAGACAACGTGGTAATCAGTGGGCATAGTCCCAAGGGACTATGACCAACGTGATTACACTCACGTTGCGAAGTTCAAACGAACTTCGCATTGACCATTACTGGTCAACGCTGAAAGTCAAACAAAGTTTGACTTTCTGACTCGAAAAGCAGTAAAATAAGGAAAAGAACGAAAGAATACTTACCCAGGGTCCCCGAATGCTAATCTCGATTCAAGAACTCAGGTATGAAACAATGGTTTCAACTTAGAGCTCTCAAATCAAGATTCTTGTGAGAAAATGCAATGGGGGTGGATGGGTATATATAGTTTTCGGGTAACCGTTGAGATCGTTTCATGGAAAAGAGGGCACGATCAAGGCCGTACATGTGTTGGAATGTTGTGGTGTGTCAAATGGCCACTCACCATAGGGAATTGACATGTGGAAGAGGGATTGGAGGTGCTAAACAGCTGCAACCAGCTGTAAAAACAATGAATCTGGTCTGCAGAGGCTGAGGCGGCCCGCTTCAGCATTAGACAAATCTAATGCGGGCCGCTTGGGGCTTCTGATCCGAAAATAAGTTTCAAAAATGACAGTTTCAGCCCCTGCACGTGTTTAAGGCCATTCCCGACACTTCTAAGGCCCATAAAGCCAACTTTAAGGCCCTAAAATGTTGCCTAAACATTGTGGACATGAAACATGCTCAAAAATATGTCGGATGTCAGTTCGTTTGGTCGTACGAACGCGATGTTCGCTTAATTACGACGGAATGCGCATAAGCGCGAAAAACGATCCAAATGACGTGACGAATGGATTTTTCTTATGGCGAACACTAAAATATAATATAGTCATGCTCACATAAATTTTTGGATGTCCGGATGTATTCAGAACGTAAGTTATGCGCGAAAATGGAAACTTGTGCACTTTTTGACACTTTTAGTCCCTGAATGACCCAAAAGTTTATTTTAGCACACCGAACCCCTCAAAGCTTATTTCTAAGCTATGTAAAGGATATTTAAGGTGTGTTTAACTTATGGTTATGTTCCGGAATGTTCGTTACAGTTCAAATTGACATACTTTCGCAGTTTGTCATATTTAGTCCCTGTAAGCGAATTAACTTGTTTTTGCCATACCAAAGCCTTCAAAACTTATTTCTAAGTTATGTAAAGGTTATTTAAGGTATGTTAAGCCTTTGTCACTATTCCGGAGTGTTTGTTGCGTTAAACTGGTTATATTTACGCATCGGTGCGCGTATAACCTTCCAGAAAGCGATTTAGAGTTTGAAATTGAACAAGAATTGATATGTGCAAATGATACACATATTTTTACAAATCCCAAGTATGAAATATAATATTTCATTGGTTTGGTATTTGTTTGATGGCCGTGAAGGCACAGGTGTTACAGTCTCCCCTACTTTAGGAAATTTCGTCCCGAAATTTATTTAGAGGAAACTTGTGAGAGCTTGAAAACATGAAGTTTGAAAAGATCGAACAACATTGGTTAGGGTTCTGAACTTCTAATAATCTTAATAACATTATGCTCGCAATGTAAGAGGGACACTTATATACAAGTATATGAAGTGTCATTGGTGCGTCCACCGTTCCTCCATTACATCGTTCTCATTTTGTTACTGTTGTCACTATCGGTTCTTACACATAATAAACCTTACTGGGTTTCTGTGCACTAAATTTCATAATTATGTACGCGTCCATAATCAGACAATTCCTTGCACAGTTCACACAGTCTATTTTATAATGTGTAGGGGAAAACCAAATGAACAATCCTGTGATGAGTGTGACTAGACCGCCGTAGAGTCCTTTTAATTAAATCAATAAATGATCTAAATAGACTATCAAGGAGTCTGTCCAGCTACATCACTAGATGTCGTTCTTAACCAAATTGTGAAACAATCTTTTTGACTAGACCACCAAAGGTCTCTTATCGAACCATGGAGTGGTACCATATAACCCAAGGGTCTTAACTACAACGTAGAAGCCCATAAAGATTAAGGTAGTACCTTTTGAATATCCTACTATGAATCCCTCATATGAAGATATGAAAGATTCTATGAGGATTTGAAAATCGAATCACACAAAAACATAGGGGAGAACACACAAACACATAACATATAATCGCATAATCGTTCAATTTGTTTAATTGTTTAATTTGTTATCGTTGGACACGGGTATTTAAAGCATACTAGGGATCAAATCCTTAATTGCGGTAATTTGGATTGATCCATATGAATACCCTGCTTGTTGACTACATGACCCAAGAACTGAACTTCTTTAAGCCAAAATTTCCCCTTGGAGGATTTAGCGAAAAGTTTGTTCCTTCTTTAAGGGTTCCAGTGTCAATGAAAGTGTTGATCGTTACCAGCTCGGGATATGAATAGATCAAGATGTCATAAATAACAATGACGAACTGATCCAAATAAGGCTTGCAGACTCTATTTATTAAGTCCTTGAAGATGGCTGGAGTATTTGTCAACCTAAAAGGCATGACTGTAAACTCGTAATGGCCATACTTCGTGCAGAAAACCATTTTGGGAATATCTTCTTCAAGAATACAAAGTTGATGATACCCAAAACGCAAATCGATCTTGGAAAAGCATGAACGCTATGCAGTTGATCGAAGAAATTGTTGATTTAAGGTAGGGGGGATATCGATTCTTGATGGTAAGCTTACTAGGCTTACGTTAATCGATATACATTCGAAAAGATCCATTTTTCTTTTCACAAGGAGAACAGGAGTTTCTCCAAGGTGAAAAGTTCTGACGGATGAATCCTTTATCAGACAACTCTTGAAGCTGTTTTGATAATTCTTGCATCTCGAACGGTGCAAGACGATAAAATACTTTAGATTTAAAAGAAACAAGTGTTTGAGGTTCTTAGGGAGATCACAAGTGATCATAGAAAAATGACAGAACCACACGAGTAGTTTTGTCTCCGTGTTGACATCATAAGGTTGGATCAAACATTCATACAATTGCATTAGTTAAAAATAAAAACCACAAATTTTTATTTATATAACAACCGCATTGTCTTTAAATGTTACAAGATAACAACCAGAGGAATCACAAAATACTAAAAGTTCACTCCTTCATCATCAATTGCCTCATTGATGTTAAACACTCGACCGCGTGCTGGATTCACATTGACATTCGCATTCGGGTTTGCGTTAGCATTTGCATTCACCAGTCTTGGGCAGTTGTGGCGGAAGTGACCAATCTCTCCGCAGTTGAAACATGAACCCAGTGGAAATCTCGCAGCATTCCCTTGAACCGGAGCTTGAACCTGAGCAGCCTGATTGTGTCCCAAACGACAAATCTTGGCCAAATGCCCAAGTTTACCACACGTCGTGCATTGCCAGCAAGCTTGTTGTACTGCGTGATGACCGTTGCAGCGTGCACAATAAGGTGCGGTACCGGCATATGCTTTCTTTGCAGGTGGCTGAGCTGGTGGGTTCCGCGGGTTCTGAGCAGTCTGTGCTGTAACAGCAAAATTTTGGGCACCCTTTCGCTTCTTTGATTTCTTTGACGTCTCACCTTCCTTACCCTTCTTGTTTTGGCCTTTCTTGCTATCCTCCTTGTCAGCTGACTGTTTCTTGCCCTTGTCACCCTTCCTGTGTAACTTGTTCTTCCGAATCTGCGACTCAGTCAATGTCGCTGATAACTCGATCGCCTGACGGAGTGTGGCAGGGTTACTACCAGTAAGGATGTCTTGTACCGAGTCAGGTAGGCCGTCGATGTACCTTTCGATAGCTATGTCAAGTGGGGTAACCATTGTCGGGCAAAGCAGACTCAGCTCCTCAAACCTATCAGTATACGCCCTGTGCTCACCGCTATCTTGCTTCAATTCATCAAATTCCTTCTCCAAAGCTCGCTGCTCATGACGAGGACAGAATTCCTTCATCATAAGAGCCCTAAGTTCAGCCCATGTCTGTGCGAGAGCAACTTCCGCACCTCGGTCTCTCATTACCCCATTCCACCATGTAAGAGCCCTCTTCTGAAACACGCTCGAGGAGAACTCGACCTTGCGATTATCCGGGCACTGCACGTGGCGAAAAGTATTCTCAATGCTTTCGAACCACTGAAGAAGCCCAGTTGCTCCTTCAGAACCACTAAACTTGAGTGGTTTAGCCTGGTTGAAATCCTTGTATTTGCATAGCACATTGTTGTTGTTGTTGACTTGGTTCCATTGAGCAAAGAGGTTTGGGAATTGAGCAGCCATTTGCTGCGCAATGATTTCTGCCAGCTCGGCAGTCTCTATCTGGCTTTCGCGTCGAGGAGGCATTGTCTAAAAGAGGAAACATGAAAGGAAACGAGTGAGAGTATTTAGACGAAAAGAATGAGATGAAACAAATCTGAGGAAAGCAAGGATAGTGGTCATTTGTTTGTTACTACAAAGCAACAAACGACCTTGGTGATTTGTCAAAGTAAATAGGTTAAAAATAATGTATCGCGAAGACATGCTCGCCTATAAGTGAACACTCATCCCAAGAATTCCCAGGTAAGCACAACTGGTCTCGCGTCTGATGAGATGTATACGAAGTGCTTGCCTAGACAGAAAACCCAGAATACAGGCATTCACCCTTCCAGTTTGCACGTGTTCACATTATTTAAAACCCAAAACCTTGACGAGATTTTGAAAATTCAAAGGGGTTCAAAACCATATAACAGAGGGTTCAAAACCTTACAATAGAGGGTTCAAAACCTAGTAATCAATCATCCTAGAACAGATGATTAGTTTTCAAAGCGGTTTTGAAATTTATGTTCTTGTTGTGGTCGTCACCTAAGGATAGGTGACGGTATTGTTTTATGACTAAACGCAAGTAAACTCGCGTTAGGGTCCTAAGAAGGTTATAGACTAGGTCAAAGCATTACTAATTACTAATAACCTAATTCCCTATAACCATTGGCTCTGATACCATCTTTTCTGTCACACCCCGACCGCGTAAAACAACAGATCGCGGCGGAAACATCGGGGCGTGTTGCAACAGAATTAATGTTTCATAACCATGGATACCAAAAAGTGTTTTGTTTTATTAAACATTGGATAATTACATCGTCTTGAAATCTAAATACACAATTTAAACATAGTCTATCATTGTTATTGAGTCACTAAGGCCTTGTCCAGTCCTATGTGAGCATGCATCTTATCAATCGATATCATTCAACAATACCTGAAACATATGTGAAAACGAGGTCAGCAAAGAAATGCTGGCGAGATACATAGGTTTTGTGAAAATAAGATTCATGACTTCTGTTTTTGAAAAATGTTTAGTCATGAACCTTGTAATTTGCTTTGTCTTTGTAAATCATTTGAGAAATAATAAGTTCAGGTGATATGTATAAATAAGAGAATAATGCATGATTAAATGAATAACCATGTAAAATGAGTTTGTATAAGATAAGTTGTTTGTAAATAAATGTCTTGTGAAAAGTATGTTACTTGTATAAAATGTTCTATGTCTCAAACTGAAATGATTCAAATAACGCTACGATATGTAATACCATACAAACACTTATATATAGGAAGTACCAGCGGCGTTTCCACCATGCTTGTATCATATTACACACGCCTCGTTACTTAATCACTTAATCAAACCAAACCAACAATGTATAATGTCTATGTCAAAACCCTGTCAAAATGTCATGTATAACGAAAATGATATGTATGGCTAGTGGAATGCATCAACTAAACCATATGTGAAACGCACAAAACAAAGTATTGAAGTAAAACTTGGTTTAAATCAATACTATGTTTCGTGGAAATGCATGATCAAATGTAAATCATGTCCAGATGTTTACCCAATCGTTACCCATTCGTTCAAATCGTTCTTGTTTTAATCGTTCGAATCGTCCTTGTCTTAATTGTTCAGATCGTCCTTGTTTTAATTGTGAAACTACTTAATGGTCGATTCTCTAATAACATTCAAACCTTCTTGACGCGTTCCTCGTTCCAACTCGCTCTCGCTCTCGTTCTTAACAAACCCTTACCAAAGGATAAGTTAATAATTACAGATTCAGTCGCTACCCACAACCCCCACACATAACAATGGGTGCAGTAAATAACGGGATTTGTCAGATCCTATGGTACCATAACCTAATACTGGTCGGCTTGATCATTGCTAATGAATGTCATTGGTTATGTAACTACAACCAACAAGTTCGTTCACTTTATTGAAATTGTTATTTGTTTTTGAAATCATTGTATTCGTTCTTGAAATCATTGTTAGCGTTCTTGAAATAATTGTTATTGTTCTTGAAACTACATTGTAATTGTTATTGAAATTATTGTAAAACATTTAGCACATATGAGTCACCCCAAAACAGTTTGGAAAACAGTAAAAGAGGGGAATAATGTACTCGCCTGAGAGTTCTTAGGAGTCTTGAACAACTACCAAGTAAGCTAGAGAAGTCCCGGAAATCAAATGGTACCTAATATAGGTAACTACATAAATAACCCGGACCTAAATCGGAAGACTGGGTAGCAGGAGGGTTTGTAAACCAAATGAGTGTAGGAACTCATGTGATATGGTTTAACAAAGCCTACATACTAAATGAAACTTAACCTAAGTGCTTTCGACCCATCACGACCCATTAAGGTAGCTTATGCTACTTTAACGCGTCGTGCGCGTGAAACGCGTTCGGACCGTCTAACTAGTCCTATGACAAGTGTTATATGCCTAAACATGTTACATAATCAGTTATGTGACAAAAGTTTAGGTTACATATGCTTAATTACCAATTATACAAGAAAAGGGTATTCTGGTAATTTACCTAAGGCATATAAACTACCTATCATACAACTACTTAAACGAAGCGACCATAGGGTATAACCTCGGAAGGTTATTCCCTACCTACTATGGTCACCTAATGTATTTGGTCGGATCCTAATGATCGACCAAATGGGTCGAGTTCGAAGGTATAGGCGATTTATCAGATCGCCTACCCTACGACCCTAGACAACGTGGTAATCAGTGGGCATAGTCCCAAGGGACTATGACCAACGTGATTACACTCACGTTGCGAAGTTCAAACGAACTTCGCATTGACCATTACTGGTCAACGCTGAAAGTCAAACAAAGTTTGACTTTCTGACTCGAAAAGCAGTAAAATAAGGAAAAGAACGAAAGAATACTTACCCAGGGTCCCCGAATGCTAATCTCGATTCAAGAACTCAGGTATGAAACAATGGTTTCAACTTAGAGCTCTCAAATCAAGATTCTTGTGAGAAAATGCAATGGGGGTGGATGGGTATATATAGTTTTCGGGTAACCGTTGAGATCGTTTCATGGAAAAGAGGGCACGATCAAGGCCGTACATGTGTTGGAATGTTGTGGTGTGTCAAATGGCCACTCACCATAGGGAATTGACATGTGGAAGAGGGATTGGAGGTGCTAAACAGCTGCAACCAGCTGTAAAAACAATGAATCTGGTCTGCAGAGGCTGAGGCGGCCCGCTTCAGCATTAGACAAATCTAATGCGGGCCGCTTGGGGCTTCTGATCCGAAAATAAGTTTCAAAAATGACAGTTTCAGCCCCTGCACGTGTTTAAGGCCATTCCCGACACTTCTAAGGCCCGTAAAGCCAACTTTAAGGCCCTAAAATGTTGCCTAAACATTGTGGACATGAAACATGCTCAAAAATATGTCGGATGTCAGTTCGTTTGGTCGTACGAACGCGATGTTCGCTTAATTACGACGGAATGCGCATAAGCGCGAAAAACGATCCAAATGACGTGACGAATGGATTTTTCTTATGGCGAACACTAAAATATAATATAGTCATGCTCACATAAATTTTTGGATGTCCGGATGTATTCAGAACGTAAGTTATGCGCGAAAATGGAAACTTGTGCACTTTTTGACACTTTTAGTCCCTGAATGACCCAAAAGTTTATTTTAGCACACCGAACCCCTCAAAGCTTATTTCTAAGCTATGTAAAGGATATTTAAGGTGTGTTTAACTTATGGTTATGTTCCGGAATGTTCGTTACAGTTCAAATTGACATACTTTCGCAGTTTGTCATATTTAGTCCCTGTAAGCGAATTAACTTGTTTTTGCCATACCAAAGCCTTCAAAACTTATTTCTAAGTTATGTAAAGGTTATTTAAGGTATGTTAAGCCTTTGTCACTATTCCGGAGTGTTTGTTGCGTTAAACTGGTTATATTTACGCATCGGTGCGCGTATAACCTTCCAGAAAGCGATTTAGAGTTTGAAATTGAACAAGAATTGATATGTGCAAATGATACACATATTTTTACAAATCCCAAGTATGAAATATAATATTTCATTGGTTTGGTATTTGTTTGATGGCCGTGAAGGCACAGGTGTTACAGTAATTTACATAGTCTTGGCTTATGGTAAGTCTTGATTGTGTTGTTGATGTTTGATGATGATTTTAAAAGAAAATAAACACATGTTTTGAAAACATGGGAAATCTCCATTTTTAGGGGTAACTATGTCAAAATTTCTATAAAATTTTGACACTTAGAAAAATATAAGTTTTGGTGAAACTTATTCCCTAAAAATTCACCTAAAAATGTTTACCAAGGTTTCTCTAATTTTTATGTAAACTTCAAGTTAAGAAATGATGATTTCTTCAAGATAAAAATTGATATTAAGTATGTATATTTTTGAGGAAAATATATATATTTATTGATCACCAAATTTTGTATGTAGTATGTATTATGTGTAAATAGTGTATTAGGACTTGAAAATACACTAAATACTCCTAAGGAGTAAAAATACAAAATACACATACAACATGCTTAGACAAATACAAGAAAATATTCATGAGAATATATTTCTTAAAAGGTTATGAACTTAAAATGAAATTTTGGACAAAAATACATAACTCAGGTGAAAAATACAAGATACTTATATTTATTTTTGAGAAAATAATATAAGTAAGATAGTTAGTTAAAAATATAAATTATTTTTAACAACCAAGAACACATACATAAAAGATGGTGACTTGTACTTGTGCGATACAAGTCAAGTGACTAACGTTGATAAAACACGTATAGGTCACGACGCTATATGTCACACCTCGACCACGTAAAACAACAAATCGTGGCGGAAACGTCGGAGAGTGTTGTAACAGAATCATTGTTTTACAACCATGGATCAAATAATTTTGTTTTATTGAATTATTGAACTCATTGTTTTATTACAAATCAGATAAATACAACTATTATCTTTCAAGTTTTAAAGTCGCTAAGACACGAGTTCATCCTATGTATATCATGCATCAACAATCATCACATAACAGCACCTGAAACATGTGTAAAAATAGGTACGTCAGCATAAAAATGCATGTGAGATACATAGGTTTTATTGATTTTTTAGGATTCATGACTTATAAGTTTAGAAAAAAGATGTTTAACAAAAGTAGTCATGATCCTTGTAAAAGGTTTTCTTTTATAAATCATACTAAAATTTATAAGAAATCAGATGATATAAAATAATAGTACATAGGAAATTAAATAATTAAGTAAAATGAGTTTGTATAAAATATATTGTTTGAAAAACAATATTTTGATAAAAAGGTTTATAGTATATATAAAAATATACTTTGGTTTTAGGAAAGTCGAATAAGTAATATATTAAAATATATTTCAGTTCCAAAATTGTTAACCCAAGTGTACTAAATAACGCCACGGTATGTAATGTGATGAAAACACTTATATATAAGAAGTACCACCGGCGTATATACCATGTTTTCATCACATTACACCCGTCCCATTATCCAAACACTAACCAAAACCCAATTGTTAAACAAATAGTATATTAAATATACTTTAGTTGTTAAAAATATAATTTTCAGTAGTATATCAAAAGTATACTTTGGATTTATAAATAGCATATTAAACTATGTTTAGGTTTTGAAAATAACATATTAACTATGCTTTGGGTTTTGAAAATAACATATTAAACTATGCTTTGGTTTTGAAAATAACATATTAAACTATGCTTTGGTTTTGAAAATATATGTTGGTTTTGTACAATATCACATATGAGAGCATATCAAACTATACTTTTGGGAGTATAACTAAATATACAAAAATAATGTGATTTAAGAATTCATTCAGACCTAGTACATCAAACTACACCTTTGAGACTATAGGAATACCACAAAGGCAATCCCTATTTGGATGGAGAAAAATAAATTGGTTTCAGACATTCCATGACAACAGGAATGGGGTGTCAAATCCTATAGCGCTATATCATACTACCAACCGGTCTGGTGAACATAAAATAAGTACTATCCAACGATTAATTTTATAATCTTTGAAAAATTAGAGTTTAAACCATAAATAATCATTCAGTTTGTCAAAAGATAAGTACTAATATGTATAATCAATTATACTTTTGAAATCATGAACATAACAAATAGGTACACATGCTTCACCCCAAAACACTGAAAACAGTAAAAGAGGGGACTATGTACTCACTTGAGGGTGCTTAGAAGTCTTGAACAACTACAAAGCAAGCTAGAGGGAGCACAGAATCAAACGGCACCTAATATAGGTAACTACATAAATAAACTGGACCTAAATCGGAAGATCGGATAGGATGAGGTCTCGTAAACCAAATGAGTGTGGGATCTCATATGATATGGTTTAACAAGGCCTACATACTAAATTGAAACCTAACCTAAGTGCTTACGACCCATTATGACCCGTTTAGGTAACTTATACTACTTTAACGCTTCGTTTGGTAAACCGCCTAACTAGTCCTATGACAAGTATTATATGCCCTAACATACTTAATTATGTTACATAATCAGTTAAATGACAAAAGTTTGGGTTACATATGCTTAAATATCAATTATGCATAAAAAGGGCATTTTGGTAATTTTCCTAAGGCATATAAACTACCTATCATATAACTAGCTAAACGACGTGACCATAAGGTATAACCTCGGAAGGTTATTCCCTATACAACTATGGTCACTAAACATGTTTGGTCGGATCCTAATGATCGACCAAACGGGTCTAGTTCGAAAGTCTAAGCGGTTGTTTAGACCGCTTGACTTACGACTCTACATAAGCACTAAACCTAAAGTGACGAGCTAAACATGCTAAAACATGTTTAGTTAAGTTAGAAAACAGGTTTGGTATCAAAACAAACGGTTTTGATACCTAAAAGTAGTTTGGTTACAAAATACGCGAGAATACGCATTTTGGCCGAAACTACGACTCGTCACTAAACCTACATAACGTGGTAATCAGTAGGTATAGTCACTAGGGACTATAACCATCGTGATTACGCTCACGTTATGAAGTTCACATGAACTTCGCATTGACCATAAACTGGTCAATGCAGAAAGTCAAACGCAGTTTGACTTTCGTGCTAAAAATGCATAAAAGAACGAAAGAATACTTACAAAGGGTCCAAGCAAGGTAATCTTGATCCAAATAGCTCAGGTATGAGGTGTTAAAACCCCAACTTAGAGCCTTTTGAATCAGATTGTGAGTTGCAACAATGAAGGTGTTGGGTATTTATAGGAAAATCACAACCGTTAGGATCGTTCCTTGATAAACGAGCTTCAATCCTAGCCCTCCATATGTGCCCCTTGTTTTCTAATACCATGGGAGTCCCTAGAATGAGCCCATGGTATCCAGAATACCATTTGCAAGAGGTAAAATCAGGTATAACAGCTGGAAACAGGCTGGAAACACATTTTTGCAAGTCTGACATGCTCACACGGGCCGCGTAAGAGTAATGGGGAAGCTTACGCGGGCCGCCTGAGCTCCACTGTTCAGCAACAGTTTCAATAAATTGTAGTTTTAGTCCCTGCATGTGTTTAAGGCCTTTTTCGACACGTTTAAGCATAGGGGACATGAAACATGCTCAAAAATATGCCGGATGTCGGTTCGTTTGGTCGTACGATCGCGATATTCGCTTAATTACGACGGAAGTAGTAATGAACGCAAAAACGATCCAAATTAAGCGACGAATGGATTTTTATCAAGCCAATCACTAAAACATAATATTTTATTGATTACATAAATTTTTGGATGTCCGGATGTATTCAGAACGTAAAGTTTATTTTAGCATACCGAACCCCTCAAAGCCTATTTCTAAGCTATGTAAAGGATATTTAGGGTATGTTTAACTTATGATCAAGTTCCGGAATGTTCGTTACTATACGAATCGGTATAGTTTCGCAGTTTGACACAAATAGTCCCTACGATTGAACAAACTTGATTTCAACACACCAAACCATCCAAAACTTATTTCTAAGTTATGTAAAGGTTATTTAAGGTATGTTAAGCCTATTTCACTATTCCGGAGCATTCGTTGCATTAAACTGGTTATATTTACGCATCAGTGCGCGTATAACCTTCTAGAAAGCGATTTAAAGCTTGAAATCGAACAAGAATTGATATGTGCAAACGATACACATATTTTTACAAATCCCAAGTATGAAATACAATGTTTCATTGGTTTGGTATTTGTTTGATGGTTGAAGTGACACAGGTGTTACAGTCTCCCCTACTTTAGGAAATTTCGTCCCGAAATTTAATTTTAGAGGAAACTTGGAAAGATAACTGTGATGGTTTCGCTTTCAAATAATCCATTAAACCTTAAATAAAACTCTTGGCTATGATTGGATTCTTAGCGAAATTGTCAACTATCAAAGTGAAGTCCTTGTAGTAACAAAACATGGGGTTTCGAACTATGGACAGAAGAACGTTTCTTATGATGACTATCATAGAAAACTTGTGTGTGCTTGAAATCAGAATTGGGGAGTGTATGATAAAATGACATTGGTCAAGGTCCAGGACTTCTAGTAACTTAAATAACGCTACGTTCGCAATGTAATAAGGATCACTTATATATAGGAAGTACAAACGGCGTATCCACCATTCCCCTTTTTACATTGTTCCCGTTTCGTTATTCTTGTCACTATAAGTCTTAACACATAACAAAACTTGTTGTGGTTTCTGTGCACTGAATTCCATAATTATGTATGCATCTATAATTACTCAATTCCTTGCACAGTCTACACAGTTCATCTCATAATGCGTAGGGTAAAAATCAATTGAATAAACATGAAGCGACTTGACTAGACCACCAAAGGATCTTTTTAACTAGATCAATGAACGATCTTTCTAACTAGATCAACACATGATCTTCTTAACTAGACCGTCGTACGATCTCCTTAAATAGACCACTTAAGGGATCTTTTCAATTATATCATCGCATGATATTCCTAACCAGATTTTCAAATCAATCTGTTTAACTAGACCACTCAAGGGGTCCAATTATAGATTAGTACTTTATAACCCAAGGGACTTAACTACAACGTAGGAGTCCATTAAGGATTTAAGATAGTACATTTGGATATCCTACTATGAATCACTCATATGAGATATGGAAGATTCTACGAGGATTTAGATATTGAAAATTCAGATTACACCAAAAACACAAAACATAAAAGATAACATATAAGCACATAATCACATAATTTGTTTAAATTGATCTTCATTTGGTTAATTTTCTTGTTAAATTAAACACACGAGTATTCAAATCACACCAGGAATCCAATCCGTGAACTCCCTTCTGGCACTTTAAACATTTCCAATAATCTAACTATGAAGATAGGAAGATCTTAATAGGAATTTGGCTTTGTCTCTTAAAAGAAACGAGCATTTAAGATTTTTGGGGAGATCACAAGTGATCCTAAAAATGACAAACCACACGAGGTGTTGTCATCATAAGGTTGTATCAAACATTCCCACAATCGTATTAGTTTTGCAAAATAAAAATCGAAGCAAGCAATTTTATTTATAAAACAACCGAATTGTCTTTAAACGTCAAAAGATAACAACCAAGGAATTACAAAAAAAAACTAATTGTTCACTGCTGCATCATTGTTCACGTTTGCCTCATTGATGTTAAACACTCGTCCACACGCTGGAGGTATGTTAACAAGTCTTGGGAAATTGTTTCTGTAGTGAGTAAGGTCACCACAGTTATAACATGACCCGGTGGGAACCGTGCTTGAACAGCAGCAGGGTTTGCAGCAGCTTGATTTGCATAACGGCAAACATTGATCAAATGTCCCAACCGCCCACAGTGGGTACATTTGTGACATTGCTCTTGCTCCAGATGATGATGGTTGCATTTATTGCACAAAGGTGCGGTACCAACATAATTTTGCCTTTTTGCGAGGTTGTGCTGGCTGGTTTGGTGCAACCTGATTATTCTGAGCAGTTATGGCGCAGTTTTGAGAAGCCTTACGCTTCTTCTTCTTGGATACCTTAGCCTGTTTTTCCTTCGGTTCAACTTGAGCAATCTTGTCAGATGGTCTTGGGTCTCCTTTTAGAAAAAAGCTTACCCTTCCTGATGTGGGATTCAGTTAGGGTGGCAGACAATTCAATGGCTTGTCTGACAGTAGTAGGGTTGCTGCCAGTAACGATATCCTGAACTAGGTCAGGAAGACCATCAATGTATTTCTCAATCGCCTTATCCACAGGTGTAACCATAGCAAGACATAGCAGGCTCAATTCCTCATAACGGTCAGTATAGGCGCGATGCTCACCGTTGTCTTGATTTAGGTTGTCAAATTCCCTTTCTAAAGCTCTCAATTCATGACGAGGACAAAACTCCCTTATCATAAGATCCCTAAGCTCAGCCCAAGTCTGTGCTAACGCAATCTCAGCACCACGGTCCCTCATAACTCCGTTCCACCACGTAAGAGCCCTCTTTTGAAACACACTGGAAGCAAACTCGACTTTCCAATTTTCAGGACACTGAACGTGACGAAACGTACTCTCAATGCTCTCAAACCACTGTAGGAGCCCAGTTGCTCCTTTAGAACCACTAAACTTGAGTGGGTTAGCCGAATTGAAGCTTTTGAAATTGCATGGAGCATTCTGGTTATTGTTGGCTTGGTTCACTTGAGCAATAATATCTGGGAGTACAGCAGCCATATGTTGTGTCATGATATGTGCCATTTCGGCATTTGGGAGCGGATTTTCGAGTCGAGGATGCATTCTAAAAGAGGAAACAGGAAGGAAAACAAGTGAGAGGATTAGACGAAAAGAATGTGATGAAACAAAATTGATGAAAGCAAAGATGGTGGTCATTTGTTTATTATTAAAAAGCAACAAACGACACACAGTGATTAATCAAAGTAAATGGGTCAAAAATAATGTATCGTGAAGACATGTTCGCCTATAAGTGGACACTCACCCCAAGAGTTCCCAGGTAAGAGTGACTGGTCCGATATTGCGGATTTGTACGAACACTCTAGCCTTAGACAGAAGACCCAGGGTACAGGCACCCACCCTTCCAGTTTGAACATGTTCACATTATTTAGACCAAACTTTGACGGGATTTTGAAAACTTAAAGGGTTCAAAACCTTATAATAAATCATCCTAGAACAGATGATTGGTTTTCAAAGCGGAAATGAAATTTATGTTCTTATTGTGGTTGTCACCTAAAGATAGGTGATGGTATTGTTTTAAAACTAAACACAAGATAACTTGTGTTAGGGTCCTAGGTTATAGTCTAGGTCAAAGCATTACTAATAACCTAATTCCCTATAACCATTGGCTCTGATACCAACTTTTCTGTCACACCCCGACCACGTAAAACAACAAATCATGGCGGAAACGTTGGGGAGTGTTGTAACAGAATCATTGTTTTACAACCATGGATCAAATAATTTTGTTTTATTGAATTATTGAACTCATTGTTTTATTACAAATCAGATAAATACAACTATTATCTTTCAAGTTTTAAAGTCGCTAAGGCACGAGTCCATCCTATGTATAGCATGCATCAACAATCATCACATAACAACACCTGAAACATGTGTAAAAATAGGTACGTCGGCATAAAAATTCCTGTGAGATACATAGGTTTTATTCATTTTTTAGGATTCATGACTTATAAGTTTAGAAAAAGTTGTTTAACAAAAGTAGTCATGATCCTTGTAAAAGGTTTTCTTTTATAAATCATACTAAAATTTATAAGAAATCAGATGATATAAAATAATAGTACATAGGAAATTAAATAATTAAGTAAAATGAGTTTGTATAAAATATATTGTTTGAAAAACATTATTTAGATAAAAAGGTTTATAGTATATATAAAAATATACTTTGGTTTTAGGAAAGTCGAATAAGTAATATATTAAAATATATTTCAGTTCCAAAATTGTTAACCCAAGTGTACTAAATAATGCCACGGTATGTAATGTGATGAAAACACTTATATATAAGAAGTACTAGCGGCGTATCTACCATGTCTTCATCACATTACACCCGTCCCATTATCCAAACACTAACCAAAACCCAATTGTTAAACAAATAGTATATTAAATATACTTTAGTTGTTAAAAATATAATTTTCAGTAGTATATCAAAAGTACACTTTGGATTTATAAATAACATATTAAACTATGTTTTGGTTTTGAAAATTACATATTAACTATGCTTTGGTTTTTGAAAATAATATATTAAACTATGCTTTGGTTTTGAAAATAACATATTAAACTATGCTTTGGTTTTGAAAATATATGTTGGTTTTGTACAATATCACATATGAGAGCTTATCAAACTATACTTTTGGGAGTATAACTAAATATACAAAAATAATGTGATTTAAGAATTCATTCAGACCTAGTGCATCAAACTACACCTTTGAGACTATAGGAATACCACAAAGGCAATCCCTATTTGGATGGAGAAAAATAAATTGGTTTCAGACATTCCATGACAACAGGAATGGGGTGTCAATCCTATAGCGCTATATCATACTACCAACCGGTCTGGTGAACATAAAATAAGTACTATCCAACGATTAATTTTATAATCTTTGAAAAATTAGAGTTTAAACCATAAATAATCATTCAGTTTGTCAAAAGATAAGTACTAATATGTATAATCAATTATACTTTTGAAATCATGAACATAACAAATAGGTACACATGCTTCACCCCAAAACACTGAAAACAGTAAAAGAGGGGACTATGTACTCACATGAGGGTGCTTAGAAGTCTTGAACAACTACAAAGCAAGCTAGAGGGAGCACAGAAATCAAACGGCACCTAATATAGGTAACTACATAAATAAACTGGACCTAAATCGGAAGATCGGATAGGATGAGGTCTCGTAAACCAAATGAGTGTGGGATCTCATATGATATGGTTTAACAAGGCCTACATACTAAATTGAAACCTAACCTAAGTGCTTACGACCCATTATGACCCGTTTAGGTAACTTATGCTACTTTAACGCGTCGTTTGCGTAAACCGCCTAACTAGTCCTATGACAAGTATTATATGCCCTAACATACTTAATTATGTTACATAATCAGTTAAATGACAAAAGTTTGGGTTACATATGCTTAAATATCAATTATGCATAAAAAGGGCATTTTGGTAATTTTCCTAAGGCATATAAACTACCTATCATATAACTAGCTAAACGACGTGACCATAAGGTATAACCTCGGAAGGTTATTCCCTATACAACTATGGTCACTAAACATGTTTGGTCGGATCCTAATGATCGACCAAACGGGTCTAGTTCGACAGTCTAAGCGGTTGTTTAGACCGCTTGACTTACGACTCTACATAAGCACTAAACCTAAAGTGACGAGCTAAACATGCTAAAACATGTTTAGTTAAGTTAGAAAACAGGTTTGGTATCAAAACAAACGGTTTTGATACCTAAAAGTAGTTTGGTTACAAAATACGCGAGAATACGCATTTTGGCCGAAACTACGACACGTAACTAAACCTAGATAACGTGGTAATCAGTAGGTATAGTCACTAGGGACTATAACCATCGTGATTACGCTCACGTTATGAAGTTCACATGAACTTCGCATTGACCATAAACTGGTCAATGCAGAAAGTCAAACGCAGTTTGACTTTCGTGCTAAAAATGCATAAAAGAACGAAAGAATACTTACAAAGGGTCCAAGCAAGGTAATCTTGATCCAAATAGCTCAGGTATGAGGTGTTAAAACCCCAACTTAGAGCCTTTTGAATCAGATTGTGAGTTGCAACAATGAAGGTGTTGGGTATTTATAGGAAAATCACAACCGTTAGGATCGTTCCTTTATAAACGAGCTTCAATCCTAGCCCTCCATCTGTGCCCCTTGTTTTCTAATACCATGGGAGTCCCTAGAATGAGCCCATGCTATTCAGAATACCATTTGCAAGAGGTAAGATCAGGTATAACAGCTGGAAATAGGCTGGAAACACATTTTTGCAAGTCTAACATGCTCACACGGGCCGCGTAAGAGTAATGGGGAAGCTTACACGGGCCTCCTGAGCTCCACAGTTCAGCAACAGTTTCAATAAATTGTAGTTTTAGTCCCTGCATGTGTTTAAGGCCTTTTTCGACACGTTTAAGGCCCGTTAAACCATTTTCAAGGCTCTACAATGATGCCTAAGCATAGGGGACATGAAATGCTAAAAAATATGCCGGATGTCGGTTTGTATAGTCGTACGATCGCGATATTCGCTTAATTACGACGAAAGTTGTAATGAACGCAAAAACGATCCAAATTAAGCGACGAATGGATTTTTATCAAGCCAATCACTAAAACATAAAATTTTAATGAATACATTAATTTTTGGATATCCGGATGTATTCAGAACGTAAAATATGCGTGAAAATGCAAACTTATGCACTTTTTGACGCTTTTAGTCCCTGAATGAGCATAAAGTTTATTTTAGCATACCGAACCCCTCAACGCCTATTTTTGACGCTTTTAGTCCCTGAATGAGCATAAACTTATGCACTTTTTGATGCTTTTAGTCCCTGAAAATCCCGTGGTATTTATTTAATTGAGTTGACAGCGGAAGATTTTAGTAGGATCTTTTTAAAACTGAAAATGCCCGATTATTTTATTTCATAATTCGGGATAAAACCCCGGTAGTTTACAATAAGGTGATTTCACTGGGAAATCTTTATTTTACAAAACATGTTTCTTTATTTATATTGAGCCACTTCCTTAAGCTTGTAGTGCTTCACGGCACTTTTCCTGGATCACAACAGATCACCTGAAACATGTTTGAAAAAGGTTTCGTCAGCAGGGAAATACTGGTGAATCATTCTTTTTACTAAAAACGACACGTTGTTATAATTTACAATATTAAGAGTGATTACAATGTTTATATATATCAACCATCTACCCACGGTATTTATCACTCGACCACCTATTGGCTATCTCGTTGTCCAATGGTGTCTGTGATTATGGTCATATCACCCCTTGGCTAACCCGTTGTCCAATGGTGACGGTTATCAAGTATTGTATACAAAACCCCACATACCGGCTGTAATTTGGAGACTACAAAGACTTAATCCCTGTAATTATAACTTTGAAAGCAAACATGATTTTGAAATCAAATTTGATAAAAAGAGAATGACTCACATTGCAGATTTATTCGGGCAGAGTTTAGCCTACTGATAAGCTTGTTAACCTAATTTAACAATAATGCACACGAAACTAGGTCAGTAACTAATACTGCATTTACGATAACTCACGAGATGAAAACCTTCACAACGAATGGCAAAGCGCGATACTTAAACATCCATCGAATTCACGACGAATGGCAAAGTATAAACCCTAATTTGGGCAGCACTTAAACATCCATTGGATAGTTTCAATCGATCGGACATTGAATCGTAGCAGCGATCGAGTTATTACCCTGTTATCGCGGCGGAAATTCGATATTGTGTGTGTTTCTGTAGTATTTGGATGATATCTTAGTGCATGAATCGAATTTTAACGTCGAACCAACGCGTAATTGCAAGTGCCAATGTCTACTATATATACTGGAAAAAGGGCGCCCTCGCGTGGCGCGAGGGGCCTTCGCGTGGCGCGGGGGGTACCACCCTAGCATAGGGCAGCCCTGTGTCCCAGTAGCTCAGGTGAGTTGGTCCTTCGTTTGAATTCTTTTTACACGTAAAACTGTTTAGATAATACTAACGGGAATTTACCCCCCCCCCTGAGTTTTAGGGGCCCTGATCCTGATTCCGATTGTTCTGAAAATTTTAGGGTTTATGCAGAATTACTTGGGGGTCTTAATTAGGGTTTCCTGTTGGACAAATAAAATAATAAATAGGACTTTTGATGAGAGTTGTTACATCCTCCCCACCTTAATAAAAATCTCGTCCTCGAGATTTACTGGAATAATTGAGGATATTTCCATTTCATTTCTGATTCTAGCTCCCAAGTATATTCAGGTCCTCTCCTTGAATCCCATTTGACTTTGACCAACACTAGTCGTTTGTGCTTGAGAAACTTGATCTTTCGGTCTTCTATTTAAAGTGGTTTTTCTACGAATTTTAACTTATCATTTACCTCTATGTCTTGAAGAGGTACCACCAGGGATTCGTCTGATAGACATTTCTTGAGATTGGATACATGAAATACAGCATGTACTCCAGCTAGTTCTTCTGGTAGTTGTAAGCGATAGGCAACTGGTCCTATACGTTGGATTACTGGAAATGGTCCTACGTACCTTGGACTTAACTTTCCTTTCTTACCAAATCGAACTACTCCTTTCCAAGGAGAAACTTTCAACAGTACTTTGTCTCCAACTTGAAATTCTAACGGCTTGCGTCGATTATCGTCATAACTCTTTTGACGATCTCGAGCAGTCTTTAGTCTTTCCTTGATTTGAGTAATCTTGTCGGTGGTCTCTTGCACGATTTCAGGACCTGATAATTGACTTTCTCCTATTTCTGCCCAGCAAACCGGATTTCTGCATTTGCGTCCATACAGTGCTTCGAATGGGGCAGCTTCGATACTTGCATGATAACTATTATTATAGGAGAATTCGATCAAAGGTAGGTGGTCGTCCCAGTTTCCACCAAAATCTATTACACATGCCTGGAGCATGTCTTCCAGGGTTTGTATTGTCCTTTCACTTTGTCCGTCTGTTTGTGGATGATATGCCGTACTTAAATTTAGTCGGGTTCCCATTGCTTCCTGGAAACTTTTCCAGAAGTGGGAAGTGAAACAACTATCCCTATCCGATACAATGGAGAGTGGAACTCCATGTAAGGATACTATTTCATCTACATACAACTTGGCTAACCTTTCCATGCTAAAGGTTTCTTTCATGGGTAGAAAATGAGCTGATTTGGTTAATCGATCCACAATTACCCAAATTGCATCATTACCTTTTCTGGTTTTGGGTAACTTAGTAACAAAATCCATTGTTATGAGTTCCCATTTCCATACATGCATTTCTAATTGTTGTAGTAGACCTGAAGGTTTCTGGTGTTCTGCCTTAACTTGTGAACAAGTAAGACATTTAGAAACATATCTAGCTATGTCCTTTTTCATTCCTATCCACCAGAAGTTATTTCTTAAATCTTGGTACATCTTGTTGTTGCCAGGATGCATGGTATACCTAGATTTATGAGCTTCTTCTAGAATCTTATTTCTTAATTCTCCTTGCTTAGGTACCCAAATCCTTTTCTTATGGAATCTCCAGATTCCATCAGCTCCTTGCTCCAATTCCTTTATTCTTCCTTTCATTCCTTCAGCATCATCCTTGATTGCTATTTCCTGAACATTCTTTAATTGTTCCATTAAGTCTAATTGTAAACTTAATCTAAGAGCATGAACTCGTCGTTGTTTTTCATGATACTTGCGACTTAAGGCATCTGCAACTACGTTTGCCTTTCCTTCATGATACTGAATATCACAGTCGTAGTCGCTTAGTATTTCCATCCATCTCCTTTGTCTCATGTTTAATTCTTTTTGCCCAAATATGTACCTTAAACTTTTATGATCCGTATAGACAGTAAACTTACTTCCATACAGATAATGTCTCCAAATTTTAAGGGCAAAAATTATGGCTCCTAATTCTAAGTCGTGAGTCGTATAGTTTTCCTCGTGCTTTTTCAATTGTCTTGAAGCATACGTAATTACCTTCTTGCGTTGCATTAGTACACCTCCTAATCCTAGCTTAGAGGCATCACAATATACTTCAAAATCTTCATTTCCTTCTGGTAAGGCTAGAATTGGGGCATTAGTTAACTTTTGCTTCAAAATCCTAAAAGCCTCTTCTTGCCTAGGTCCCCATTCAAACTTAACAGCTTTACAGGTTAGCTTAGTTAATGGCACCGCTATTTTAGAAAAATCCTTAATAAAGCGCCTATAGTATCCAGCTAATCCTAAAAAGCTTCTAATTTCCATGGCTAACTGTGGGACCTTCCATTTAGTAATTGCTTCTATTTTGGAGGGATCTACGTGAATACCTTCGTGGTTCACCATGTGTCCTAAAAATTGCATTTCCTGTAACCAAAATTCACACTTCGATAATTTGGCGTAAAGCTTTTCTTTTCTTAACAAAGTTAAGAGTGCATGCAAGTGCTGACAATGCTCGTCCTGACTTTTGGAATAAATAAGTATATCATCGATGAAGACAATTACAAATTTATCCAAGTACGGTTTACAGATTCTATTCATCATGTCCATAAATGTTGCAGGTGCATTCGTTAATCCGAAGGGCATGATTGTAAACTCGTAATGACCATACCTAGTTCTGAAAGCAGTTTTAGGTATGTCTTCTTCTTGTACCTTTAATTGATGATATCCGGAGCGTAAGTCGATCTTAGAAAAGTATCTAGCTCCTTGAAGTTGATCAAAAAGATCATCAATCCTAGGTAATGGGTATCGATTCTTAATGGTAACCTTATTTAATTCCCTATAATAGATACACATTCGCATCAAACCGTCCTTTTTCTTTACGAACAATACTGGTGCTCCCCAAGGGGATGAACTAGGTTGTATGAATCCTTTACTTAGCAATTCATCTAACTGCTTTTTCAATTCTAACATTTATGTGGGTGCTAACCGATACGGTGATTTGTCTATCGGTGTAGTTCTAGGAATTAAGTGAATTCTAAATTCTACTTCCCTATCTGGTGGTAATCCTGGTAACTCTTCTGGGAATACATCTGGGTATTCTGAGACTACAGGAATCTCCTTAAGTTCTTTATCCTTAGTACTAATGATTACTGAAATCATATATACTATTCCTTGCTTTCGTTCATAACTAGCAACTTTCATTACTGAAATGAACTTCATGGGTTTACGTGGCTTATCTCCTGTAATCACGATCACTTCTCCGGTGGGTGCCCGAATCTCTATATTGTTCTTATCACAAAGGATTTGAGCATGGTTGGCTACTAACCAATCCATTCCTAACACAACATCGAACCCAGCTAAATTCATTGGTAATAGGTTTGCATGAAATTTATGACCTGAAAGTTCTATATTTTCTTTTTGCAAAACCTTATCTATGTTAATAGAATTCCCATCTGCCATTTCGACTGTAAAAATCTGCCTAAGGTTGGTTAAGGGTAAGTTAAGAGCTTGGCAGAATGAAGTATTTATAAAACTTTGGTTTGCACCAGAGTCAAATAATACTTTTGCGTAAACGTTGTGAACTAGGAACGTACCAGCTATCACATCTGGGATGAGTTCTGCCTCCTGAGTAGTTAATTGGAATACTCGAACATTCTTCTTGGTAGCTCCGTCGGTCGGTTTGGCTTTATTGTCTGCTGGTTTGACCAACTTAGGGCATTCTGGTTTGAAATGCCCAGCTTCTCCACAGTTATAGCAGACCCTTGTTTTCTTTCTGCAGTCTTCTTCACGATGTCCTACAACTTTGCAAAAGTTGCAGGTTACAATGCATTTTCCAAAATGTTTCTTTCTGCAATTCCTGCAGAACGGCAGAGTTGAGGATTGTCCGGTTCCTTTCTTCTTGAAGTTGCTATTATTACCCACACGAAATCCTTGGTTAATTTTCTGAGCTAATTCCTTCTTCCGGTTTTCATCTCTTGTGCGTACCAGCTCGTCAGTTAGGGTGTTAGCTAATTCTACCGCATCGTCAATAGTGCGAGGTCTCGCAGCTTTAACGATATTATGGATTTCACCAATCAATCCCCAAATATAGCGAGAAATAAGTACCGCTTCTGGCGAAGCCAGTGTTGGTACCACTCTAGCATATTCGAAGAATGTCGAAGTATATCCTCGACAATCTACACCAATCATTCGATGGTTTAGGAACTTATTCGCCATTTGTTTCTTTTCATATTCGGGGCAGAATTTTCTTTCTATTAGTTGCTTAAATTCTTCCCAACTCATGGCATAGGCCGTATTTCTTCCTTTGGCTTGAAGTACCGTATTCCACCATTCTAGCGCCCCTTCTTTAAAAAGATGCGACACATACATAACCTTGTCTTCCTCATCACATTTACTTATCATGATTATTGCTTTAGTTTTCTCCAACCAACGCAGTGCCGTAGTCGCCCCTTCATTGCCTGCGAACTCAGCTTGTTTACAAGCAAGAAACTCCTTGTAAGTGCAACCAGGCGTTGCAGCTTTCATTTTCTTAAGGAGTGGAGCTTGCAACCCATCATTGTCATTATTAATATGGTTGCCGCCTCCGTTTATACTATTACTAAAATTGTCGCCTTGTGTGCGTTTGCTATGAATAATTTGTTGAGGTTCAATAGGTTTCTGGGCAGCAGCAAGGATTGCTGGAATAGCATTGGCTATTCCTTGAGCAACGATATTCTCGATATCTTGCCTAGTCATAAATTGATCCTCCTGGTGTTGCTCAGATTGGTTAACCTCGTTAACTGGTTCATTATTAGCGTTTTCCATCTGATAATTAATATATATAAATTATTAGCATAAAACTAATAATAGCTATATAAAAACAATCACATAATACAACATACGAATAGCCAAAATTTTCGATTTCTCGACGTCCATTTCTTTTATATTATATTAGGCATCCGTACACACAGTTATCTTACACAAGTTTTATTTTTAGTTATTTTACAGAATTTATATTTTTACTACTACTACTATTATTATTATTATTATTATTATTATTATTATTATTATTATACAACCACAGCTTCACAACCATCCTATCCCTGGGCACCTTAGAAACGACATTCCCTCTCGTCGTACTTCCAGGAGATTTGTTCTCCTACCTCCCGAATTCTATTCCCTGCATTCATCAGTTCCTCACCAAAATGGCGAAGTTCAGCTAAGTTTTCATTGCTCATTGGTGGGTTTGGTGCAGGTTCTGGGTCGAACTGAGGGAAAAATGAATAAGGATTATTAAGGAGATTTTGAAACTGCCAGTCGTTGGTCCACCACTCGTCTATTTCTCCTAAAGGTTGAGTATGGATTAAAGGTTCTGAGATGGTTGGTTCCAAATTTATTGGAAGTTGAGTTTCGGCAGGATAAGGGTAAAGGTTGGTATTGATAGGTCTAATGATATCACAGCTTGCCAATATGCGATCCAACTCCTCTTGTAATGGCAACTCCTCGACTTGTTTAGAACTTTCCCCAATTTCCATTTCTACTTGCCTGGAATCTTCTCCGATCGCAATTCCTTTTCCTTTATCTATGGGATTCTCTATTTTGGGAACCTTTCTAGTTGATGGTTTCCTCCTGCGTACACGCCTCCAGCCTACGAATCTTCTCCTTTTCTTAGGCTTTGGTTTCTCCAGAGGTGGAGCGTGGAATTCCATAGGTTCTTCCACATCGGGTATGTATCCAGTAAAGTCTTTGGAAACTTCCACTTTCACCGGATAGAGATTGAGATTCTGAAGGGCTTCAGATAACTCATTCATGATGTTTAGCATATATGTAAAATGCACAAAAATGCTAAGTTAAAATTTTATAACACAATTTCACAAATAAACATTCAAGTATTATTGCATACCGTGTGACTAATTTAATACAAAGGACAACTGACAATTAAAACATACTAGGGTTTATTGTAAACTTATTTATTTACTGGGTAAAATTTTTGGCTTGTAGGTGATATGGGTGCTAGGACTGGGTTAGGGTATTTAAATGTTAGAATTTACTGCTACCGTAGCTAACATATAGAGATCTGCCCATTTTTCATCTAATTCGTCTTCCCATGGTGAATTACTGCCTAGTTTCTGGATTTCCTGATTACTCCTCAATTCTTTTGGTTGTGATTTCTTTATTTTCTCTTGACTTTTCCTAATAATCAAACTTCTTTTATTAGGAGAAAGTGGGTCCTCAAACTGTGCCTTACGGACAAATATTCCTTCCTAAGTATTTGTTGGGCATTTTGAGGATGAAGTTCCTTTTTCTTTCGGTGAAGTATCTAATTTATGGTAGATATCCGAAAGTCTTTGCTTACCCATACTGTAAACAAATATTCAAATAATAAAACACGTAATCACAAAAATGACAATCAGTAAAATTAAGTATTTTCTAAATACTTAATTGGCTTAAATCAGTGGCTCTGATACCACCTTTTTCTGTCACGGCCCCCAGCCCGGTTTGACCCGGTTCAGGAGCCGCGGGACAGAAAATCCCGTGGTATTTATTTAATTGAGTTGACAGCGGAAGATTTTAGCAGGATCTTTTTAAAACTGAAAATGCCCGATTATTTTATTTCGTAAGTCGGGATAAAACCCCGGTAGTTTACAATAAGGTGATTTCACTGGGAAATCTTTATTTTACAAAACATGTTTCTTTATTTATATTGAGCCACTTCCTTAAGCTTGTAGTGCTTCGCGGCACTTTTCCTGGATCACAACAGATCACCTGAAACATGTTTGAAAAAGGTTTTGTCAGCAGGGAAATACTGGTGAATCATTCTTTTTACTAAAAACGACACGTTGTTATAATTTACAGTATTAAGAGTGATTACAATGTTTATATATATCAACCATCTACCCACGGTATTTATCACTCGACCACCTATTGGCTATCTCGTTGTCCAATGGTGTCTGTGATTATGGTCATATCACCCCTTGGCTAACCCTTTGTCCAATGGTGACGGTTATCAAGTATTGTATACAAAACCCCACATACCGGCTGTAATTTGGAGACTACAAAGACTTAATCCCTGTAATTATAACTTTGAAAGCAAACATGATTTTGAAATCAAATTTGATAAAAAGAGAATGACTCACATTGCAGATTTATTCGGGCAGAGTTTAGCCTACTGATAAGCTTGTTAACCTAATTTAACAATAATGCACACGAAACTAGGTCAATAACTAATACAACATTTACGATAACTCACGAGATGAAAACCTTCACAACGAACGACAATGCGCGATACTTAAACATCCATCGAATTCACGACGAATGACAAAGTATAAACCCTAATTTGGGTAGCACTTAAACATCCATTGGATAGTTTCAATCGATCGGACATTGAATCGTAGCAGCGATCGAGTTATTACCCTGTTATCGCGGCGGAAATTCGAGATTGTGTGTGTTTCTGTAGTATTTGGACGATATCTCAGTGCATGAATCGAATTTTAACGTCGAACCAACGCGTAATTGCAAGTGCCAATGTCTACTATATATACTGGAAAAAGGGCTCCCTCGCGTGGCGCGAGGGGCCTTCGCATGGCGCGAGGGATACCACCCTAGCATAGGGTAGCCCCGTGTCCCATTAGCTCAGGTGAGTTGGTCATTCATTTGAATTCTTTTTACACGTAAAACTGTTTAGATAATACTAACGGGAATTTACACCCCCTGAGTTTTAGGGGCCCTGATCCTGATTCCGATTGTTCTGAAAATTTTAGGGTTTATGTAGAATTACTTGGGGGTCTTAATTAGGGTTTCCTATTGGACAAATAAAATAATAAATAGGACTTTTGATGAGAGTTGTTACAGGTGTCACACTATATAAGCAAACCCGGTGAAGTTTACGGCGCAAGAAACACAAAGTTGTGAGTTCATGTCCCCACCTTTAATCTTTTACATACTGCTTTTAAACTTGGGGAAAATACATGTGTTATGGTATGCTGGATACAAAAACTGAGGAATGATACTTTAAATCGTGTCACGGATAGGGTACCAGAAGCACCATTAATCATGTACATACTAAGACCGCAGAACAAAAGGTTAGATCTACTGGGTTTTCGGGCAGCCACACTCTTGGTGATAACTAGTACCAAGTAGTGATTTTGTGTCTCAGTCGTGAATCGACAACTAGAAAAATGCCTATGGTTTGGATGCTTACTATGTCGTGTCACATGTTAATGGCCTTGCAACCCATTAACAATTTTGATACTTACAGAAATACTTGATTTATACAAATTACATACCATGTTTTCATACAAAGTATACAAACGTTCAATACAAAAACTGCATGAATTCACACCAACATTATGTTGACGATTTTCCAAAAACTCACATGTATTTCAGGTAACTAAAGTGGATGTGCGCGCGGTCATACTCTTGCTCTTGGATGTTGTTTATGTTTTAACTATCTTGTGTCAAGACTCCGATGCCGGTTTTGTGGGAATTGGTTATTATATTTCATTTTACGTGGGATATAAGAACCAAGTCATCGATGTTCGTCTTTTAAATAAGTTGTAAACTTATCAAACAATATGTTGTCTTGTGATGTAAACATTAAACTTTATGTTATGTTATGGCATTTGGAGTTATTTTACAAGCATGTAGTATGTTTACCTTTCGTATGCAATGAGAACCTTTCATGATCACACCTCGTGCTTCCGCCTTAGAAAGGGGTGTGACAGATTGGTATCAGAGCTGCGATTGTAGTGAACCAGGATTCCTTCTCGAGTCTAGACTATAATCTTTAGGATTCTTTCACGAAAACAATTTTTCAAAAAGTTTTTCATTGCATAAAACGTTCCGCGACATCCACTACCTGAAACTGTTTTCAAAAAGTCAAGTAAGGACACTACGAGACTAAAGTGCATTGGAGTAGCACTTGTCTTTGACTAAGAATTACTTGCAATTATGTGTGATAACTGATATATACCTATACTAGAAGTAGAATATCACAGGTATACGTGACTTCGTCTGAAAGCAATGGCCTATCTGAAGGAAGTGATAGAGGATGAAACGAACTGTGCAGACTGTGCAAGGAGTTACGTAATTATGGATGCATACATAATTATGGAATTCAGTGCACAAAAACCACAGCAAGTCTTGTCACGTATCATAAGAGATCCCTCCAGCACAAGAAAAGGTCAAACGTGCGCACCCTCACCCCCCAGCCTGTTAAATACTCTGTTGGAGTAATAATTTAGGGTACAAAGACAAGAACCGCCAATGTGAATAAAGATATTTTGTCCTTTACATATATAAAACTTGCACTTTGGGAAGATGTAACCCTTATGCATTTTGTTTACTTCGCAAACAACGAGGTAACGAGTTGTCCTAATATGTATAGAGACTCGGTGAATATCTTATGACACATCAATATTTATCTATTTATGCATGCTTGTTGCTGTATGAATTGATATATATGTTTGGCGGATTGTTTGATGTCACTTATGTGGTATATGCCTGTGTATATATATACTACTACTGTCTCGTATGACGATATCAAACAAATGTCTAACCCTATTGTGTTGTGTTCTTTCAGAACATGGCACCTAGGAGAACTATGAACAATCGAGATTCTGATCAACCCCCTCCCCCTCTTCTACCGAGGACTGCTGAAGAACTAAACGCCCTACTGGAAGAAAGGATCTCCGCAGCTATCGCTCAGTACGAGGCAAACCATACTGAACACAGTGGAGGACCAAGCAATGCAAGACGTAATGGGAACGGAGATTCATCTGGAGGAAACACAGCTCAGGGCTGCACTTTCAAGCAGTTTCTTGACTGCAAACCGCTGAACTGCAACGACACTGGAGGTGCAGTGGCGTTTGTACACTGGACGGAGAAGACTGATGCCACTATCCGTATGAGCAAGTGTACCGCGGATCAGCAAGTCACTTTTGCTACTGGGTTGTTTGTTGATGAAGCTTTGACTTGGTAGAATTTGCAAGTCCAAACTGCTGCGTATGGCATGACGTGGTATGAGCTAAAGGAACGCATAAGGGAAAAGTATTGCTCACGTGCTGAACTCCAAAGATTGGAAACTGAGTTCTGGCACTTGACCATGGAAGGTGCTGACATTACGGGTTACACTCGAAGGTTCCACGATTTGTCGAGAGTGATCCCCTATATGGTGACTCCCGAATTTAAGCATGTTGAACGCTACATCTGGGGATTGGCACCGGAATTCCACAGCTTGGTGACTGCAGCAAAACCTGAAACGATCACTCAGGCTGTAACTCTGGCTGTCAGCCTTACTGAAGATGCTCTCCGAATGAAGAAGTTATCGCTAAACCCAATTGAAAAGACCGAGACGCATGCTGAGTCATCTGGTGACAAGAAAAGGAAGCATGCGAACCTGAATCAAGCGACTCGTAACAACAAGGGTTCCAACAATAAGAAACGAGACCCCAACCCACCTCAGGAGGCAAAAACTCTTACAACCATGAATGACGCTCCTGCGAAAAGATACCTGGGCACTCTGCCCATTTGCAACCAGTGCAAGCGTCATCACGAAGGAGTTTGTCGCATTCCAAAATGTGACAAGTGTGGAAAACTAGGTCACCATACTGAGGACTGTTGGGGAAAAGGAAATAGGAACGGGAATGGAAACCGCAACGGTGCTGGTAATAGAAACGGTGGTGGAAATGGCAATGGTAACCGGAATGGTAATGGAGCTGGGCAGAACCAAGGATGCTTTGGTTGTGGAAGCAAGGATCATTTCATAAAAGATTGCCCAAGGGGGAACAATGCTCAGGCTCGAGCATTTGTGATTGGAGCAAGGAACGCATGCGAGGACCCTAATGTGGTCACCGGTATGTTTCTCGTTAACAATCACTTTGCATCCATATTATTTGACACTGGTGTCGATTATAGCTTCATGTCTGTGGAATTTAAACGTACGCTTGGAATAGAATCTAGTAGATTAGATACTCCTTATTCCATAGAACCAGCCAATGGTAAACTTGTCGAATCGGGAGAAGTTGTTAGGGGTTGCACATTAGAACTTGGTGAGCAAAGAATTAGCATCGACCTCTTACCTATTCAATTGGGTAGCTTCGATGTAGTGGTCGGAATGGACTGGTTGTCCAAGAACAAGGTTGAAGTTGTTTGTCACGAGAAAATCATTCGCATCCCTCTGACGAATGATGAAACTCTCATCGTGCATGGAGAAAAGCGAGACGCGCCTCTTCGAATCATCAGTTGTATGAGGGCACAGAAGTGCTTAAGGAAAGGATGTGTTGCTTTCCTAGCGCACGTTGTAGATAAGAAGGCTGATGAGCCGAAACTCGTAGACATTCCTATGGTGAAGGAATTCCCTGATGTTTTTCCCGAAGATCTGCCAGGACTACCCCCGCAACGACAAATCGAATTCCATATAGACTTGGTTCCAGGAGCCGCTCCTGTAGCCAATGCACCCTATCGGCTTGCACCATCCGAAATGTAAGAATTATCTACACAACTCCAGGAGTTGTTGGATAAAGGATTCATAAGGCCAAGCTTCTCGCCTTGGGGAGCTCCAGTATTGTTCGTAAAGAAGAAGGACGGAACACTGCGGATGTGTATCGATTACAGAGAACTGAACAAGCTCACTGTCAAGAATCGGTACCCACCACCGAGGATTGATGACTTATTTAATCAATTGGAAGGATCAAGCTACTATTCCAAGATCGACCTTCGATCTGGGTACCATCAGTTAAGAATCCAAGAGGAGAGCGTACCAAAGACTGCATTCAGAACACGCTATGGGCATTACGAGTTCCTTGTGATGCCATTCGGACTGACGAACGCGCCAGCAGTATTTATGGATCCGATGAACCGCGTATGCAAACCATATCTCGATAAATTCGTGATTGTATTTATCGATGATATCCTGATTTACTCAAGAACAAGAGAAGAGCACGAGCAACATCTCAGAACCATTCTGGAACTACTGAAGAAAAGGAAACTTTATGCGAAATTCTCCAAGTGCGAATTTTGGATTCGCGAAGTACAGTTCCTTGGACACGTTGTAAACGAGAAGGGCATTCATGTGGACCCAGCCAAGATTGAAGCAATAAATAATTGGGAAGCCCCCAAAACCCCAACTGAAGTTCGAAAATTTTTGGGCTTAGGGGGCTATTACTGGCGATTCATCGAGAATTTCTCCAAGATAGCTCAACCGCTGACTACCCTTACGCAGAAAGACAAGAAGTACGACTGGGGTGATAAGCAGGAAGAAGCCTTCCAACTGCTCAAAAATAAGCTTTGCGATGCACCGATACTATCCTTACCCGAAGGCACAGAAGACTTCGTGGTATACTGCGACGCTTCGCGTCAAGGTTTGGGTTGCGTGCTCATGCAACACCAAAAAGTCATCGCTTACGCTTCAAGACAGTTGAAGGTGCATGAAAGAAATTACACCACGCATGACTTGGAGCTAGGCACGGTGGTATTCGTCTTGAAGATCTGGCGACATTATTTGTATGGTACTCGATGTACAATCTTCACAGATCACAAAAGCCTACAACACATATTTGATCTGAAGGAATTAAACATGCGTCAGCGACGATGGGTTGAGTTGCTGAATGATTATGACTGTGAGATTAAGTACCATCCAGGAAAGGCAAACGTTGTAGCAGACGCATTAAGTCGGAAAGAAAGGGTTAAGACCCTAAGGGTTCGAGCATTGGAAATGACTATTCGAACGAACCTCACTACACACATTCGTGACGCACAACAAGAATCCCTTAAGGGAGAGAATCGTAGAGCTGAATACCTCCGGGGTATGCTGAAGAATTTGGTGCCAAACAAAGAGGGAACCTTGTACTTTAAGGGACGTATTTGGATTCCGCTCTATGGCGGTATTAGAGAAGTTATCCTTGATGAAGCACACAAGTCAAGATACTCGATCCACCCAGGATCGGACAAAATGTATCAAGACTTGAAGGAATACTATTGGTGGCCGAGACTCAAAAGCGATGTTGCTATCTATGTTGGAAAATGCCTAACCTGTGCTAAGGTTAAGGCTGAATATCAGAAACCACCTGGCCTACTGCAACAACCAGAGATACCCATGTGGAAGTGGGAGCAAATCTCTATGGACTTCATAACAAAATTACCCAGGACCCCTAGAGGGCACGATATGATATGGGTGATAGTTGATCGATTGACGAAATCTGCGCATTTCCTACCGATCCGAGAGAAAGACAGCACTGGAAAGCTTGCTGAGTTGTACTTGAAAGAAATCGTGGCACGTCATGGAGTGCCTATCTCAATTATTTCAGACAGAGATGGACGTTTTGTCTCAGGATCTGGCAATCCTTCCAGGAGGCCTTTGGATCTCAACTAGATCTAAGCACGGCCTTTGATGTAGGGTAAAATACACATATTTGTCCCGTGTAAATTGTATAATTATTATATAGTTTTTTATTTGTTTTTATTTAGTTTTAGCATTATATTATATTATATTGTCTTTTGCCAGGTGCCGGTGCAAATGGAGCAAAAACGAGTAATATAAAAATAACCAGCCAGTTGGGCAGAGTGGGGTGCCAGAAACCGAAGTAAAATTGACGCTATTTTCTGTGAGTGGGCCGAGACTACTTATCTCTATATTATTTTATTGGAGGCCATATATGAAAAAGAAAAAAAAGAAAAGAATTAAGTGGCGTGAGAGAATCTTTTGTGGGCATGATCATGTTTAGTGAAGTCATGGGTTTTTGGGTCCATTATCAAATAGATATGTTATATTAAGATTGAATGTTGGACCATGTACAACAATCGTAGGCATGCAAGGGGTGGACAAATAAAAAGAAATAAGGAGTTGAGTATTATTTTAAGGAGATTCAGCCATAATAAATCTATAAATGGAGCGTTTGACTATGTTAGTATGTTGGTGGGCTTTTCGGGAATAAGGCATTGGTCCATTAGATAACTAAGGAGCCAGCCCATACAATTAAGAAAATAAGTCGGTGGAGTGGGAGGGGTGGAGTGGGAGGCAATTAAAAAGGAACAGACAGACGAAGGGGGAAGGAGTCGCACGAACACAGCGTAACAGAGAGACAGACGAAGACATCAAGCAGGACACGACTAGGGGACGAATTATTACGAATTTGGACATCTTTTGAAAATCTTGGAGGCTGATTGAAGTGCTTTGAAGGTTCGGGAAGTCAAGGAATCATCGGGGAACATTCGGGAGCACTCGGGATCGAAGTTTACGGGTTCTAATATCTTGTTTCTTTGTTTTTCGTTTGTTATTATTTGTTCAATGATGAATTCAGATTTGATTATGATTTGTGTTTTGTTTTTGAATATGATTATTGGCTAGAAACCTTTACTACCTAGGCTATGATGAATGTTTAACAAAGATTGGATTTTTATTCGATTTTTGGCGTGGTTGAAGATTTTTCTTGTATTGTAAAAGCTTCGGGAATTTAACTTGGTGCATATGCGTGCTTGACGATTATTTTATTGTTGTTTATTGCTTCGTATAATCCTTGGTGACGGTCTTTATCACATAATAGGGTTGTGCTAGGGTTCTTGATTTAAGTGACGGTCTTTATCACATAATAGATCATTAATCCTTTAGGGTGAAAATCACGTGTAGTAACCTTAGAAGTAATATTCGGTAATTTAATAAAATCAAGTGTGCTGCTAAACTTGTCGCTGAGAGGCTCGAGGTTATTAATAGGTCTCGGTTTAGTTATAAGGACTTAACATTCCATTGTCTATTAAGCCAAGATTAAAACCCATTGTCGCTTTAGACGTTCGCGCTGAAAGGTAGAGCGTCTTAGATAGGCACTTTCAAGAAACTAGAGGACGGAAAAGAAATCTAGAAAACCGGTGAGCGTAACAACCTAGGTAGTGCCATAAGAATCTCCTTGAGAGTGTTTGAGGGGCTTAGTGGTGTCTTAATAGGTTTAGAATCCAAAGATCCCGGTTCCATACCACAAAACTATCAAATAGGAATCCAATCCAAGTTAAACAGGAGTCTAGCCTAGGTAGCCTTCATCATCTCTTGAGTTCAGTCGTCGTTCGAGTTCGTGTTAGTTATTTAGCTAATCTTGTTATTCGTTATTTGCATTTTTAGAATTTTTAGAACCCCCCCCCCCCCCATCAACAAACATTTAGTTAAGTCCGTGTCAGTTTAAGTCTAGATAGAGTCTTTAGCGTAATCAGTAGAGTCTCTTGGGTTCGATACTCGGACTTCCTTAGGCTATATTGCATCGATCGGTACACTTGCCGGTCGTGTGGTTTAGGTTTTAGAGAGTCTTAGTTTTATAAATTTAAAACTTAGAGAGTCTAGTTTAGGGTTTAATTTAGTTAAACCACTTTTAGCACATCAAGTTTTTGGCACCGTTGCCGGGGACTCTTGGCGATTGCGTTGATTACTTTGTTTGGACTTAACTGACATTATACGTGCTAGTGTTTTTGTAGATTGAGTCATAGGAGTCTAATTGTCCGTGTTTTTTTGTTTTCTTATTTATTTTATTTTTCTTGAGTCTAGTAGATATGTGTGAAATTTGTGGAGGGCCTCACTTTACAGTTAAATGCCCCGAGTATGAGGGGTCCTCTGCGGATTATGATACTAACCCCTTTGTGCAGCCACAGCAATATTCTTTGCAGGGTTATCCCACAAATGCTAAGGAGAGGTTTCCCCATTTTTTCGAGCTCAGTGAATTATCTATGAATTGCGTGCGAATAATAAAAGAGTTTCGGAAGTGCGGGGATCCAAGGATTCCGAAAATGATCGGCATACTTGATCGAATGATCGGGCTAATAGGCCCAATGATAGAGTGTGACCTCAGTCGGCAAAGGGATCCAAGGTGTGAAGAATGTGGTGGACCACACTGGTATGAAGAATGTGCGATCGCTGCTCGGTTGGAAATGGGTTGGGGAAACAGAGAGCAGAAGCAACAAATACAATGGGGCGATTATGATGATGAGTGGATTACAGTTCAAAGCTCATATTATAAGGCGATAGTGCTCCCCGAGCTTGCTGATGGAGAGACAATATGGGGATATGTGGAGAGTAAGGAAGAAAAAATAGAGATAGAAAGAAAAGGAGAAGAAGATGAAGAAGTTGAGCAGCCATCTAATGAAGATCAGATGTACTGGGAAAATGAATTTAGGGACGAACTAGATGGGTTGCGGGTAGATGAAGAGGTAAAGGAGTTTGATCCGGAGAGAGACCTTGCTTACTTAGAAGCTGATGTGTGTAAAATGCAACATATAAATTACATCAAATAAGGCATAAAACTAACCCTTTTAAGTACTAATATTGGAAAAAGAGTGTTTTTGTCTTCCTTTTGTATTTTCAGGATTAAATGAGCTCAAAAACACAAAAGAAGCAAAAAGACAGCTAAATCCAACATAAATACAAGGAAAGGAACATAAGTGGACTGCCCGACCCCTCAACGGCATCTTCCCAAGCAAAATAGAGAAGGCAGAAGACTGAACACGCCCCGTGCTCAGCCAGCACGGGGCCGTGCCCAAGAAGCAGCAGAAAAGACAAACCTATAGAAGCTTCTATTGCCCACCACGGGGCAGTGCCCAGTGAACACGGGGGCGTGGCGAAAGTACAGCAGGCGCATTAATTGTAATTGCGAATTATAATTAATGAGGAGAGAGAGTGTCAGACAGGCACGGGGCCGTGCCCAGCGGACACGGGGCCGTGCCAAGCTCTCTATTCAGCCTATAAATAGGAGTGCTTGGATTCATTTCAACTCATCCCTTGGCACACCACCTCTCTCACACTTCATCCACCACCCACCACCATCACAACACCATCATCCACCACCATCATCCATTGTCCATCGTAGAGTGTGTGAGTCGTCTCGGGATCCAAGATTGATCGTAAGAGTTCTTGACAATCAAGGCCATGTTTGCCTAAGTCTCTTACATCACTTGGTGAAGACAAAGTGTTTAGTATAATACTTTTTATTTCTAATCTTTTGCACTTTTTATTTGGTTTTGTATTAATGACTTTAATAACTAGTTACTTATGTTGAAGGTGATCTTTCCTTATCGTTTGTCCGTGGTGTCTTGGCATTATTTTACTGTCTATATAAAATAAAAGATTTTCACCATTCATATCTCCACGGTCTATATGGAGGTATGTTGGCTACCTGGTCGGGGGTTAAGGGAACGGTTTGGTAAAGGTCTTGCCATTGTTCAGCGTTTAGAGGTCCTGCAATGGACCTGGGTCAAATTTAGTAGGACCTCCTTCAATGCTTCGCGGTATTGGATGGCGGGGGTCCAAACTCTTTGATCCCCTCATAAGTTAACTACTATTAATACTATAACCCGGCTATTTAGGACTGTATCCCTGCTGACTCAGACTACTTAGTCGAGGGTAACGTCACCGCCAAAAGCGGGGCCTACCATAATATTGCATTAATAACTTAATTCATTGTCTTCCAATAATCCACCCTTTTAGGATTGTATCCTTGCTGACTCAAACTACTGGGGTGAGGGTAACGTCACCTTCAAAAGAGGGGCCTACTACAATAACTAAGATAATCTCTTAATTATGTGCAAAAGTGCGGAAATAATCAAAGGTTATACTAGATACGAGTCGGAACCAAGTGATTCATCTTGTCTATCTGTTTTTACTTTTATTTTTATTTTCAGCATTTTAGTTAGTTTTTATTTTTCTTAGTTTAAAACATTTTTTCTAAACTTTTTATTTTTGATTAGACGTTGAGGATAAACCGGTACTAAAAGCTCTTGTGTCCTTGGACGACCTCGGTATCTTACCAACGCTATACTACGCTCACGATGGGTGCACTTGCCCATATGTGTGTTTAGTGTTAGTAAATATCGTGTTTTATAAATTTAAAACTTGGCTAAAAAAAAGTGTTAAAAGGGCTTAAAATATACATCTAATATATACGACACTTTAACGCACATCAAGTTTTTGGCGCCGTTGCCGGGGACACAAGGATTTTAAGAAAGTTAGGAATCAACGGCCTAATCATTTTTTTATTTTTCTTTTTATTTTTTTAGGATTTTCTTAGTTTTTCAGCTTCTGCAGAGCTCAGCACGGGCCGTGCCCACTGCACACGCCCCCGTGCTAAATCATTGGAACTGGCAATCCTGTTTTACGTCAGACAGTAAGCTGAACACGGGGCCGTGCTCACCCAACACGCCCCCGTGCCCAAGATTCACTTACTGAAAACATAACTGTTAGATCCCGGCGGTTGGTAATTTCTGACATAAACATGAGTGATAGTAATTGTTTTTACTTTCGGCACTCTTATGGTACGTGGTGTCAATTATGTGGTGGCAAACATGAAGAAGTAGAATGCTACTTTCTAAATTATAGGCCCCACTACATGGACCCACCGACTTCTTATAACCTTAAGAGGGGCGAAAGTAAAAATAAGCACTATTTCTCCCTCGAATGCGCCCAGCCAGATATTCTAGGGGAAATGCTCCTTGATGAGTTATTTCAACTAGAAAAGCTAATTTTGAATTGGTTAAAAGAGCTTAGGAAGGATTTTATTGATCCACCCCAAGACGATGACCATGACGAAATGCTGGAACCGCATTCCGACAACCTCGTTGCTCCCAAAAATACCTTCGTACCTAGCAAAGACTTGGACGATAGTCGTCCCTGTGTCGATTGTGCCGTGAAGGACTCTCCATCGACTTCGTTCGGTGCATACATAGACCTGATCGATTCGGCATACACCTTCTTTAACGAGAGCCCGGGAAAGGGTTGGACTTGTCCACCTAGAATGAAAATAGGAATTACCCTCACCGACAACCTCTTGCGTTCTCGCCTTAGTCTAGGACAATTAAGGTATCTTAGGCACTTTGGGGTTGTTCCAACCAATCAGGAGCCACCCGATACTAACGAGTTCCTTAAAAAACTAGACTACTTCATAAGACAGTCCCTCGACACGGGGCCGTGTCCAGCCAATACGCCCCCGTGTCCATCGAAAGATTCCATTCTGATCAGTACGTCAGAATACGGACAAACTGTGTCAGAACTCCACCTGCACACGGGGCCGTGTCCACTGGACACGGGGCCGTGTCCAGGATGCTGTCGTTTTCTATAAATGCAGCCAAGAATTCTGCACATTTGGACCAACTTGGGACAGAGATTTGAAGGAATCTTCTCTCAACTATCCTAGGTAAGTCTAAAAGAAGGTTCCAACAACCCATCTTGTCCTTTCCTCTTTTAGCCATTTCCTTCTTCTCCATCTTTCTCCAAGAACTACCATTAAAAGTTTGAATTCTTCCAACTTTGTGGTAAGGATTAATGAGTTTTGATCAAGGAATCTTGGTAAAAACATGTTATGTAACATTGCTTTAAGTTATTAGTGACTAAAAGGACCCCACAAGTTCAGAAAATAACTTAAAAATCCAAGTTTCCTTGCTCCAAAATTCTGCAGAAAGATGAACACGGGGCCCCACGGGGCCGTGTCCGGTCACTGTTTCATTAAATAAACTATTTTCAGTTTATTTTTCGTAGGATGTCGAGTGAAAACAGCGAAACATCTTCTGTGCATTCGTCAAACAGCCGAAGAGGAAGGAGACCCTCCATTGAAGCTACACTTGTGCACTATGTGATAGCATTAAGGGAGGCTCTCGACGAAATGACATCAGTAGAGGAGGTCCTAATCGACCGTATTAACGATCTTACGATGGGACTTGAAAGCAACTTCCAAGAAATTAACCTCTTGCACCAGAGGTTAAATATTCTTGTAGCACCTCCGATGGAACCAGTCCTCCCTCAACAGGATTGGAACCTTGCACTCGGAATTAACAACCCTACCGGGTGGGAAGACTTTCCGGCGGAACCTCCCGTGGAACACCAACAAGAGATCCCGGTGGAAATCGAAACTCCTCAAACTAATGCCAATGAGCCTTCTTTTCTCCTTCCATGGGAGGTGGAAGAGTGGCTCGCCGACATATGAGGAGAACCGCACCCGGAAGAAGGAGTTCAAAAAGGCCTTGTCTAACCAAGATTAGTTACTTCTTGGAAATTTTGATAATTAAAATAAAGTAGAGGCTAGAACTCCATGGTTTATTATTTCTTTGTTTTATCTAGTTTAATCTTAATTTAGGACTATGTAAGGTCTCTCTATGATTGCAATGAAATGATGGTTTTTAAAGTTTGGATGGTTTTTAAGGAATAAAACACTCTCATGGTGGTAAGGGATGAAAAGGGGAACGAGAAAAATGACCTCATGCACAAGAATAAGGCAACCCGACAATTCTCTCCATTTCAGAAGGTTCAACACGGGCCGTGCCCAACCAACACGGCCCCGTGCTGAACCACCTGCAGAAAAACGTCCAGTTCAGGTAACTGGACACGGGCCGTGTTCACCCGACACGCCCCCGTGTCCAGACTTCTACTTCTCTTGTTTTAATTTTGTTACTGGCACTTGAACACGGGGTCGTGCCCGGACAACACGGGGCCGTGTTCAGCGCCCAGTAACACAAAATTTTTGCTTTTTAACACCATTTTACACATTTAATCAACCTAAAAATTTATTTTTGGGACACATTGAGGACAATGTGTAATTTAAGTGTGGGGGGATGCTAAAACCTTGAATTTTTGCAAGTCCTAAATACAAGCCTTACACAAAACTCTATTGGAACCGCTAATCACCCCAAATTTTTTTCAAAAATTTCATTTTTCTTACTTGTCTAGGTTTAACTCGGGAAATTCAAGTTCTCAAAAAGGTTATATTTTTACGAATTTACAACCGATAGCGTAGTGATAAAAAGAACCAACATAAGAAAATTATGAAAAGGCATGGCAAACTTAGTTAAAATTTGATTATATATACTTGATCACATAAAAACTCATTCCCACAAAAGTAAGTTTTGAGCCTTTATTGAGCACACAATTACATATCATTAGACTAAATGCTCATTTTTCGTTTCTTGTGTGAATAGCCGCTTGGTTCTTACAACTCTAGAACTTGCCATGACGATACATTCCCGGTCCTTATCAACTTAAACCCGAGTAAGTAAATGATGGAGGCATTAGGACTAACCCTTTTTATTTCTACACCATTATTTTTCTTTTTCTTTTACCACCTACCCAAAAATCCCCCTAGTTAGCCCCTTTGAGCCTAAACCCTTTCATTTCATCACCCAAACCAAAAACCCTTTTACCCACCAAAACCTTTTTATTTTTAACTCTTTGTTTTAGTAACAAGTTCGGTTTTTCGTAAGGTGATCAAAAAAAAAAAAAAAATCTGTTGATGATGAAGCAAAAAGAAAATAAACAAACAAGTTCATCAAAAATAACTTTGTTTGAATAAAAGCTTCATCAAAATTAAAAAAAAAAGTTGCAAAAATAGAAAGTCTTACGAAAACCGACACTTGTTACGCTTTTCGCCCTTTTTCTACTAACCACTAACCACTATCCCAACCACCTACCTTTAACCCAAGCCTAACCCTTAACCCACAAAGTCCTCTTGATATTTACAAAGGTATAAAAGTTAAAAAGGAGGAGGATTGATTGCTTGGCAAGCTTATGGTAGGAATAAGTTCCATGCCGCTCTCGAGTGATTCACTAAAAATACACCTTCGGCCGAGTGTAAGTGATTTCTCCCGTGAGGTATGTGAACTTGTATATAAATGGAATTTTAAAAAGGCATGTTATGCCCAAATAAGTAATTTCTCCTATGAAACATTCTAAATAAATCATTACGAATAGGATTGTAAATAGATAAAAATAAAACCCAAAAAGATCTTGGATTCCCAACACTCTACGACAAGCCAAAAACCTTCTCTTCTACCCATTCCATTTGGGAGTGTAAGCCACATATTAAAGAGTTTTCCTTGAGGACAAGCAAAAGTTCAAGTGTGGGGGTATTTGATGTGTGTAAAATGCAACATATAAATTACATCAAATAAGGCATAAAACTAACCCTTTTTAAGTACTAATATTGGAAAAATAGTGTTTTTGTCTTCCTTTTGTATTTTCAGGATTAAATGAGCTCAAAAACACAAAAGAAGCAAAAAGACAGCTAAATCCAACATAAATACAAGGAAAGGAACATAAGTGGACTGCCCGACCCCTCAACGGCATCTTCCCAAGCAAAATAGAGAAGGCAGAAGACTGAACACGCCCTATGCTCAGCCAGCACGGGGCCGTGCCCAAGAAGCAGCAGAAAATACAAACCTATAGAAGCTTCTATTGCCCACCACGGGGCTGTGCCCAGTGAACACGGGGGCGTGGCGAAAGTACAGCAGGCGCATTAATTGTAATTGCGAATTACAATTAATGAGGAGAGAGAGTGTCAGACAGGCACGGGGCCGTGCCCAGCTCTCTGTTCAGCCTATAAATAGGAGTGCTTGGATTCATTTCAACTCATCCCTTGGCACACCACCTCTCTCACACTTCATCCACCACCCACCACCATCACAACACCATCATCCACCACCATCATCCATTGTCCATCGTAGAGTGTGTGAGTCGTCTCGGGATCCAAGATTGATCGTAAGAGTTCTTGACAATCAAGGCCATGTTTGCCTAAGTCTCTTACATCACTTGGTGAAGACAAAGTGTTTAGTATAATACTTTTTATTTCTAATCTTTTGAACTTTTTATTTGGTTTTGTATTAATGACTTTAATAACTAGTTACTTATGTTGAAGGTGATCTTTCCTTATCGTTTGTCCGTGGTGTCTTGGCATTATTTTACTGTCTATATAAAATAAAAGATTTTCACCATTCATATCTCCACGGTCTATATGGAGGTATGTTGGCTACCTGGTCGGGGGTTAAGGGAACGGTTTGGTAAAGGTCTTGCCATTGTTCAGCGTTTAGAGGTCCTGCAATGGACCTGGGTCAAATTTAGTAAGGACCTCCTTCAATGCTTCACGGTATTGGATGGCGGGGGTCCAAACTCTTTGATCCCCTCATAAGTTAACTACTATTAATACTATAACCCGGCTATTTAGGACTGTATCCCTGCTGACTCAGACTACTTAGTCGAGGGTAACGTCACCGCCAAAAGCGGGGCCTACCATAATATTGCATTAATAACTTAATTCATTGTCTTCCAATAATCCACCCTTTTAGGATTGTATCCTTGCTGACTCAAACTACTGGGGTGAGGGTAACGTCACCTTCAAAAGAGGGGCCTACAACAATAACTAAGATAATCTCTTAATTATGTGCAAAAGTGCGGAAATAATCAAAGGTTATACTAGATAAGAGTCGGAACCAAGTGATTCATCTTGTCTATCTGTTTTTACTTTTATTTTTATTTTCAGCATTTTAGTTAGTTTTTATTTTTCTTAGTTTAAAACATTTTTTCTAAACTTTTTATTTTTGATTAGACGTTGAGGATAAACCGGTACTAAAAGCTCTTGTGTCCTTGGACGACCTCGGTATCTTACCAACGCTATACTACGCTCACGATGGGTGCACTTGCCCATATGTGTGTTTAGTGTTAGTAAAATATCGTGTTTTATAAATTTAAAACTTGGCTAAAAAAAAGTGTTAAAAGGGCTTAAAATATACATCTAATATATACGACACTTTAACGCACATCAGAAGCTTTACTTGAAGGAAACCCAATGACGGACATCAAACAAGAAGAAGTGGTGGTGGAAGAGGAAGAGCACCACAGCTGGCCCCTGGTGTTAGTACTAAGTGAAACTGAAAAATCAACAAAACCACGGGAGAAGGCAAAGAAAAGAAAGGAAAAGGATCCAAGCCGAAAGAGGATAGAAGGTTGCGGCGAGATGGAGAGGAAGAAGCCGTTCACGCACGATCATTCTTTTCATTACATGCCACGCATTCGGTTTCTTCCAGGTAAGTTTAAATTTTGGTGGTCTGACCCGGTTAAAATTTTTAAAATATTTTATAATTCCACCAATATATTTTTAAATATTTTTGAGTATCGGGTGGAATTAAACGGGTTGGATAGGGTTCAGATCAAAGAGAAACCTCCTGATTAAATTCAAGTGTGGGGAGGTTTTGTAGAGTTTGTTAAATTTCTTTATTTGTTGGATTTTCGGTAGTTTGTAGAGTTTGTATTTTGAGTCTTTTATTCTGTACCTTGAGTCTAATTTAGTAGTATTGAGTCAGTCGTTTGTGTCGAGTCGGTATTGCTTTGGTGTTTGCTTGTTTTTGTTTGTGCAGGTTTGAATATGTACCACCCGTACTCAATCTCCATTCGGGTGATTTTGGAGCTGCTTATCAGATATCAGGCATTTATCAAGTGTATGCTTATCGAGTGTACTAGTCAGTGTCAAAAGCCGATCGCGAATGAAATGCTATACAATCGAGCTGGATTGGACGAGAGATTTGGAGCTTACGCGTTATAAAATCAGCTAAGTCCTTTCCAATTTGCCCTTTGTTTTTATTTCTTAATTATTTTTAGTTTTTTTTTAGTCGGTTTCCATCCTACATCGAGGGCAATGTAGAGTTTAAGTGTGGGGATGGGAAACTGTCGTTTAGTGTCTAGTTAGTGTGTCGTTTGAGTCATAAAATTTTGAAAAATAAAAAAAAAATGAAAAAATTTCAAAAATCAAAAAAAAAAAATTTGAAAAAATCAGAAAATGTCTTTTGAAATAAGAAGTTTGCAAACTAAAAAAACGGAAAATGATAGAAAAGTCGGGTTTTTGGTCGGGTTCAAATAATGATAATATGAGAATAAAATAATCGAGCTTGTGTCTAGTTTGGGATGTGCGGGTAGGCTCGATTCGGTTCTGAGTTCCTTTGATCTTAAATATACCTAATTGTCGGTCTACTAGTGGGTTCTCATCTAGGGAGAGTGGGGAAACTGAAACCGCCAATAATAGTATAAGGGGCACCGTTATAAGCTAAGATCGTTAGAGTTTTTGGTCATTATATCGTTGAAAAAGATTTTAAAAAAAATAAGTGAGCTAGAAACTAAATGAAAGTAGCACAGGTCTATGTAATCAGGCTGCTCAGGTTCAAGCTCCGGTTCAAGGGAATGCTGCGAGATTCCCACTAGGGTCATGTTTCAACTGCGGAGAGATTGGTCACTTCCGCCACAACTGTCCGAGACTGGTGAATGCAAATGCTAACGCAAACCCAAATGCGAACGTCAACGTCAATGTGAATCCAGCACGTGGTCGAGTGTTTAACATCAATGAAGCACTCAATGATGAAGGAGTGAACAATTAGCATTTTGTATTTCCTCTGGTTGTTATCTTGTAACATTTAAAGACAATGCGGTTGTTATATAAATAAAAATTTATGGTTTTATTTTGTAACTAATGCAATGGTATGAATGTTTGATACAACCTTATGATGTCAACACAAAGACAAAACTACTCGTGTGGTTCTGTCATTTTTATGATCACTTGTGATCTCCCTAAGAACCTCGAATGCTTGTTTCTTTTAAATCTAGAGCATCTTATCGTCTTGCACCGTTTGAGATGCAAGAATTATCAAAACAGCTTCAAGAGTTGTCTGATAAAGAATTCATCCGTCCGAATTTTTCTCCTTGGAGAAACTCCTGTCCTCTTTGTGAAAAGAAAGATGGATCTTTTCGAATGTATATCGGTTAACGTAAGCCTAGTAAGCTTACCATCAAGAATCGATATCCCCTACCTTAAATCAACGATTTCTCTGATCAACTGCAGAGCGCTTCATGCTTTTCCAAGATCGATTTGCGTTCTGGGTATCATCAACTTCGTATTCTCGAAGAAGATATTCCCAAAACGGCTTTCTGCACGAAGTATGGCCATTACGAGTTTACAGTCATGCCTTTTGGGTTGACAAATGCTCCAGCCATCTTCATGGACTTAATAAATAGAGTCTGCAAGCCTTATTTGGATCAGTTCGTCATTGTTGTTATTTATGACATCTTGATCTATTCATGTTCCGAGCCGATCACGATCAACACCTTCGTTGACATTGGAACCCCTAAAGAAGGAACAAACTTTTCGCTAAATCCTCCAAGTGAAGATTTTGGCTTAAAGAATTCCAGTTTTTGGGTCATGTAGTCAACAAGCAGGGTATTCATGTGGATCAATCCAAATTGCTGCAATTAAGGATTGGATTCCTAGTATGCTTTAAATACCCGTGTCCAAAGATAACAAATTGAACGATTATATGATTATGCAATTGAGCGATTATGCGATTATGCAATTATGTGATTATGTGTTAATGTGTCCTCCTCTATGTTTTTGTGTGATCCAATTTTCAAATCCTCATAGAATCTTTCATATCTTCATAAGAAGGATTCATAGTAGGATATTCAAAAGGTACTACCTTAATCCTTATGGGCTTCTACGTGGTAGTTAAGACCCTTGGATTATATAGTACCACTCCATGATTCATGAGAGACCCTTTTGGTGGTCTAGTCAAAAGATTTATTCACAATCTGGTTAAAGAACGGCATCTAGTGATGTAGCTGAACAGACTCCTTGATAGTCTATTTAGATCATTCATTGATTTAATTAAAAGGACTCAATGGCGGTCTAGTTACACTCATCACAGGATTGTTCATTTGGTTTTACCCTACGCATTATAAAATAGACTGTGTGAACTGTGCAAGGAATTGTCTGATTATGGACGCGTACATAATTATGAAATTTAGTGCACAGAAACCCAGTAAGGTTTATTATGTGTAAGAACCGATAGTGACAACAATAACAAAATGAGAACGATGTAATGGAGGTACGGTGGACGCACCAATGACGCTTCATATACTTGTATATAAGTATCCCTCTTACATTGCAAGCATAATGTTATTTAAGTTACTAGAAGTTCAGAACCCTAACCAATGTTGTTCGATCTTTTCAACTTCATGTTTTCAAGCTCTCACAAGTTTCCTCTGATTAAAATTTCGGGACGAAATTTCCTAAAGTAGGGGAGACTGTAACACCTGTGCCTCCACGGCCATCAAACAAGTACCGAACCAATGAAATATTATATTTCATACTTGGGATTTGTAAAAATATGTGTATCATTTGCACATATCAATTTTTGTTCGATTTCAAACTCTAAATCGCTTTCTGGAAGGTTATACGCGCACCGATGCGTAAATATAACCAGTTTAATGCAACGAACACTCCGGAATAGTGAAATAGGCTTAACATACCTTAAATAACCTTTACATAACTTAGAAACAAGTTTTGGAAGGTTTGGTATGCCGAAATCAAGTTAAATCGCTTACAGGGACTAAAGTTGACAAACTGCGAAAGTATGCCAATTTGAACTGTAACGGACATTCCGGAACATGACCATAAGTTAAACACACCTTAAATATCCTTCACATAGCTTAGAAATAGGCTTTGAGGGGTTCGGTGTGCTAAAATAAACTTTTGTGTCATTCAGGGACTAAAAGCGTCAAAAAGTGCACAAGTTTGCATTTTCGCGCATAACTTACGTTCTGAATACGTCCGGACATCCAAAAATTTATGTAAGCATGACTATATTATGCTTTAGTGTTTGGCTTGCCAAAAATCCATTCGTCTCGTCATTTGGATCGTTTTTCGCGCTTATGCGCATTCCGTCGTAATTAACCGAACATCGCAACCGTACGGCTAAACGAACCGACATCCGAGATATTTTTGAGCATGTTTTAAGTTCCCTATACTTTAACTTCATTTTAGAGCTTTGAAATGGGGTTAACGGGCCTTAAACGTGTCAAAAATGAACTTATTGCATAACAGGGACCAAAAGTGTAAATCTGCCAAACTTGTGCCCTACGATGCGTATGGGTTTTTTCCCTACGATGCGTAGGGGTTCCCCAGACCAGGTTCTGTGTTTTTAAACAGCCTGTTTGCACATGTTTAATCCACAACCACATGTTCTAAATTGTCTAGTCAGCTGATAAGGATCAATTCTTAGCCACCACAAGTTTCCGACACATGTACGGATGCGATTAAGGCACGTTTTCCATGAAACGATCTTAACGGTGGACCTTTTACTATAAATACCCCATCCCCCATTGTTTAAAATCACTAGAATTTTGATCTTAGAAACTCTAAGTTGAAACCATTGTTTCATACCTGAGATTCTCGGATCGAAATTAGCATTCGGGGACCCTTCGTAAGTATTCTTTCGTTCTTTTATTGCTTTTCGACTCTTTCGAGTCTTTCGAGTCTGAAAGTCAAACTTTGTTTGACTTTCTGCATTGACCAGTTTATGGTCAATGCGAAGTTCGTTTGAACTTCGCAACGTGAGTGTAATCACGTTGGTTATAGTCCCTTGGGACTATGCCTACTGATTACCACGTTGTCTAGGGTCGTAGGGTAAGCGATCTAATAAATCGCTTATACCTTCGAACCCGACCCATTTGGTCGATCATTAGGATCCGACCAATTACATTAGGTGACCATAGTATATAGGGAATAACCTTCCGAGGTTATACCTTATGGTCGCTTCGTTTAAGTAGTTGTATGATAGGTAGTTTATATGCCTTAGGTAAATTACCAGAATACCCTTTTCATGAATAATTGGTAATTTAGCATATGTAACCTAAACTTTTGTCACATAACTGATTATGTAACATGTTTAGGCATATAATACTTGTCATAGGACTAGTTAGGCGGTCCGAACGCGTTTCACGCGAACGACGCGTTAAAGTAGCATAAGCTACCTTAATGGGTCGCGATGGGTCGACAATACTTAGGTTAAGTTTCATTTAGTATGTAGGCTTTGTTAAACCATATCACATGAGTTCCTACACTCATTTGGTTTACAAACCCTCCTGCTACCCAGTCTTCTGATTTAGGTCCGGGTTATTTATGTAGTTACCTATATTAGGTACCGTTTGATTTCCGGGACTCCTCTAGCTTACTTGGTAGTTGTTCAAGACTCCTAAGCACTCTCAGGCGAGTACATTATTCCCCTCTTTTACTGTTTTCAACTGTTTTGGGGTGACTCATATGTGCTAAATGCTTTATCAATGATTTCAATAACAATTACAATGTGGTTTCAAGAACGATTACAATGATTTCAATAACAATTGCAATGTGGTTTCAAGAACGATTAGTTTTAAGAACGATTTCAATGATTTCAAAAACTAATTACAATTTCAAAAAGTGAACAAACTTGTTGGTTATAGTTACATAACCAAATGACATTCATTAGCAATGATCAAGCCGACCAGTATTAGGTTATGGTACCATAGGATCTGACAAATCCCGTTATTCTCTATACCCATGGTTATGTGTGGATATTTTGGGTAACGACTGAATCTGTAATTATTAACTTACTCTTTGGTAAGGGTTTGTTAAGAACGAGAGCGAGAGCGAGTTGGACGATGAACCCGTCAAGAAGGTTTGAATGTTATTAGAGAATCGACCATAAAGTAGTTTCACAATTAAAACAAGAACAATTTGAACGATTAAAACAAGATGTTTTTGGACATGATTTACATTTGATCATGCATTTCCACAAAACATAATATTGATTTAAACCAAGTTTTACTTCAATACTTTGTTTTGTGCGTTTCATCTATGGTTTAGTTGATGCATTTCACTAGCCATACATATCATTTTGGTTACACATTACATGATTTATATCTTGACATGAACATTTTGACATATTATTTCAATACATTTGGCAGTTGGTTTAAACATAGACATATTACATTGTTGGTTTGGTTTGAGTAAGTGATTAAGTAACGAAGCGTGTGTAATATGATACAAGCATGGTGGATACGCCGCTGGTACTTCCTATATATAAGTGTTTGTATGGTATTACATATCGTAGCGTTATTTGAATCATTTCAGTTTGAGACATAGAACATTTTATACAAATAACATACTTTTCACAAGACATTGATTTACAAACAACTTAACTTATACAAACTCATTTTACATGGTTATTCATTTAATCATGCATTATTCTTTTATTTATACATATCATCTGAACTTATTATTTTTTTCAAATGATTTACAAGACAAAGCAAATTACAAGGTTCATGACTAAACATTTTTCAAAAACAGAAGTCATGAATCTTATTTTTACAAAACCTATGTATCTCGCCAGCATTTCTTTGCTGACCTCGTTTTCACATATGTTTCAGGTATTGTTGAAAGATATCGATTGATAGGATGCATGCTCACATAGGATTGGACAAGGCCTTAGTGACTCAATAACAATGATAGACTATGTTTAAATTGTGTATTTAGATTTCCAGACGATGTAATTACTCAATGTTTAATAAAACGAAACACTTTTTGGTATCCATGGTTATGAAACATTAATTCTGTTACAACACTCCCCGATGTTTTCGCCACGTTTTGTTGTTTTACGTGGTCGGGGTGTGACATAAATTGTATAATTATTATATAGTTTTTTATTTGTTTTTATTTAGTTTTAGCATTATATTATATTATATTGTCTTTTGCCAGGTGCCGGTGCAAATGGAGCAAAAACGAGTAATATAAAAATAACCAGCCAGTTGGGCAGAATGGGGTGCCAGAAACCGAAGTAAAATTGACGCTATTTTCTGTGAGTGGGCCGAGACTACTTATCTCTATATTATTTTATTGGAGGCCATATATGAAAAAGAAAAAAAAGAAAAGAATTAAGTGGCGTGAGAGAATCTTTTGTGGGCATGATCATGTTTAGTGAAGTCATGGGTTTTTGGGTCCATTATCAAATAGATATGTTATATTAAGATTGAATGTTGGACCATGTACAACAATCGTAGGCATGCAAGGGGTGGACAAATAAAAAGAAATAAGGAGTTGAGTATTATTTTAAGGAGATTCAGCCATAATAAATCTATAAATGGAGCGTTTGACTATGTTAGTATGTTGGTGGGCTTTTCGGGAATAAGGCATTGGTCCATTAGATAACTAAGGAGCCAGCCCATACAATTAAGAAAATAAGTCGGTGGAGTGGGAGGCAATTAAAAAGGAACAGACGGACGAAGGGGGAAGGAGTCGCACGAACACAGCGTAACAGAGAGACAGACGAAGACATCAAGCAGGACACGACTAGGGGACGAATTATTACGAATTTGGACATCTTTTGAACATCTTGGAGGCTGATTGAAGTGCTTTGAAGGTTCGGGAAGTCAAGGAATCATCGGGGAACATTCGGGAGCACTCGGGATCGAAGTTTACGGGTTCTAATATCTTGTTTCTTCGTTTTTCGTTTGTTATTATTTGTTCAATGATGAATTCAGATTTGATTATGATTTGTGTTTTGTTTTTGAATATGATTATTGGCTAGAAACCTTTACTACCTAGGCTATGATGAATGTTTAACAAAGATTGGATTTTTATTCGATTTTTGGCGTGGTTGTGGATTTTTCTTGTATTGTAAAAGCTTCGGGAATTTAACTTGGTGCATATGCGTGCTTAACGATTATTTTATTGTTGTTTATTGCTTCGTATAATCCTTGGTGACGGTCTTTATCACATAATAGGGTTGTGCTAGGGTTCTTGATTTAGGTGACGGTCTTTATCACATAATAGATCATTAATCCTTTAGGGTGAAAATCACGTGTAGTAACCTTAGAAGTAATATTCGGTAATTTAATAAAATCAAGTGTGCTGCTAAACTTGTCGCTGAGAGGCTCGAGGTTATTAATAGGTCTCGGTTTAGTTATAAGGACTTAACATTCCATTGTCTATTAAGCCAAGATTAAAACCCATTGTCGCTTTAGACGTTCGCGCTGAAAGGTAGAGCGTCTTAGATAGGCACTTTCAAGAAACTAGAGGACGGAAAAGAAATCTAGAAAACCGGTGAGCGTAACAACCTAGGTAGTGCCATAAGAATCTCCTTGAGAGTGTTTGAGGGGCTTAGTGGTGTCTTAATAGGTTTAGAATCCAAAGATCCCGGTTCCATACCACAAAACTATCAAATAGGAATCCAATCCAAGTTAAACAGGAGTCTAGCCTAGGTAGCCTTCATCATCTCTTGAGTTCAGTCGTCGTTCGAGTTCGTGTTAGTTATTTAGCTAATCTAGTTATTAGTTATTTACATTTTTAGAATTTTTAGAAACCCCCCCCCCCCCATCAACAAACATTTAGTTAAGTCCGTGTCAGTTTAAGTCTAGATAGAGTCTTTAGCGTAATCAGTAGAGTCTCTTGGGTTCGATACTCGGACTTCCTTAGGCTATATTGCATCGATCGGTACACTTGCCGGTCGTGTGGTTTAGGTTTTAGAGAGTCTTAGTTTTACAAATTTAAAACTTAGAGAGTCTAGTTTAGGGTTTAATTTAGTTAAACCACTTTTAGCACATCAGCCTTCCATCCGCAAACAGACGGCCAGAGCGAACGGACCATACAAACGCTAGAAGATACGCTTCGTGCATGTGTTATGGACCTAGGCGGCAGCTGGGATACTCATCTACCTTTAGTTGAGTTTTCCTACAATAACAGTTACCATACGAGCGTAAAAGCCGCACCGTTCGAAGCTCTGTATAGCCGCAAGTGCCGCTCGCCCTTATGTTGGGCAGACGCTGGAGACAAACGGATGGTTGGTCCTGAACTTGTGCAAGAGACAACCGACAAAATCGTACAGATCCGAGAGCGCATTAAGGCGGCTCGAGATCGACAAAAGAGCTACGCTGATCGAGACGAAAACCATTAGAATTCGAGGTGGGAGACAAAGTTTTGTTAAAGGTCTCACCTTGGAAGGGCGTAGTAAGATTCGGAAAACGTGGAAAGCTGAATCCACGATACATCGGACCATTCAAGATCTTGGAAAGAATTGGTACAGTGGCTTACAAATTGGAATTACCGGAAGAACTTAATGGAGTACATGATACGTTTCATGTATCCAACCTCAAGAAGAGTCCAACCTAAGAAACAGTGATCATCCCTGCGGATGAAGTGCATATTGATGACACCCTCCGATTTACAGAACAACCCATTGAGGTTACAGACTGGAAAGTCAACAAGACCCGAAGACCAGTTTAAAGAAAAGTACCCCCACCTGTTCAAGAAAACTCCTGCGAGAGTTATCTCAGAATGAATTTCGGGACGAAATTCTTTTAACGGGGGGAGACTGTGACAACTGGCACCAAACCGGTAATTTCCGTACAATTTAATTATTACTTAATAACTGCAATTATGTGCTTAAATGTCAACATTGTCTAATTTCATGCTATACATGTGAATTCATGCACGTTTTATACTACAAATATTGCTTTATGCATTAATGATAGCGTTGCGTCAGAAATACTAGTAAACTCACCGGTAAGACACACTGTGTCAACAATTCTACAGAAAGCAGTCAGACAATAGAATTGGGGCCTAGGAGTAGGTCCAAAGTCTATAATACATTAAAACCCAAGAATGGATACAAGGGTTAACACATAGACTTTCCGGAAGCGAAAATACGCACCGAAAAGCACCCGAGATACACTTAAAGTGCTAAATTCAGCACATTTCAGCAAAATTCAGCATTATAACGAGTTAGTGACATGTAAAAATATGACTAAATGACCCTAAATGCTTTCCTAAGTGTCGGGAATTAAAAGTGTCACAAATGAGTACTTAAAGACCACTAAACGAAATAGTTTAGCACTTTAACGAACCGGTATCTAACCGAACAACCGGACATTACCCGAAACACCAAAATATTACTTGAAGCATTGTTTTATTATTTCTGAGCTAATTAGGATCCCCGAACACCATAACACCTCTTATAACATAATAACACATTAAATCCTTAAACTTTACACTTGAAACCTAACTTATTTATACAATTAGTGATTGGAATTTACACTCTACCCCCCCCCCCCCTTGGTTGGGACGGTCACATGGTGGCCCCCATCAAAGATCTTTACTTGATCTCACTAGATTGCATATGATCTTCTAAGACTGGCCAAAGATCTTGCTTTGTACTAAAGAGACATGCTAACCAATGGGTAATAGAATTATGTGGTTATAAGTATGGGATGGAGGGTTTAGAGATCATAACTTCACACACACCATTCACCTCCTCCTCTCCTTCCCTCATCTCGGCCGAAACTCCCCACCACACCACCACCTTCATTCAACCTTGATCATCCAATTCCAAGTTCATCTCAAGGTGTTAGAAGGTCTTCAAGCAAGCTTGGTGGTCTTGGAACTTCAAGGACCTCTCCCGATTGCTTTTATTCAACACTTTTGTCATCTTCAACTTCTAGTATTCTTCCCTAGCCTTGTTGCTAGTGGTGAGGCCCTCATGATCTCTTGTTACTTCATATTTTGATGATTAAAAGATGATGAATGTTGTTAATCATAAGAACACTAAAGAACATGATCATGATACTTTAACATAAGCTTAATAACATAAGAATACATGTTGAATGTGTTTATTTGCTTCTTGTTGATTGATTATTAGTGTTAGTGATATTAGACAGCATAAGAAACCCACTAGATTGTGATTAAACACATGATCTAGTAAGTTAAGGTGGTGATCTTGTGAAAGACCATATGTCTTCATGAACTTGAATAATGAAAGTGATTTTCATATGTAAAGATGATTTAAACAAAATACAAATCTTGTAAATAGATGATTACAAGAATAATTTTCCCAAGAAACCAAGTTTATTTACAATATTTACAAAGTCATGATTTCTAAATAAACTAATCATATTTTTAGTGTTTAAACAAGACTAGAAACATGTGAGTAACAAGAAAAATACAAAAGAAATATTTTTAGAAAAATCATCTTACAAGTTGTAAATGACTAAATCTTTTGATAAAGTGATTTACAAACAAATAACCATGTTTTTAAGGGTAACTAAACCTACTAAATAACACGGTAAGTTGCTACAAGTTTTTACAAAAACTTCAAGTTCATGATGTAGTGTAATTTACACAGTCTTGGCTTATGGTAAGTCTTGATTGTGTTGTAGATGTTTGATGATGATTTTAAAAGAAAATAAACACATGTTTTGAAAACATGGGAAACCTCCATTTTTAGGGGAAACTATGTCAAAATTTCTATAAAATTTTGACACTTAGAAAAATATAAGTTTTGGTGAAACTTATTCCCTAAAAATTCACTTAAAAATGTTTACCATGGTTTCCCTAATTTTTATGTAAACTTCAACTTAAGAAATAATGATTTCTTCAAGATAAAAATTGATATTAAGTATGTATATTTTTGAGGAAAATATATATATTTATTGATCACCAAATTTTGTGCTACGTGTATGTAGTATGTATTATGTGTAAATAGTGTATTAGGATTTGAAAATACACTAAATACTCCTAAGGAGTAAAAATACAAAATACACATACAACATGCTTAGACAAATACAAGAAAATATTCATGAGAATATATTTCTTAAAAGGTTATGAACTTAAAATGAAATTTTGGACAAAAATACATAACTCGGGTGAAAAATACAAGATACTTATATTTATTTTTGAGAAAATAATATAAGTAAGATACTTAGTTAAAAATATAAATTATTTTAACAACCAAGAACACATACATAAAAGATGGTGACTTGTACTTGTGCGTTACAAGTCTAGTGACTAACGTTGATAAAACACGTATAGGTCATGACGCTATATAAGCAAACCCGGTGAAATTTACGGCGCAAGAAACGCAAAGTTGTGAGTTCATGTCCCCACTTTTAATCTTTTACATACTGCTTTTTAAACTTGGGGAAAATACATGTGTTATGGTATGCTGGATACAAAAACTGAGGAATGATACTTTAAATTGTGTCACGGATAGGGTACCAGAAGCACCATTAATCGTGTACATACTAAGACCGCAGAACAAAAGGTTAGATCTAATGGGTTTTCGGGCAGCCACACTCTTGGTGATAACTAGTACCAAGTAGTGCTTTTATGTCTCAGTCGTGAATCGACAACTAGAAAAATGCCTATGGTTTGGATGCTTCCTATGTCGTGTCACATGTTAATGTCCTTGCAACCCATTAACAATCTCGATACTTACAGAAATACTTGATTTATACAAATTACATACCATGTTTTCATACAAAGTATACAAACGTTCAATACAAAAACTGCATGAATTCACACCAACATTATGTTGACGATTTTCCAAAAACTCACATGTATTTCAGTTAACTAAAGTGGATGTGCGCGCGGTCATACTCTTGCTCTTGGATGTTGTTTATGTTTTAACTATCTTGTGACAAGACTCTGATGCCGGTTTTGTGGGAATTGGTTATATATATTTCATTTTACGTGGGATATAAGAACCAAGTCCTCGATGTTCGTCTTTTAAATAAGTTGTAAACTTATCAAAAAATATGTTGTCTTGTGATGTAAACATTAAACTTTATGTTATGTTATGGCATTTGGAGTTATTTTACAAGCATGTAGTATGTTTACCTTTCGTATGCAATGAGAACCTTTCATGATCACACCTTGTGCTTCCGCCTTAGAAAAGGGTGTGACAGCCTTTGGGCAGGCGAGTTTTCCCTGGAACTGGTGGCTCGGATATGCATCCAATTCTGACCGTTATGGAGGAGGGGATGCATTTGCTTGATTAAGGGCATCCTAGGATGCTTATCCGATGATTTTGTTGGCCATTAAAAAAAAATAATAATAATTAATAATACCGTTTCGAAAACACGTGTCCGAAGTTGCAACTGTTTCTTAATTATTTTTTTCGGGGGTTTGTTTAATTTGCCAATTACTTGCATTTCTAATTTTATTTAATGGATTATCTGGATTTTTATTGTTGAATTCTTGAATTTTGTAGAATTTTTTGACGATAAAGCAGGGTCAGCCCATTAGGCTTATCAATTTAGACTAAGGCCTATGATCACCAAAAAACAAGGTTCTTTTGATTTTCTATTTCTTTTCGTACATTAGACTTTTTTTTTGCACATTTAAACAAAGTTTTAGGCCAAAGATTTAGGATTTTACTCTAGGAACCCACACTATCCACGCACCCTTCATTCTGGAATCCAGAAGCAGCGACGCAACACACCAACCCTCATTACTTGCGGTGTCTTTTGAGTAACCAATGTGAAACTGATTGCGGATTAGGTGAAATCAGGGCCAACATTAGGGGTAATCATCGCTTTAGTTATTCGCGTCTCAAATCCCAATCTTAATTGCATATTCTCAGAAGTAACAACTAATTTTTCATCATCTATTAATTTGTATGTGTATATGTATAAAGGGGTGGGATTTAAGAAAAACGCCTAAAAGTGTGAAAACGGTGAGAACGATTTTGGTGTTGACATGTGGCGTTGGTGCTAACTTACACTAAGAGTAATATTGTCAAAAAACTCATGCATATGCCATTCACATGTCAAAGACCATGCACATGCCACTAACATGCATATTCCACCATCTTTTTTAAACTCTCGTAACTTTTCTATACGTGATTATTTAAAAAAAATACACCATAAAATCGAGTGTTTTATTATCTTTCTAACGAGTATACTATTGCTATACTTTTGAAATTAAAAAAATAACATGACCTGGGTTTTCAAATAAAAACGCCATAAAAACACCCAATTCAGAAAACGCCATGAAAAATACTCAGTTGAAAACGCCATAAAACACCCAGTTCAGAAAAACACCATAAAAACTCAGTTGAAAATGCCATAAAAACACCCAGTTCAGAAAAACGCTATGAAAATACCCCGTTGAAAACGCCGTAAAAAAACAAAGTTTAAAACGCCATAAAAAACACCACTTCATTTTTTTCGAAAAATATATCAATAGTATACTCATTGAAAAGATAAAAAAAAAAACCCTGAATTTTATGGTGTGATTTTATTGAAAAAATAATCGCGTATAAAAAGTTATTGGCGCTTAAATATGATCGGGGGAAATGACATGTGATTAGCATGTTTACCCTTGTTTGGATCTTCCTATTTTACAAAAATGTCATCGCATTAATCTCAGCCACGAACCACTAAGATCTTGTGGCTGAGAATCATTCTCAGCGTTTTCACACTTTAAGGCATTTTCTCCTGATCCCGTTTCTATGTATAAAATTGAGCAACCCTAACAAAATCACCAAATCACTAATCAGTTTTGTGTATCGAATGATTTTATCTATGATGTTTGCAATTTTTATTTGGTATTGGCGATTCTGTTGATATTTTTTTAGAGTTGACAGGTATTCAAGAGTCAAAAAAGATATTGGACGATTAGTGATTCGTATTGCTGATTTGTTGATTTGGAAGACACTACTCAGGTTGGTCATAGAAAAAGGTTGATTTGTTGATGTTTTTTAATATTTATACCAATTCAATAGGGCATCGACTTTGTAATTCGTTTAGGGCCTCCAAAAATGATGGAACGGCCGTGCGATAAAGACTGTTTTTTTGTCAATTATTGCATTTCTTGCAAAGTTCATTTGTGTTTAAACCAAAGAGGTATGTTTTAATCAAAGAGATATGTGTATTTTTCCATGTTATAATTGATTTTTTATTTGTGTTGTAATATATTAACTAAGTTAAATTTTATCTATCATTTTTACACATTCTGAATTAATCTCTTCACAAAGGGCATGTGTCAATCAAAGGGTATATGCGTTAAACAAAGGGGTATATGTTAATTAAAAGGGGATGCGTTACACAAAGGGACATGTGTTAATTAAAGAGGTATGTGTATTAAACAAAGAGGTATATATATAGGTGACCTGATACAATTATCGAAAACATATATAGTTGTTTATCGATCACTATTTGTCAACATATTCTTTGTATTTTCCTTTTTTTCTTTAAGTAATTAATGATTCACTTAGTTTTAGTTATTGTATTTCTAGCTTTCTTTTTTTTGGTAATAAAATTACATAAAAACTAAAGTAGTAACAAATGTATCTACAAATCAAAACGGATGATTTTTCACAAACAACGCATATGCACGATACTAATAAGTAATTATCCATCGTGTATGAGACATAGTTTTACAGTCAAATACGAGAATACGATTATCAATTCCCTTCCCGTTGACATCCCAGCACTATCAACACATATGGCGTCAGCATGCCTTTGTCCCCCTAGCGTTTGACACGTTCGGCTCCTTGGCGCCGGAGGCGGTTCGGTTCTTGGCTAGAGTTCAGCGTGTGGTCCACAGCAACTTTTCGACCCCTCAGGGGCGAGGCTTTGTTTTTAGTAGATTAGGGTTTTCCATTCAGAAGAGGATGGCGGCGCAGTTTGTTGCCCGTCTACCAGCTATTCTTATGTAATTTGCCGTGTTGATTGGAATGAAATATTTGTTTTCATTTAAAAAAAAAAAAAAAAACATAGAAGTAGGTTGTGATCAAATTTTGGGGCCCTCATTTTGAATATAAAAAAAGTTATATAATTATATAAATACAAATAATTACGTTGATTTTACAAAACACATCTACTTTAGCATAGTGGTAAGGAGCCAAGCTTTTCTTGTGGCTTGCTTATCAGCTTTTGATTCCCATCTCTCACAAATCCATATTTTTGGATCATACAAGGAGCTCAAGAGCCCAAAGTGACAAAATCCAATTTTGTTTTTCCGGTAACAACCCAAAATTGCATAATCAATTTGAGTTCATTTTTTTTGTTAGAATAGTATAAAATGTACTTGCCAATGGTTTTCCTATAACGTCACCAGTGGCGGAGCTTGACCAAACGTTCCGAGTGGGCGGAAAGTCATGGGACCCAATTTAAATATTGTATAAATATTTAGGCAAAATAATGTGGGTGGGGGTGGGGGGCAATCCAATAATTTTAAAATTTTCGGACGAAAAATAGGAAATTTTACACTTCTACCCGAAACATTGGGGGGCGGGTGCACCCCCACTATACACTAAGCCACGCCCATGAACGTCACTACGTTTCACAATCTATAAATTGAATATCTCCAATGCTCTCAACCCTGCCTATAGAAGATTTGTTTCAAGGTTGCGACTTGCGAATACCATTGGTTAAGTTAGTGTAGGATTCCTAGTTTTTTTAGAACAATAAAAATTGAAAATATATTATACTTCTAATTAAATGATAAAAATATATATTTTAGTCTAATGTATGGTAGGCAACATACAACTTATTGTTCTGTGAAACAAATCAACTAATAATATAATCAGTGGCGCTAGAGAATTGGGGTCCAAAGAAAATGAACTTTTTTTGTTTGAAATGAAATATCTGTCTGGTTGGCGAAACATCAAAGGTTTGTGGATCAGATAACTGCCACATGAGAAAGCCATTGACAAAATTGAGAATCCTTGCAGCCAATCAAAATTGAGGTAAAGATTATAGTAGATAAACATAATATAGTAATTTAACCAAAACCACCCTTATAAAGTTAGCCCACAACTTCACACCCTTTCATAACTCAAACAAACACTCCAAATTCAACAATGGCTGCCTCAACCATGGCTCTCTCATCCGCTTTCGCCGGACAGGCTGTGAAAGCAGCTCCATCGGGTTCTGAGCTTTCTGGAAACGGTCGCGTTTCCATGAGGAAGGCTACAGTCAAGCAGGTTGCATCTGGAAGCCCATGGTACGGCCCAGACCGTGTCAAGTACTTAGGCCCATTCTCTGGTGAGGCCCCAAGCTATCTTACGGGTGAATTCCCTGGTGACTACGGTTGGGACACTGCTGGGCTTTCAGCAGACCCTGAAACCTTTGCTAAGAACCGTGAACTTGAAGTGATCCACTGCAGGTGGGCTATGCTTGGAGCTCTAGGATGTGTATTCCCTGAGCTTCTAGCCAGAAACGGTGTTAAGTTCGGTGAGGCGGTCTGGTTCAAGGCTGGAGCCCAAATCTTCAGCGAGGGTGGGCTTGACTACTTGGGTAACCCAAGTTTGATTCATGCCCAGAGCATCTTGGCCATTTGGGCTACACAAGTCATCTTAATGGGTGCGGTTGAGGGTTACAGAATTGCTGGTGGACCCCTTGGTGAGGTTGTGGACCCACTCTACCCTGGTGGCAGCTTCGACCCGTTGGGTCTTGCTGACGACCCAGAGGCTTTCGCGGAGCTTAAGGTGAAAGAGATCAAGAACGGGCGTCTAGCCATGTTCTCCATGTTTGGGTTCTTTGTTCAAGCCATTGTGACCGGAAAGGGACCGTTGGAGAACTTGGCTGACCACCTTGCTGACCCCGTTGCCAACAACGCTTGGTCCTATGCCACAAACTTTGTCCCCGGAAAGTGAAGTTGCTAATGTTCGTGAGAGTGTGTTGAGGTCTTTTTGTGAATTAATAAGCAATGGTATATGGTTAAATTTGTTTTGTAAGCCTGAGTTTTTTTTTTTTTTTTTAGTTTTCCTCTTTAAATACTATCAATGGTCTCTTGAATGTTTGAAATACGTTATGACTTGAAAATTGATCAGAAACGAAAAATAGACATTCACGATAAAACACTTGAGTGTCTATAAAGCATTGGTTTGACACAAATTAGTTTACCTATGAAAAAAAAAGAGTTAATTACATAGTTAGTCCCTGTGGTTTGCACAAAATAACATACTTAGGTACTAATAGTTTAAAATCACCTTCTAGGGTATTAACTTTTCATTTTGTAACGTTTGGAGGTATTAACTTCTAGGGTATTAACATAGTTAGTCCCTATGGTTTGCACAAAATAACATACCTAGGTACTAATAGAATGTGATTTTAAACCTACAAATAACGTTAATACCTCCAAACGTTACAAAATGAAAAGTTAATACCCTAGAATGTGATTTTAAACAATTAGTACCTAAGTATGTTACTTTGTGCAAACCACAAGGACTAACTATGTAATTAACTCAAAAAAAATTCATGATAATAGGTTTTAAGGAATAATCAGTTTGTTTTTTTTTTTTTTTTTTTTTTTTTTTTGCAGCTAAACAAGTTTTATTATGAGATTGCTCAATGCTTGAAAGTGAGTCATTAAAAATGGAAAAAAATGTTATGGGCACGAAAATAATCCTCATATATAACTTCTTTAAAAAAGGGGTTATAATTTAGTTGAGTTGCTTAATTAAACAAGTGGAGTTCGGGTTAATCTATTTAACCCATTTAATTGAATAGGTTTTTTTTTTTTTTTTTTTTGAAAAGCAAACTTCATTCACAAAGGCCGACGAACTATCTCCAAGATGGAAACAGAAGCGTCAAAAAAAGGCCACAAGTTACATAAAATCGAAATTACACCACATAAACCAATCAATCAAAACCGTTTTACATCTACTTCTAAACCAAAGAAAACCCAACGTTTTGATATCCGCCACTATCTCGGCCACATTTCGCCTCTTGTTTGAGAAGACCATTTCGTTCCTAACTTTCCAAATCCTCCAACACGTTAGAATAGCAATACCTTGCATCACCTGTTTCTTTATCTTCGATCTCTCATAATACTTATGGAGCTCCATCGTGTCTTTTGTGTCAAACAAATAAACCGGGGGAAGACCACACCATCTCACAATACCTTGCCAAACCCCCATAGTATACCCACAACCGGAAAAAATATTATCCGAGGTCTCCTCTTGATCACCGCAAAGAACACATAACACATTTCCCACATCAATGTTTCTCCTTCTAAGGGCCATTTTTGTTGGAATACGATTCGAAAATGCTCTCAACATAAAAATATTGCATTTCTTAGGCAACCATGTGCACCACTCGAACTGATTGGAATCACCATTAGCCGAATCGTCTATCAACCAATTCTTCACAATTGCCACTGAAAACTCCCCATCCGAACCTGCAATCCATTTCCAATAATCTTGCCGGTCAGTTAATTGAGTATCAAGCACTAACCGATGACACTGAATCAACTCAGTCACTTCCTGAACCGAAGCTGGATACGACGACCAAGCCCAAGTCAAAGCAGCCGAGTCTCCACCCCTCCCAATCCGGTCTTTAACTTTACACCATTTATTGGTTTCCAGCCGAAACAAAGCTGGAAATCGGTCTTTTAAAGAAATATTTATTGGTTTCCGGCCGAAACTTTACACCATTTAATTGAATAGCTCGCTAACCCGTTTTTGGCATATTTAATCCTATATTTTGCAACTCATTAAACCAACTAACACACTTAGAACTTAATTGCTACAAGCCAACTAATCAACCCGTTTGACACATTTAGATATTCTAGTAGGACGCCCACTCGATGCGGCGGGAGAGACACATCGCATTGCGATAATCATGTTTGGTAGTTTTATTATTCATATAATATTTATTGTAGCATCATTGTGATATATATAAATCAAAATCGAAGTAATCGGGTAATCCATTTCATTGTGTTGTGCATGGTTCGGTCGGTTCGCTTATTATCCTCGACCGAAACCGAAACGAAAGTCATCGATTAGTCTATTTTATTAATCAATCGGTTTTCGGTTAATCACTTCGGTTTATTCGGTTAAATTGACGGTTTTTGGTTTGGTTCATTTAATTTCGGTTAATAGCAAAAACCAAACTTTGGCCAAAATTTTTGCTTAGAAATATATGAAATTGAGGTATAAATACATGAAATGAAGTGTTAGGTTCTAGAGTGAACACTATGTTCAGAGTGAACTTTGTGAACTGATCTGGGTCGTTGATTTGTGTCATCTAGAGATTTATTATAATGGCATGATGGTAATTATGAATTATTGTTTTCCTAATTTAATTAATATGAAAAGGGTATTTTTGTACTTACCGACCCCCAAATTTTACAAAGCTAGGAAACCCAATAGTTTCCTTTTCTTATAATAATTTTCAAATCCCTAATTTCTGTCTTTGTCAGTTATTATATACCTACATTCATTTATTTTAGATTAAACCTCTATCTTGTCGTTAATCCCAACTAATTATTGGTTTTTTTATGTATTTGCGATGGATAATACAAATGTGTATCCATCGTTTTTAAACATGATTGGCTGAAAATGTGGTAGTTATAGTATACATTGGTGTATACCTATGTTTTTGTTTAGGGATTTGAATGGAAAAAAAAAAGAAAAAATGTTTTTTTTTACCGTAAAATCATATGCACTGGTGTATTTTGCAGATTGTCAACTATATTATTGTATGTACACGGGTGTATAGTTATTTTATATTAGTGTATAATTCATGTATTTGTGTTGCCCTTATACACGTGTGTATTCTCTTTTGTGGGCCTGATAGGAGGTGGTGTATTCAGTTTATTATACGTATGTGTATAAGCTATTTGTATCAATTTTTTTTTACTTTGAGTCCTGTTTTTATTTTAATATTCTGATGTATAGGTAATTGTACACAGATGTATACCCCTTCAGTTAACAATAAACATACGAGCAGAATGAACATGGAAATCTGGTGATATAATCGAAATTGCATATTTTTGAAGATAATAGAAAGATACATATGAGCATTAGGATCACATGGAAATCTGGTGATTTAATCGAAATTACATATTTTTGAAGATAATAGAAAGATACATACGAGCATTAGGATCACATGGAAATCTGGTGATTTAATCGAAATTGCATATTTTGAAAATTGGATGGAGATATGATAGAATTTTGGATATAATCACTCGGAAAACAAAGTCGTTTCCGAGACTTAGTTTTATCCCGATTATAAACGGGATCGATTAACCATAGATTGTGTAACAACTCTCATTAAAAGTCCTAATTATTATTGCATTTGGTCCAATAGGAAACCCTAATTGAAACCCCCAAGTGATTCTGTATAAACCCTAAAATTTTCAGAACAATCAGAATCAGGATCAGGGCCCCTAAAACTCAGTGGGGGGTATTCCCTAGTTACGATTATCCACTTAAATTGCTGTCAAAAACGAATTTTAACAATCCACTGACTCAGCAAGGCTACAAACACACGGGGCTACTCTATAATAGAGTAGTGACCCCTCGCGCCACGCGACGCCCAAGGTGGTACCCCTCACGTCACGCGAGGGGGTCAAATTTCAAGTATAAATAGTGGGGTTTGGGACTTGCATTCTGGAGTTGGAACGACGTAAAAATTCGTTATACACACTGAGTTATAGTCTTTTTACTACAAAAACACACACGAATCACGAATCGCTGCCGCAATACAGGGTAATAACTTGATCGCTGATACGATTTAATGTCCGATCGATAGAAATCAATCCAATGGATGTTTAAGTGCTTCCCAAATTAGGGTTATGCTTTGTCATTCGTCGTGAATTCGATGGATGTTTAAGTATCGCACTTTGTCATTCGTTGTAAGGGTTTCAATCTCGTGAGTTATCGTAAATACTGTATTAGTTACTGACCTAGTTTGTGTGCATTGATATTTTAATTAGGTTACAAGTCTAATCAGTAGACTAGACTCTGCTCGTATTAAATCTGCAATGTGAGTCATTCTCTTTTTACCAAATTGCTTTCAAAATCATGTTATTTTCAAAGTTATAACTACAGGGATTAAGTCTTTGTAATATCCAAATTGCAGCCGGTATGTGGGGTTTGTATACATTACTTGATAATCTTCACCATTTGACAACGGGGTAGCCAATGGGTGATATGACCATAGTCACAGAAATGAGTCGAGTGACAAATACCGTGGGTAGTTGGTTGATATCTGGAAACATTGTAATCGCTCTTAATACTGTAAATTATAACAAACGCGTCGTTTTATTAAAAAGAATGATTCACCAGTATTTCCCTGCTGACAAAACCTTTTTCAAACATGTTTCAGGTGATATGTTGTGATCCAGGAAAAGTGCCGAGAAGCACTACAAGCTTAAGGATGTGGCTCAATATAAAATAAAGAAACATGTTTTGTAAAATAAAGATTTCTCAGTGAAATCAGATGAATGTAAACTATCGGGGTTTATCCCGAATTGTGAAATAAAATAATCAGGAAATTTCAGTTTTAAAAAGATCCTGTTAAAATCTTCCACTGTTAACTCAATTAAATAAATACCACGGGATTTTCTGTCCCGCGGCTCCTGAAACGGGTCAAACCGGGTCAGGGGTCGTGACAGAAAAATGTGGTATCAGAGCCACTGAGTTAAGCTAATTAAATATTTAAGAAATACTTAATTTTCCTAATTACTATTATGTGATTATGTGTTTTATTAACTGACTATTTGTTAGTTATAGTATGGGTAAGCAAAAGCTTTCAAACATCTATCTTAAATTAGATAGTTTGCCAAAAGAGAAGGGAAGTTCATCCCAATCCTCAAGATACTCAGTAGATACTGAGGAATGAATATTTGTTCGTAAAGCCCATTATGAGGAACCACTTTCTCCTAATAAAAGAAGTTTGATTATTAGGAAAAGTCAGGAGAAAATAAAGAAATCTCAATCAAAAGAAATGAAAGTTAATCAGGAAATCCAGAAACTAGGCAGTAACCCACCATGGGAAGACAAGTTAGATGAAAAATGGGCAGATCTTTATATGCTAGCCACTGTAGCAGTAAATGCAAATCTTTAAAATACCATGACCCAGTATTAGCACCCTTATCACTTACAAGCCAGAAATTTTACCCAGTAAATAAATAAAGTTACAATAAACCCTAGTTTGTTTAATTGTTATTTATCCTTTGTATTAAATTAAAGACACACGGTATGCAAAAATATTTGAATGGTTATCTGTGAAATTTTGTTATAAAATTTTAACTTAGTATTTTGCATATATGCTAAACAGCATGAATGAGTTATCTGGAGCCCTAGAGAATCTCAACCTCTACCCTGTAAACATAGAAGTTTCCAAAGATTTTACTGGTTATATACCCGATATAGAAGAACTTATGGAATTCAATGCTCCACCTCTGGAGAAACCCAAGCCTAAGAAAAGGAGAAGATTGGTAGGATGGAGGCGTGTACGCAGGAGGAAACCCGCAACTAGGAGAGTTCCCAAAATAGAGAATCCCATAGATAAAGGAAAAGGGAAAGAGATTGAGGAAGATTCAAGGCAAGCAGGGATGGAAATTTGGGAAAGTGCTAAGCAAGAAATTGGAGAAAGCTCCAAGCAAACCCAGGAAATGACATTGCAGGAGGAGCTAGATTTTATATTGGCAAGCAGTGATACTATTAAGCCTGTCAATGAAAATGTTTTTACTCATCCTATTGAAACCCAACTTCCAATGAACTTGGAACCAGCAATCCAAGAACCTATAATCCACACCCAACCTCTAGGAATGGACGAGTGGTGGACCAATGATTGGCAGTTTCAAAACCTACTTAATAACCCTTATACATTTTTCCCTCAGTTTGACCCAGAACCTATACCAAATCCACCGATGAGTAATGAAAATATGGCTGAACTCCGCCATTTTGGCGAAGAGCTGATGGATGCTGGGAATATGATCCGAGAGATAGGAGGACAAATCTCATGGAAATATGATGAGAGGAACATCGCTTTTAAAATGCAAGTTGACGAGGGAGAAGTGGGTTGTGAATATGTGTTTGTATAATAATAATAATAGTAATAAAAATCAGTATGGGTAAAATAAACAATAAAACGGTTGTAAGATAAAAGTGTGTACGGAAGCATATTATAATATATAAACAAATGAAAATTTAGAAATTTACAATGTTGGTTATAAAATTGTTTACGTGATTATGTGCGACTAATTGTTATATTTGGTTGTTTCTTATTTTATACTAATAAATTATATATATTAATTATCAGATGGAAAACGCTAATAATGAACCAGTTAACGAGGTAAACCAATCTGAGCAACATCAGGAGGATCACTTTATGACTAGGCAAGATATAGAAAATATCGTTGCTCAAGGAATAGCCAATGCTATTCCAGCAATAATTGCTGCTGCCCAGAAACCTGTTGAACCTCAACAAATCATTCCTAGCAAACGTATTTCTGAAGATAACTTCAGTAATAGTGTAAACGGAGGCGGTAATCATACTAATCACAATAATGATCCACGGCAGACCCCGCTCCCTAAGAAAAGGAAAGCTGCAACACCTGGTTGCACTTACAAAGAATTTCTTGCTTGTAAACCCACTGAATTTGCAGGCAATGAAGGGGCGACTGCGGCACTGCGTTGGTTAGAGAAAACCGAGGCAGTGATCATAATAAGTAAATGTGCTGAAGACGACAAGGTCATGTACGCGTCAAATCTTTTCAAAGAAGGGGCGTTAGAATGGTGGATTACAGTACTTCAAGCCAAAAGAAGAAATATGGCCTATGCCATGAGTTGGGAGGAATTTAAGCAGTTAATAGAAAGAAAATTCTGTCCCGAGTATGAAAAGGAACAAATGGCGAATAAGTTTCTGAACCATCGGATGATGGGTGTAGACTGTCGAGGATATACTTCGACATTCTTTGAATATGCTAGAGTGGTACCAACACTGGCTTCGCCAGAACCGGTACTCATTTCTCGCTATATTTGGGGATTGATTAGTGAAATCCGTAATATCGTTAAAGCTGCGAGACCTCGCACTATTGACAATGCGGTAGAATTAGCTAACACCCTAACTGACGAGCTGGTACGCACAAGAGATGAAAATAGGAAAAAGGAACTGGCTCAGAAAATTACCCAAGGAGTTCATATGGGTAATAGTAGCAACTTCAAGAAAAGAGGAACAGGGCAATCCTCAACTCCATTGTTCTGCAGGAATTGCAGAAAGAAACATTATGGAAGATGTAATATAACCTGTAACTTTTGCAAAATGGTAGGACATCGTGAAGAAGACTGCAGAAAGAAAACAAGAATCTGCTTTAACTGTGGCGAAGCAGGACATTTCAAAACAGAATGTCCTAAATTGGCCAAACCAGCAGATAACAAAGCCAAGACCGCCGACGGAGCTACAAAAAAGAATGCCAGAGCATTCCAGCTGACCACTCAAGAAGCAGAACTCATTTCAGATGTGATAGCTGGTACGTTCCTAGTTCACAACGTATATGCAAAAGTATTATTTGACTCTGGTGCAAACCAAAGTTTTATCAATACTTCATTCTGCCAAGCTCTTAATTTACCTTAAACCAACCTTAGGCAGATTTTTACAGTCGAAACGGCAGATGGGAATTCTGTTAAAATAAATAAAGTTTTGCGGGAAGGAAATATAGAACTTTCAGGTCATAAATTCTCTGCAAACCTATTACCTATGAAATTAGCTGAATTCGATGTTGTGTTAGGAATGGATTGGTTAGTAGCCAACCATGCTCGAATCCTTTGTGATAAGAACTCTATAGAGATTCAGGCACCCACCAGAGAAGTAATTATGATTACAGGAGATAAGCCATGTAAACCCATGAAGTTCATTTCAGTAATGAAAGTTGCTAGTTATGAACGAAAGCAAGGAATAGTGTATATGATTTCAGTATTCATTAGTACTAAGAATAAAGAACTTAAGGAGATTCCTGTAGTCTCAGAATACCCAGATGTATTCCCGGAAGAACTCCCGGGATTACCACCTGACAGGGAAGTAGAATTTAGGATTCATCTAATTCCTGGAACTACACCGATAGCTAAAGCACCTTATAGGTTAGCACCCACTGAAATGTTAGAACTGAAAAAGCAATTAGATGAATTACTAAGTAAAGGATTCATACAACCTAGTTCATCCTCTTGGGGAGCACCAGTGTTGTTCGTAAAGAAGAAGGACGGTTCGATGCGAATGTGTATTGATTATAGGGAATTAAACAAGGTTACAATTAAGAATCGATACCCATTACCTAGGATTGATGATCTGTTTGATCAACTTCAAGGGGCTAGATATTTTTCTAAGATAGATTTACGCTCCGGATATCATCAATTGAAGGTACAAGAAGAAGACATACCTAAAATTGCTTTCAGAATTAGGTATGGTCATTACGAGTTTACAGTCATGCCTTTCGGATTAACGAATGCACCTGCAGCATTCATGGACATGATGATTAGGATCTGTAAACCGTACTTGGATAAATTCGTAATTGTCTTTATCGACGATATACTTATTTATTCCAAAAGTCAAGACGAGCATTGTCAGCACTTGCATGCACTCTTAACTTTGTTAAGAAAAGAAAACCTTTACGCCAAATTTTCAAAGTGTGAATTTTGGCTACAAGAAGTGCAATTCTTAGGACATCTGGTGAATCACGAGGGTATTCACGTAGATCCTGCTAAGATAGAAGCAATTACCAAATGGAAGGTCCCACAATCAGCAATGGAAATTAGAAGTTTTATAGGTTTAGCCGGATATTATAGACGTTTTATTAAGGATTTTTCCAAGATAGTTGTACCATTAACTAAGCTAACCTGTAAATCAGTTAAGTTTGAATGGGGACCTAAACAAGAAGAAGCCTTTAGGATTTTGAAGCAAAAGTTAACCAATGCTCCAATTCTAGCCTTGCCAGAAGGAACATAAGATTTTGAAGTTTATTGGGATGCTTCTAAGCTAGGATTAGGATGTGTGCTAATGCAACGCAAGAAGGTAATTGCGTATGCTTCAAGACAATTGAAAAAGCACGAGGAAAATTATACGACTCATGATTTAGAGTTAGGAGCCATAATTTTTGCCCTTAAATTTGGAGACATTATCTGTACGGAAGTAAGTTTACTGTCTATACAGATCATAAAAGTTTAAGGTACATATTTGGGCAAAAAGAGTTAAACATGAGACAAAGGAGATGGATGGAAATCCTAAGTGATTACGACTATGATATTCAGTATCACGAAGGAAAGGCCAATGTAGTTGCAGATGCCTTAAGTCGTAAATATCATGAGAAACAACGACGGGTTCGTGCTCTTAGATTAAATCTACAGTTAGATTTAATGGAACAACTAAAAAGCATTCAAGAAACAGCAATCAAGGACGATGCTGAAGGAATGAAAGGAAGAATAAAAGAATTAGAGCAAGGAAGTGATGGAATTTGGAGATTCCATAAGAAAAGAATTTGGGTACCTAAGCAAGGAGATTTAAGAGATAAGATTTTAGAAGAAGCTCATAAATCTAGGTATACCATGCATCCAGGAAACAATAAAATGTACCAAGATTTAAGAAATAATTTCTGGTAGATAGGAATGAAAAAGGACATAGCTAGATATGTTTCTAAGTGTCTCACTTGTTCTTAAGTTAAGGCAGAACACCAGAAACCTTCATGTCTACTACAACAATTAGAAATGCCTGTATGGAAATGGGAACTCATAACAATGGATTTTGTTACTAAGTTACCCAAAACCAGAAAGGGTAATGATATGATTTGGGTAATTGTGGATCGATTAACCAAGTCAGCTCATTTTCTACCTATGAAGGAAACTTTTAGCATGGAAAGGTTAGCCAAATTGTATGTAGACGAAGTTGTATGCTTACATGGAGTTCCACTCTCCATTGTATCGGATAGAGTTAGTCGTTTCACTTCCCATTTCTGGACTAGTTTCCAGGAAGCAATGTGAACTCGATTAAATTTGAGTACTAAGTATCATCCACAAACAGACGGGCAAATTGAAAGGACGATACAAACCCTAGAAGACATGCTCCGAGCATGTGTGATAAATTTTGGTGGAAAATGGGATGACCACCTACCCTTAATTGAATTCTCCTATAACAATAGCTATCACTCAAGTATAGAAGCTGCCCCATTCGAAGCACTATATGGACGTAAATGTAGAACTCCAGTTTGTTGGGCAGAAATAGGAGAAAGCCAATTATCAGGTCCTGAAATAGTACAAGAAACTACAGACAAGATCACTCAAATCAAAGAAAGACTAAAGACGGCTCTAGATCATCAGAAGAGTTATGCAGACAATAGACGGAACCGTTGGAATTCCAAGTAGGAGACAGGGCACTCTTAAAAGTTTCTCCTTGGAAAGGAGTAGTTCGATTCGGTAAGAAAGGAAAGCTAAGTCCACGATACGTAGGACCATTTTCAGTGATCCAACGTATAGGACCAGTTGCTTATCGTTTACAATTACCAGAAGAGTTAGCAGGAGTACATGATGTATTTCATGTATCCAATCTTAAGAAATGTCTATCTGACGAGTCCCTGGTAGTACCTCTTCAAGATATAGAGATAAATGAAAAACTAAAGTTTATTGAAAAACCATTACAAATAGAAGATAGAAAGATTAAGTTTCTCAAGCATAAGCGGCTAGTGCTGGTCAAAGTCAAGTGGGATTCGAAGAGAGAATCTGAATATACTTGGGAGTTAGAATCAGAAATGAAGCGAAAGTTGTAACACCCTTGTTATTATTTCACGTTTATCATATAATTTAAATCCATAATCATGTAATAATAGTCACAATTACACTGAAAATACGGGTTTGTTAAAAACTTTTACAATTTAAAGTGATACAACATAATATGATTTAATTCGCCGTTTTAGAATAACGACGAAACAACGTTGTGGAAGCTTTGTTTAACGTGTGTTCGGTTCTTGCTCGATGTTTGATCTTCATCCGGGACTCTCGACATTCACCTGTGATCAAAACCAACTTAAAGGTCAGTTTTGATAATTAAATAACTAATACAACAAGGAAATTAGGAAAATCCAACATTGATATCTTGATCCAAAAACAATTACTTGAATCTGGCCTTCACCGTAACTTACGGTGGACACCGTAAGTTACGGTGGCCCCTGTGTTAAAATTTCTCTACCGTAACTCAGGAGGCAACCACCATATCGATTTCAGCCCCACCGTAACTTACGGTGGGCACCGTAAGTTACGGTGGCCCCTGTGTTATGCCCCTTCCATTTTTGCCATTTTTTACACGAAAACTTTCGTATCTTTCGATCCACGTATCCGTTTGACCTCCCGTTTCTTCCTACATGATCGTAATTTGATTCTCCATCTTGTAGAGTAAAATTCAACATTTAAAACTAATGAAATTCTAAATCTTTAAGCATTCGACTTATTGTTCAAAATCAATATTTCGACCCGTTTGTATTTAGGACCTCTAAACTTGTTCCTAGTTAGTCATAAATCATAAACTAAGATATCTAACTTTAAATCTCTATATTGGATTCCTAACTTTCATTTAAAAGATTAGAAATCAATGCATTTGAACAAAATAATTAAATACAAGAAATTATATATATTTTTTTCACAGACCCTTCACCCGGCCGTGTCAAAACTTCACCCGCCCGTGTCAACTCTGCACGTTTATTTTTCATCAAATTTGCATCCAAACCTATCCAAACTCATTTTAATTGCTTGGGGTTCATTTCTTAACATGTCTAAGCTATCATCCATTACCCGGATCCATTATTCATATAGTTTACGCTCCCGTTACCCGGTTTACGTTTTTCTTTATTACACTTAAGCCTACATTTCACCACCTACTTTATTTTGACCCGTTTAGAAGTTTTCATGCATTTGAGCATTCAGACTCGCTATTTTCTTTTCGCGCCTCTTCTCTTCTTGCTAATTAACTACTTATCTTCCACCCAAACTATTTCTATGGTGGATTCAACATAAGGAACCCAAAATCCCAAAATTTTACCCTTTGGCTAGTCCTTTTTCGCAATTGACTATTTCTAGGCGTTCGACCCACAAATGTTTTTGGCCTAGAACTTTTATACACATCTAAAGGTTACAAACTCATAATATAAATTTCTAAACAACCTCTAAGGGTCGTTTACACTGTTTACCTATTAAGGGCTCTTTGGTCACATTTAATCCTTCATTTTTGCAATGAAGGATTTCGGCTAAATATTTGACCTTCTTTGCACTTTTAACTATAAGTCCACATATGCATACCTGGCTCGGGTCATAGCATCGACCCATATACCTACCTTTTGCTTTAAATTTTCTAGTTAAAGCAATGCGATCACATGTTATATCCTGTTATCACAAAACTCAACAAGTAGTCGTCAGTCATTGTTGTCAAATGGTATTTGTACCCTATTTGACCCGTTTAGTCGACATGACAATTTGTCAACGTATGATGGTAGATTAATACCATCATGCCCCTTGAACCTATTCCGGTTCGCGCCATGGTTCTTATTACTTAAAAACAATATTTTTAAATTGTTTCGACCCATTATACTTTTACCAAATGGTGTCTTCATTTTAATCATTTTTATTTTAACTATTAATTTGACCCATTTGGTTGTCGAGTGAATTCCATCACTTCAATGACATACCAAACACAACCATTTTCGTTATAGCAACATTACACATATTTAAACTAAGCTTGTCTACATAAATGTAACGGAGTGACAAGCCACTTACTTCAAAGCTTTCCCTTCAAACGAGCGTCCGCACCGGCTTGACTTCCCGACGCCTCGCTTGTGTTGCCTAAAATATACAAGCCAATTATCATTAGAACCTTCCGGCTCATAACTAAAGCTTGTTACTTTGCCAATCACCACATTTAGTGTCTATCAACGTCTTTTAGGCATTTTGTCGAGCACCTTATGTGCATACTACTTAATTAGCCATTTTTATTCAATTAAACCTTGGTAAATCCAAGAATTTCATTCTTATTCAAGCTTCATTGCTCATCACAGCTCATACCATCATACTAGTTCAATCAACCTAGATTATTATTCACATAGTTCATACAATATGTTGGGGTTTCTCATTCTAGATAGAAACCCACTTCATGATATGGCACATAGTTACATTAACACACAATTTATTAATCTTTTTCACATGATTTCAGTTAGGTTTATGATCCTACACTATAATCACACATTCTTGAATCATAACATTACTCAATCATTCAAGAATTTCTACTAATCAAACTTTACCCAAAAATCAAACATCACCAAATCTGAAATTGCAACTTACCTAGTGTTAGACAAGTGTAGGTGATCAAGATTTTTGATTCATGCAGTGATTACATGCCCAATTCACCCTTCAATTGATCAAATTGGATGAAATAAGGGTTTGGGGGTTCTTCCCCTCTCCTGGTCGCTCCCACGCACGCACACACTGATGTATGTGTTTGATTTGTTTTATTTTTATAAAAATCAAGTTTGGCCATTTATACAAAATCAGCCCCTTTAGTTTATCTTTTTGGACTAATGCACATCAAACTATCTTTCCTTTTAGTTCATAATTTAGGTGCTTTTAACTCACTTTTGAGTTAACACAATTCTTATAACTAACTGGGTTATTTTGTCCTAGTTAGTTTGTCCTTGTTTATTTAAAACTTTATAATTTTAATATAAAGTTTTATATTTTCCTAGTTATAAGGTTTTAACCCACTAGTATGTCACAACAAGACTTCTCTTCTAACTAGGTTATTATTATTCCTAGTTAACTTATTGGATTCCGGGAGTTATAACCCGTCTTATTTAAGTTCCGTTAACTCAGGCTTTTTATCCCTTTTATCCCTTGAAAGTTCTTATCCGCCTTTTAATTAATATTAGGATTATTTATTTAAATTCTAATATTTATCGGGTTGCTTTTGCCGCTAACGATACTTTACCCGTCTTTTAGTATTAACGGGGTTTGATTACCAAACCCGTTTTCGGGGTGTTACAAGTCTACCCCCCTTAAAGAGGTTTCGTCCTCGAAACCTTGTTTACATAATTCCTTTAATTTGGATTAAACGAACTTAGTTTCGTTTTTCAAGGCATTCATTCGTTCCTTTTGATCTAACATTTCCATTTATATTGACGTGTAAGTCTTTCGTGTGTAAGGCCTCGCAGGCCGTTACTTTTCGGCTTGTATCCATTATCTTTATCATTTATTCATTTTGGCGGTTAGACTTGTTAGTCACCGGCTACTTCATACCCCGTTGCCCGGGTATGCTATTTGCCATCTCCGGCCTTATGTATGTTTAAAATTCTTTAAGACACCCCGTACCACTTGTGTTTTGTCAAAACGTTACTTTTGACTAAAAAACTAAATTCTTAGTTTACGTTTCCTCTTTGTCGTACATCTTTCTCCCGTTTCCAGGAATGTTACTTCCGAGAATCTAGTCCTTTTCGTTATTATTTAATGCGAGGAATTATAACAAATCCCCAAGCTGAACCCCTATGACCCGTAGGTTCTTTCACTTAGCCTCGTAGGCTATTTATTTAGATTTTCACCTTTTTATCCTTTTTAAGGTGAGATCTTTACAATTCGTTTCGATCTACTTGGTCATCTTAGCGAGATCCGTCGCTTTTATTCGACCATGTCTTTTATTATATTATATATATATGTTTTTTTACGTGGCCACCATTGGCGGCCTTACTAATTGTGAGTGACGATTATCATCGTTATCCTTGCTTTATTACGACTAAAGTTAACAACCTCGATCATCTTTTTCGTGTGGGCAACACCTTTGTTTTCATGATCCAGCGGATCATCTATACTTTGGTTTTACTCGCCCATTTTGCTCACCATGGCTCTTTCGTCCAAGATGACTTATTTTTGTGAATTTTATTTTGATCATTCATTTATATCATCATTTACATTAATCCTTGTCCCTTCTCTCGGGCTTATTATCCTAATGTAATACGCTTCCGTCACCCGGCTGTGCGTTTACATTATTGTCAACTATTTTGTTCATTTGTTTCATTTGGGTACTTTTTAATCTGTCCCATTCACCCCGTCCTTACTACATCGGATGTAAATATGTCCATCATAAAAGTTCATGGTACCATGTGTTCACTACTTACTTGGCCAGAGTAAGCGATCAACACCTGATATACATGACCCTTTAAAATTTTCACATTACACCCCATGTAAGTAACGCATCTATTTAATTTTCTTGGAAATAAAATTCTTGATAGGTATTCTATTCAGGTTTTCCAAGCTTTTAATTTACATATGCAATAATCATTCTCTACATGTTTGTTGCATATTTCTATTTCTACGATTAAGTTTAAAATGTGCACCTGGTAATGCCTGCCATAACGGGCTTCTTTTGCCGTTAACCTTGTTCGCGGTCGTTACGCGATTTAGTCCTTGGTGAGCATGCTCCTCTTGTCATACTTCGGACCGTTCCTCCATCATATCCGTAATTTGTTCAACTCTTGTCATCTTTAAATGCAAGTGTCCTTCAAGTAAGGCATTCACAGAAGTTAGTAATGTCAACTTTACTGAATGCCCGTATCATAATACTAGGCTTTTCTACAATATGTGTCAACGCACGAAATTTTGTTAGCTATATCTATCATTTAATTGGGGTAACGTGTATTACATGATAACCCTATGTGTTGTTTACAACACTTTAATACGCTAAACGATTAATATGCATGCACTTACCGGATTTGCGATCAAGCCTCGAACCGAACACCAATCTTTATTAAGAGCATAAGGTTTAAGTCCAAGCATAGTTTTCCCACCATACTTGAATCTCTTAAACCAAGGCTCTGATACCAACTTGTAACACCCTTGTTATTATTTCACGTTTATCGTATAATTTAAATCCATAATCATGTAATAATAGTCACAATTACACTGAAAATACGGGTTTGTTAAAAAATTTTACAATTTAAAGTGATACAACATAATATGATTTAATTCGCCAATTTAGAATAACGACGAAACAACGTTGCAGAAGCTTTGTTTAACGTGTGTTCGGTTCTTGCTCGATGCTTGATCTTCATCCGGGACTCTCGACATTCACCTGTGATCAAAACCAACTTAAAGGTCAGTTTTGATAATTAAATAACTAATACAACAAGGAAATTAGGAAAATCCAACATTGATATCTTGATCCAAAAACAATTACTTGAATCTGGCCTTCACCGTAACTTACGGTGGACACCGTAAGTTACGGTGGCCCTTGTGTTAAAATTTCTCTACCGTAACTCAGGAGGCAACCACTGTATCGATTTCAGCCCCACCGTAACTTACGGTGGGCACCGTAAGTTACGGTGGCCCCTGTGTTGACCACGATGACTAAAATATGTTATCTTGTATAGATAAACTTATTGAAAACATCGTTTAAATAATCTAGTACCCGTATAACCAGAAAAGTTTCTAACCTATCATTTGTAGTTTTTAAATGAAAAGTTTATACAAATCCAAGAAATAATAACTATCGAATATTTTAAACAACGTTTAATAATGCAATTATTTTTAAAACACGATACCTGGCAAAAGTATTTTCTTATATTGAGCGTTTGAATTTTATCAAAATAAAATAGTTTATCACGTTTCATAGCAAATCAACCTTAGAAAAAAAGAACAATTTTCTAACTTTGAAAACTTATAATTTAGAAATATAATAAATGTAATAAACCGGATTTCAAATGAAATACTTATAAAAATTACGTAAACTGACATGGAAAGCCGATACAGAAACAAAACAAAAAAACGTACGCCTAGACATTTTAAATACCATTAAAAATAATATAATCTTTAAAAGAAAGGATTGTTGAAGCTATTATATTTAAAATAAACGTTCAGATTCAAAAACATCTCTATTAATTAATCAAATTTCATAAGTTATTATTTAATTAAAATAACTATTTGTATAGCTTTGGAGATTTATATTTGTAACACCCCGAAAACGGGTTTGGTAATCAAACCTCGTTAATAGTAAAAACGGGTAAAATACCGTTAGTGGTAAAATTAACCCGGTGAATATTAGGATTTAAATAAATAAATCTAATATTTATTAAAAGGATGGGAAATACTTTGAGAAAGCAAAGTATATAAAAAGGCCCGAGATTTAACGGGACTTAAAATAAAACAGGTTTTTGAACAAGAACTAATTAACTAGGAAAAATTATAACCTAGTTAACTACAAGTCTAGAAATAACTTGAAATAAGGTTAGAATAACCTTATTTAAATGTTAAACAAAAGGGGAGGGACTAATGTTGTTAAACTTGAAACTATTATTATTAGTTTAAAAAAAAAAACAAAACACCATTTAGGTGTCTGGTTCGATCAACAGGAAGAGGAGGGCGACCTCCACCCTCAAAACCCTAACAACTCACTAAACTCTCAAATTGAAGGCTCAATTCAAGTTGAAATCGAAATTTGAGCATAGATTACTGATCCTCATCACAAGAGGATTACAAGGTATGTAAAATTTGATGAAAACTTTCAACTTGAAATTCTCATGAAATTGGGAAATCTGAAAATTTATGTTGCATGTTTGCTATTTGGGTTGATATAGTGTCTAGGAGTAAAACCTAGACAATAACATGTGAAATCATGGCTAAATTCTGAAAATTTCATGAACACATTGAAGGTGATTCATGGGTTTTGTGAGAAAATGATGAACACTAGGTTGTAGAATGCTAATCTAGTGTAAATTGATGCATAGAAACTGATTTCTGAAAATATGATGTGTAGTTCATGAACACTAGACATAGAGGTTTGATTTGTGATGTAAGTCTTGGTAAAAAATAACTAGTTATGAACTAGTTAGTAAATATGTAAAATTATGCCCACTAGGTGTTTGTTAAAATGCCTAAACGAAGCTAAAATGTTGAAATTCCATGTGAAGTGTGCATTTGAGTATGATGATAGATCAATTGACTACTAGGAAGTCAAACTAACCAATGATTTAATCTAGCGATAAAGTCGACCTAAGACCCGTTAGATGGAGTAGTCATAATTGATAATGACTAATCTAACCATCTTATGAATTATGATGATAGTTGACGCCTAACGAGCTAGGTGGAAGCTTGATGAGTGAACGGGTCAAACGAATCAAGAAGGAAAGAAGAAAGCGTATTCGGATGCGAGGTAAGTAAAGCTTACGCCCCTTTACATTATGTACAAATTACATAATTGCAAATATATTTAATCCTTACAAAATTTCTTAAACCGATCGGAAAAATGGACACGAAACAAAGATAGATTCAACAAAAAAATATCGACAGACACCGAATCAAATACTGAATACAGATATTGTCGGACACAAACTAAACGTATATCACAGAATCTAAATCCAAACTGAGACTGATCGAGACAAATCTGATACAAACCGGTACATATACTGAGTCAAAAGAGACATAGCTGATACATAACAGAATCGGATACTGAACACAATCAAAAGCATAATTAACCCAATACACAATCGGAAACATAACCAGATGCGTACAAACATACCAGACATATCAGAACAGATACTTAACATATTCACATACAGAAACATATACTAACTTACACGACAACTATATATCAACAAAATAAGTCGTGTAACACAGAAGCACCCACAGCCAGAAACAGAAACAGACTGGTACACAGCTAGCTAGTCCATGCACCTATGAGATGGTGAGTGTGGCGTTCACCCCTTATTCCATCTCCAGACAAACAAACTCAAACTCAGAGCTAAGATAGATCTATACGTCTCTAGTTGTGACAACTGTCAAATTTGCATGCATCCGTACGTTTAATTAATATTGATTTATGCTTGATGATTGTGCTTAATTACAACTGATGACTTAAACTGCTTTCTGACTTCTGTATCACACATACATGTGCATCACATTTCATACTGTCACAACTTTTATCACATACAAACTTTAGTGACATACTTGATGCACAAAGCACAGTTAGCACAGTGAGCGGATAATTCAGAAACATGCTGACAATGCCAGCACATAGACAGACAATGTTTTGAGGCCCAGTATGAGTCAGAGACAAGGTACTACACTAGTATGGAGTGTAGGGAGGTAAGGACCATAAAACTGCATCACTAGGTGATAGTTTAGGTGCCGGAAATGCCTAAAACCCACTTAAAATGCAAAAATTCTGCATCTATTAACAAAATTCAACATTTTAATATGCTAGTAATGTGCAAAAACATGATAAAATGGTCCTGTATGCTTTCCTAAGTGCCGGGAGTTAAAAGTGTCACAAAAAAGTAACATAAAAGACACTATACGGGATAACTTAGCACTTTAACGGAACGGTATCTAACCGAACAACCGGACATTACCCGGAACACTAAAATATTGTTAAAAACATTGTTTCACTTTTTCTAAGCTAGTTATGGTTCCCGAGCACACTAACAACCATTGCATAAAGCATGGTACACACTAAACATTAGATCTTACACTTTAACCTTCCACTAATTGATTTATTTACCATTCAATTTTCAATTTACCCCCCCCCCCCCCCTTGGTTGATTTCGATTCCTCATGGCCCCACCCCACAAGATTTCATTAATCTTCTACAAATCCCAACCATAATCTCCTCTTGGATTCCACAAGATATTGTTGTGTACTTCTTGAGCATTATAACCAAAGGATAATAGATCAAGGTTTGCATAAAAGAACCAACATAACCACCCTTCATCTTCATCACCACAAAACTCCCTCTCCCCCATTAAAGCTCGGCCGAGAACACCCCTATACACATCACCCATTTTCGATTTTTGTTCAAGTATTCCAAGGTTAATACAAGGTGCACAAAGGTGAATCACGAAGTGTGGAACTCACGGATCATCAAGGACCTCCTTCACAAGCTTTTATCCACTCATTTTTCACCTTGATCTTCCCTAGCTTAAAAGCTAGTAGTAAGCTTCTTTGATCGTTATTTACTTCATGTTTATGGTGGTTAATAGTTGTATTATAATGAAATATCAAGAACACTAAAAGATCATAAACATAAGTCTTGAATATAAAGCTAACTTGATGATGAAATAAGATGAAATCTTGATGAAATAGAGTTGTTTTGTTATGTTATGTTGTTGATTACTTGATGCTTGCTTGATGATTACTAGTAATATGATGTTGAACATCATGGTTGAACTTGTTAAAGTAAGGTTAAAAACTTAAGTTAACAAGTTAGGGGGTGATTAGTGATTTGCATAAAGGAATCACCTCCATATTTCAACATAAACTTGGTAACAAAATGATTTCTTGAAAAATAAGTGAACAAAGTGAGTTGACGATCGTATGGATCCGAGGTTTACAAATGATTTTCCTAAATAAACCAAGTGAACTAGTAATCTTGTAAATCCAAGTTTTGAGAATGGTTTTCCTAAATAAACCAAGAGTAGAAGATTATTTTTGAAGGGTTATGACTTTTGTTAAACCTACACTATTTTAGTAACAAAATAAGTGTAGTAAGTCTAGTAAAACAAGAAAATATTGTAAGCAAATGTTTTTGTAAAATAAGTTCACAAGTTGTGAACATCTAAAAACCCCGAGAGTAAGATTTTAACGAAAGTAAACGCACTTTGAAGGGTAACTAAACCCACTAAACACCCCACTTAGTAACTACGCGATTTTATGAAAAACCAAGTTCATGTTATTATATAAAGCGCATTGTTTTTGCACTTGAAAGATGTAATATTGTTTAGTGACTTGTTGATGATTGTCTGGGATGAGTTTTGGAAAAGAAAATGATATGCTTATTAGCATGGACACCTCCGTTTACAAAGGAAACTCTGGCGAAATTTTCTAAAATTCCAACACTTAGAAAATATTTTTCTAACAAGTGTTTACAAATATATTTTAACTTTGTTTTTCAAAATAAACTTCGCCATAGGTTGTGTTACAAAAATACAAAGTATCGGAGGTTGGTTTTTGTAAATAAAAATGGGTAAATATATGTTTAGAATATATATTTTATACTAAGACACTTGTGTGAATATTTGTATATTTTGTGAACTAGTTATATTATTTTAGGGTAAAATAATATAACTTAACAAAATACCTTGACATTTACAACTCCAAAATAATACCAAAAACATCAAGGAATAAAATATTTAAGTTACACACTTGGCATTGTGAAACCGAACGCGGAAACGTAACTTACAAAATATTCCGAAAAATACCGTTACAATATATTTTTGGTAAACGTTATTTTGGATACAAAAAGAAGTGAAAGTATGGTTTCTATTACCAAGTATATCATTATTTTTGGACAAGGGGAAAATATATTATTTTTGGGAAATAAAAATATATTTTCTTGGGTTTATTAAGAAATATAATATTTTTGGGAAAAATATGTAATTTCTTGAAATGCATTAATTTGGACAAAATAAGTTTATAAATATTTTCCAAGTGAGACTTGAAAATATATTGTTTTGAAGTAATATATTGAGAATATATTGGCATATTATTATTTGGAATACTACACCGGGATACGACGCCAATACATCACAAGTTATACGAACACAAAAATACGAATACACAAGTATGAGATACTCCCATCCTTGGGAAGAAAATGCGAATAACAATACTCGAGAAGTATTATTACAAAAACATATTGAAGACACTTTAAAACGTAACTCAAAAACGTTAAACTCTAAGCCAAGGCACGGCCCGTTCGTCTAATAGACACTAGAACATTGTAGGTAGTCGTGGTTGCGGAGGAGAATTGAGTTACGAGTACCGAAGACGCTATACTGTGAGTTCATGTCCCCCTTTTCTCTTAATTGTTTTCAGTTTTATACTTCGGGGGTGAAATACATGTTACAATTATTACAGACACTTTTATATATGGTATGGTTTGCTTAAGGAGGGTTTACTACTTAGATCATGTGAGAGGTGGGTATAACACTTAAGGCCATTAATCCTCGTCATGGGACCGAGGGACATGAGTGATAGATCTATTCGGGTGTAGCGAGCCCCACCCCTGAGTCCGCTGACTGGACCATGAGGTGACTATGTCTTATCGACAAAATCTGCTAGGTTTGAGTACTTCCTGCATCACTTCACACATATCAATGGCCTTGCAAACCATTGGTGATCTCTTTTTCCTTATTGCTACATACCAGGGACTTACATACATACTTACAACATTTCAAAGGTTTATACATACACACAAACGAACACATGAACTCGCTCAACTTTTGTTGATGTTTTTCAAACTACATGTATTTCAGGGAAATTGTAAAGTGGATCTGGCGGGCGTTGGAAGTTTTTATGATGCGTTAAGAATAAAGATGTCATCCATGGTCTTCGAGTTTGGACGGTGTGTCTTATTCCTGGACGAGACATGTCTTCCAAACCTTGGTATTATTCAATATCTTTTGACGAGTCCTTAATGAACTCAAAAACAATTTGTACGATTTGTAAAACTGGAATTTGAAGTCTACGTTTTAAAACGATGTAGTTATATTTCAAACTTATTTAATGGATGACAAACCTATGGTTTTATCATATAGTTGATGTTATGATTGAATGCAATGATATTAAGAAAGTCACACCATAATCACGCTTCCGCAAAAGTCAGGGTGTGACACTAGTGGCCAAGGTGCTACACAAGCACGAGCTAGAGACGCCGTGAACTTTGATTACGCACTGTCACGATAAGTGCCATGCCGTTGACGCCCAAACGACTAGCCAGACATACTTGGGTGACAGAGTACAAATACTAAGGCCATATAAATAATTTACAGGCAACTGAAGATAATACTAACAGGAACATGCGACCATGATACAAGTCTGAGGTATAGCATGCTACAACACACTACTAAACAAACAAACAAACAAACAAATACAAACCAACTCCTATAAGGTATCACATATCAAACGAATATAGGTATCAAATCATGAAAATAACACTTTAAGACAGAGACAAAAATTCGTACTACAAAGTAACGGACATAGAAAAATACTATGATAGCAAGACCAAAGAATCCGTACCAACGAGTAACGAAAAAAATAAAAGTATATTACGATGAAAGAAAAACAGAATCCGTACCAACGAGTGACGAAAATAAAATTATACTATGATGTTAAAGAAACGGAATCCGTACCACGAAGTGACGGATATGATTAAGATAAATACTATGATGAGAAGACCAAATAATCCGTACCTTAGTTAGCAAGCAAAGCAAAGATCCACAAATCAAGTCGTCCAAAAGAAATTATGCAAACCTAAACCCCGTATTTTCTAAATTAGTTATATGATAATTCGCTTACGTTCAAAGGTTCGTTTCACTTATTAGATTCCCCGGCGAGCAACCCAAACTTAACTATCAAACATAATGATGACAAGTGTTTTCTTTTATTCATCTATTTATTATTGTTTCTATTTAAAGCTTGGTTTATCGAAAATAAAAATGTTTGGTATGAAAAAAATATCGTTGGAATGAGCACACAAAAATCCAAAAGTTTTAGTTACGTTTAAAATTTAGTAGAAACAAAGATCAAAATAATACTACTTTATGTATTTCTCCAAGGTAACCTTTAGCTCAATCTATATTAAGTCATCATGACCCTACACACACATAGAGACCCCATATGTATACACACAACAAAAGAAAGAAAAATAATTAAATAGGTAAACAAATAAGCACTCACACATACACACATGAACTAAAGAAAAGAGGAAAAAAAAAACAAAACAAACATTCATTCACAACACACACACAACACCCACACATAAAGATGCACTCACACAACATACACACGCCACGCACACATAAGTTGACCATTTTACATACACATACAACACTCATGCAACACACACACATCTTAACATACATACATTTTAGTATACTCACAAACCAAACACAAACACAAACACACATCTCACCACACCATACACAACGCACAAGCATTCATACAACATAGACAGGTAGAAGCTCTTTATGAGTAGGGCTCACAAGTCACAACTATTAAACTTTTGATGAGGCTGCCACCCACTATTTAGTATTTAGCCAGCTAATTTTATAAAATTAAAATGATTTTTGGTTTTTGAAAAAGAATAATAGTACGACTCATAACCAGTTCATTATTTTATTTTTTCTATTTTATTTTGTTAGTATCTATACTATCTATAATAAGAGATTATGAGCTGATGTAAATCTGCCTACGTGTCAATTCCTAAGCTATGCCACATGTACTCGCTGATGTCATAATTCCGTTTTCAATATTTATATATATATAAATCTATATAAAATATATAATCTGATTGTATATAATAGGATTTTTTAAGGAGAGAATTTCAAAATTCAAATCATAATTTTAATCCCCCCTCTCTCTCTCTCTCTCTCTCTCTCAAATATAGTCCTGCTTCATTTTTAAAATTCAAACCATAGTCATCTTCACACCTCTCTCTCTTCAACTGAAAATTCAAAATTCAAACCCTAACATCCGACAGATCTTCTTTCATTCGCAGGCAAGGTAAGGTTCACTCACTCAGCCATAGTCATCTTCACACCTCTCTCACTAGATGGTGTTGACAACATACTCTAAGGTAAGATCCTTCAAAAACAACTTACCACTCATCTCCACTCTTTCTAGAGAGAGAAACCCATTTTTAGAGAGAGAGAGAGACTCATCACGAATCACTAGATGGTGTGTAAATTTGTGTAAACCCCTTTTCCTAAAGAAATTGAAGAACAAACAGAGATGTATGTGGGATCGATGAGAAAATCTTTCAAGGATTCTCTCAAAGTTCTTGAAGCCGATCTTCAACACACTAATACGCTGTAAGAAGTTAACAATTTCTGTTCATTATCGATGCTTTTTTGGTTATTTCTCGTGAAATTGATGTTTTTTTCGTTAATCGTTCAATTTAGGGTTTGGACGTTTAATCAGATGAATTTAGGGTTTTTTTTTTTTTTGTATGATTTTTACTCGTATTTGTCTTTAATTTTGACTTTGGGATATTTGAATTCAGTTTAATCTCTGAACTTTGGATTATAAAAATCTCAATTTTACTTTTTGAATTTCAAAGGTTTTTTTTTTCAGATTGATTTCTTTAACTTATATTGGTTAACGTTGATTCTTAACATGTGGGTTAATCCTATTTTGGCTAATTTAGGAGGATTTAGACAGAGTAAAAAACCTAAAATAGTTTATTATTATTGAGTAGATTCACACACACATATTTGTATGTGTATGTGTGTGTGTGTTTATGTATATGGATTATATCTATTGTGAAAGTGTGAGGTTGACAGTTGACACCAACAAAATGAGCTCCTAAATCCTATTACTGTAGAAAAGATATATACTTTGAGGTTAAATCTACAATGTGTTACAGTCAGGATTGAAGATGATCTTTTTGCAGGATTGTTTTGATGATGTTGTTATTTGTATGTGTGTTTGGTGTATGATAATGCAGGGCGTCTTATTTTCCAAGGGAGTACGATGGCGCGTGTGTGCAGATGAGAATGTCATATAGCCCGGCTGCACAGTTTTTTCTTTTCTTTGTTCAATGGTCCGACTGTCACCTCGCCGGTGCTCTTGGCCTTCTGAGGATTCTGATTTTTCAGGTCAAATAGTCAAACTTTTTCGGGTTTTTCTACTTTTAGGATTTTGCATTTATATGCATTGATAAAATTTTCGGCTTGCTCATGCTACAGGTTTATGATGATGGAACCACCACCATGTCTACACATGAAAGAAAGGTGAGCATAAGAGAATTCTATGGTATGATCCAACGGCTCAAACGGGAGTATTGGATCACGATATTCTTTATCTATCTATCTATCTATATACCTTTTTTTTGTTGTTTCAAGGGTGTTAATATTTAGGGTGGTGTAATGAATAGGTATCATATATCCATCGCTAATGCAACTTCAAAGTGGCGTGACTGATTCCGAAGAGAAAAAGCAAAAGACGGTATGCTTGGAAAGGTATAGAAAACGAGAAGATGGAGATTACAATCATCGTTCTGATATCGATATTGAACGTGAAGAAGAATGCGGTATTTGCATGGAGTTGAATAGCAAACTCGTCTTTCCTAAATGTAACCACACCATGTGCTCAAATTGCTATAATGACTGGTACAACCTTCTATCTTTTATCAATAATTGATTTTTTTCTTCGTTTCAATGTACTTGGTGATTGAATATCTCATATAAGTTTTGAACTCTTACTCTGTAGAATATATAAATCACATGTCTTATAATTGCAAACAGAATATGTATATCATATAAGTTAATATGGAAGATGCATGTATGAGACGTCACTGAGGCATTGTTCGTAGTCGTTCATTAGCATTTCAATAAGAGACTATTTTTCATGATTTAATAAGCCATTCATATTATATATAATCTGTATTAAATCTGATCCTTGTGCCTGTGTAAGTTGTAACAAAACAACTGGACGGAAATGCATTATACTATCGTTAGTACACTTCAAATGTGTGATCTTGTGGCTAAACTTATAAATAAAATGCTCGACCAGTTTTTTGGTGTAAAGAATCATAGCAAAATCGATTCATGTAAATGTAAGTTTAATATCCATTGCTACAAAAAAAGAAGAAAAACCTTACCATTAATCACTCTATCCATTCCAAAGATTACTATTTGATTAGGAGTTTAAACCTAGAAATTCCAAAATAGGGGATCGATTGGGTTGAAAAATGGGTCAAAAACCGATAATTTTAAGTACGGGCCGGGTGGGCTTTTTAAAGTTTTTTTTTACTGGAATCGTAGGTGGACGATTGGAGGTTTAAAGGTGGTTGTGTTGTATTTCACATTAGGGCAGAATCAATTTCAATAATTGTGTTTAAAGGTGGCTGTGTTATATTATAGGTGGACAAGCTTATCGGTGTGCTTGTGCTGCTGATAGAAGTGGGCATGCATTATTATTGCATACATTGTATGGTCAGGCCATGAAACATAATACTCAGTTCTTTGTGGAATATTTTGCATTGGATCTAATCATGGGTAGTGATGGTATGTTAAACTTTTTTTTCCCTTCATTTAAGTTTTCTAGCGCTGTGTTAACATATTTCAGAAAGCAATTTGATCACGTGAGTGATAATATTAGGTAGCTGCCAAGGTGTTATTGCTCTGAACATGGAAGATGGAACACTACATCGCTTCCGTGCTTCATCAACAATATTGGCAACTGGGGGTAAAATTTTTATTTTTATTGGGCTTAACTTGGTTTCTGTAAAGGCTTTCTTACTATTATTATCTTATCCAACTTTATTTTGTTCTCAGGGTTACGACAGAGCGTATTTCTCAGCAACCTCTGCTCATACTTGCACTGGAGACGGAAATGCTATGGTTGCACGTGCAGGACTTCCCCTTGAGGTATACTAAAGTTTGTTTTTTTTTTCATTCCCGTAAATTGCTGTTGATACTTGGACATACTTATTAAATTTTTCTTATTGCTTCAGGATTTTGAATTTGTACAATTTCATCCAACTGGTATATATGGTGCTGGGTGCTTCATCACTGAAGGTTGGTGTAGTTTTTGTCCTTAGTATTTTTAGAAGATAAGTTGAACCGTATTATAACCTGGTTTATCCTATGGCTTATGTAGGATCACGTGGTGAAGGTGGTATTTTAAGGAACTGTGAAGGTGAAAGATTTATGGAACGCTATGCCCCTACGGCAAAGGATCTTGCATCAAGAGATGTTGTTTCAAGATCTATGACCATGGAAATCCGTGAAGGTCGTGGTGTAGGTATGTTTAATAACTAACTTCATCTTAAATGCCAAAAGTAGTTATTCAATTGCTTGTGTTAGTCTTAATATAGAAGTATAGAACAAATGAGAGCTCATTTCTTGTGTTATTCCAGTAATAACATCTGATTTTCCCAGAAAGTGTACTTTATTTTTCAAATGTAAATGCATAATGACTTGGTGCTTATAATCAATTTTGCATCAGTTATATGATCTTAACATTATTTTTTACAACAGGACCGATGAAGGACCACATTTATCTTCACTTGAATCACCTACCACCAGAGGTTCTCAAGGAGAGGCTTCCGGGTATCTCTGAAACTGCTGCCATTTTTGCTGGTGTTGATATTACAAAGCAACCAATTCTAGTTTTACCCACTGTGCATTACAATATGGGTCGAATCCCAACAAATTTCAGATGCATCTCGATCCTTTTGAAGAAATTAAAATGGCTGAAGAAAGTGCCGATCAGCATAGAAGAAGTGCAAGTGAAAAAGAAGTAAGCAATTGCAAATTAATTTCTGCATCAGTTTTGTTTAATCAAGTACGCCATTTTTTCTTATAGCAACAAAGTGTAAGGATTTTTTTACATTCACTCTGCAGATGCTTCGAGTGTTGTGTGTTGGGTTACAGTGGTGATTAATTTTACTTTTTATCAAAATTGGTTTGATATATATTATTAATTAAATAGGTAATTAATAAACGCAACGGAATAAATATATTAATCAACACCAAAAACGAACCGAACAGGATCATGGTTACAAACATGCAAACACAGTATACAATATTATTAATCTATCGATGAGATAGATATACCTTAGCGATTAAAGACTAACCGGTTGAGACACCGAGGTACAATGAACGAGTGCTAGAATACGAACTAAAACGGGGCGCGTCGGGTAACCGGTGGTGTTCGATTGAACAGCAGTGATCAAACCAAAATGATGTTCAAAATTCTCACAAGAGAATCTGTAACCCAAAACTTCTAAAGACTTGAAAGAGAATAGATATTCCCTCATGTCCTGCTTCACCATTCTTACGTGTATATATATACATATATATATATAATAGGTTATCTTTTCTTTACATGTGGGACAAGAGCACAGCAGACATTAATTGGTGGTGCATACATATGGTGGAGTATTTAATAAGTGGTATATATAATGCCAATTCTCAATTTACCAACTTTCTCCACTATGATCCAATATATATTAATATTAATTCCTTTTTCCTTAGTGCGCCAGAAAGGAAATGACCAAATTCCACCACTATATGACATAATAATAATTTAAGGATTAAAGTAAAGAAAAAGGAATTATAATTATTAAATATAATAATTAACCGGGTACCAAATTAATATATGTAGAACAAGTTCAAGACGCGATGCAAAGCCCGAAAAATAACTGAATAAACGTTATATATATATTATTTATAATTAGTATAAATAATATATTCGTTTATTTCGTTAATTGTTCGTGATTACCAGTTAATCAAGTTAAGTGGATTTAGTGTTCATTGCCCAAGGTGTAACTCTTACGGGTCATAGCTCGGTCAGCAGCGTTGACTTTATCGAACCCGTATATATATTTCCAACAATCTCCCACTTGGACGGCATTCGATGAAATGCTCAACGCAGACAGTCAGCGGTGCTCTAGCTGCACATGGCTGCCCCCAACAAGGTATGACACTTTAAACTCATTAACCAAAACACCTTGCTATTAGTAACAACTTACTATTGCAAGACAATAGACTTATGGTAATTGTTGTCATTCATCCTTTCCGTAAAAGACATGAATTGAACCAATGAGACATGGATTAAGGTCATTCTCATATAGTGTTCAATTATTATTGTTCTCGATCAAGAGTCAAAGTGGTCCGAACAAACACACAGTAAGTTTGGGTAAGGCCTTACACTTCACCAGTTTGAATCAACGAGGGCGCCACAATGTCTAACTGTTACATATCATGTAAGAGTACATAATCCCTTATCGACTACATATAACTCCCACTGAACTTCAGAACTATTCCTAATTAAAGCCTTTATGACTGGCAGTTACGCGACAGCGGTTGACAGTAATCAAAGAATAATCCTTGGTAAACGGAAGTTCTAATATGTATCTCAGGTCAAAGGATACTAAATGAGTATACCAATTTCAAAACATCTTATGACTAAGATCCATGAAGATGATTTGATGCGAGTTACATCCAACCTCATTCTCAATGAGGTCTGTGAATTTGGAAGTCAACTCCTTGAGTCCAAAGTCAGAATAGTCTTAATTCAGAATCGTTCCCACGAGTCTGACCGACTACGGATAATTTAGAATATAAGATTCATGGATTAAACGTATTAAAATCGAACACAGTTGTAAGATTCAAACTTTGCGTTTAACCAGTAAATCAAAGGTGAATTTAAAAGGTACAACTGTTTGAATGTTCGTACATCCAAATACTAAATCAAAACATATGGCTAGCTAATCTAAGCCCGATAGCATCCATGTGCTGATCATGTTTGTCCTGAGTCATGGGCTTAGTAAACGGGTCTGCTAGGTTTTGATCTGTGTCTACTTTGCTTATCACGATGTCTCCACGTTCCACAATTTCCCATATGTAGTGGAACTTTCTTACAATGTGCTTGGCCTTGTGATGAGACCTTGGCTCTTTGGCTTGAGCAATAGCACCTGTGTTATCACAGAATATCTCGATGGGCTTCTTAATGCTTGGAACCACATCGAGATCGGTTATGAATTTCTTCATCCAAGCAGCCTCCTTTGCAGCATCTGATGCGGCTATATATTCAGATTCGGTGGTTGAATCCGCCACCACACTCTGCTTGGAGCTCTTCCATGAGATAGCTCCTCCATTTAGAGTGAATACGAAACCTGATTGTGAGCGAGAATCATCTCGGTCATTTTGAAAACTGGCATCAGTGTAACATCTTACAATGAGCTCTTCTTCTACTCCTCCAAATACTAAAAACATATCTTTAGTTCTTCTCAGATACTTCAGAATGTTCTTGACAACAGTCCAATGGGCGATGCCAGGAGTTTGCTGATAACGACTAGTCATGCTTAAAGCATACGAGACATCAGGTCTAGTACATAACATAGTATACATGATAGAACCAATCGCTGAAGCATATGGACCCGTTTCCATTCGCTTAATTTCAATGTCCGTTGAAGGAGATTGTGATTTATTCAACACAGTCCCTTTAGTCATAGGAACACCTCCTTTCTTGGAGTTTTCCATCTTAAAGCGTGTCATTATTTTGTCTATGTATGTACTTTGACTTAGCCCTAGAAGTCGCTTAGATCTATCTATGTAGATCTTGATTCCCAGAATATAAGCTGCTTCTCCAAGATCTTTCATTGTGAAGCAAGATCCCAAATAGTGTTTAACTTCGTTAAGCATAGGGACGTTGTTTCCAATAATCAGTATATCATCCACATACAGGATGAGGAATGATATAGTGCTCCCACTAGCCTTTCTGTAAACACAAGGCTCATCTTCATTTTTGACAAAACCAAACTCTTTGATCTTTTGGTCAAAACGAAGATTCCAGCTACGAGACGCCTGCTTGAGTCCATAAATGGACTTATTCAGCTTGCACACCCTATTGGGATATTTTGGATCAACAAAACCGTCTGGCTGAAACATATAGACATCTTCAGAGAGATGCCCATTAAGAAAAGAGGTTTTGACATCCATTTGCCATATCTCGTAGTCATAGTACGCGGCTATGGCAAGCAATATCCTGATCGATTTGATCATAGCAACGGGCGAGAAGGTTTCATCATAGTCAATACCCTGAGTTTGAGTAAAACCTTTCGCAACTAGCCGTGCTTTATAAGTGTGTACATTTCCATGCATATCGGTTTTTCTTTTGAAAATCCATTTGCTCCCTACTGCCCGAGATTCGGGGGGTAGCTCAATCAAGTCCCAGACTTGATTATCACGCATAGATTGCATCTCAGCGTTCATGGCTTCCAGCCATTTCGCAGATTCAGGATCTGAGATAGCAGATTTGTAGTTAGTAGGTTCGTCATTAGACTCATCTACTACCAAGACTTGAGCACCTTCGAGATGCCAAAGGTATCTGTCAGGTTCATTACGAGTCCTGCTACTTCTGCGAACGCCTGTGTTCATGTCTGATTCATTAGCAATAATTTCTTGTTGTTCAGACGTTCCGACTTCATCGGCGGTTGTTGTTAGTTCTCGAATTTCTTCAAGATCAACCACATTATTTCCAGTTCCTTGATTTAGAAGTTCTTCCTCGAGAAAACGCCCCTTCCTTTTGATGGAAATAACATTTGCATCAGGATGGTAGAAATAATATCCGCTTCTTTTATAGTATCCGACGAAAACAACATTTTCGCCTCGAGGATCGAGCTTATCATCAGCATCACTTGTGATGTATGCATCACATCCCCATACTTTTAGGTATTCCAAATCGGGTTTACGCCCATGCCATATCTCATATGGGGTTTTGTTTACCTTTTTAGTCGGAGCCAGATTGACAATGCGGGCGGCAGTCATAAGAGCATAACCCCAAAAGGAGTGAGGCAAGTTAGTTCTACACATCATCGATCGAACCATATTAAGTAGGGTTCGATTTCTCCTTTCGCTCACGCCATTAAGTTGGGGTGTGCCAGGTGGAGTGGGTTCTGAAATTATTCCACACTCTTTCAGATGATTGAGGAACTCTAAGCTGAGGTATTCGCCACCTCGATCTGATCGAAGTACTTTTATCTTTCTAGTAAGTTGGTTTTCTACTTCATTTTGAAATTCTTTGAACTTTTCAAAAGTTTCATGCTTGTGCTTCATAAGATAGACATAAGCATATCGACTATAATCGTCAATGAAAGTAACGAAGTATTTTTCATGGTTTCTTGTCATGGTTCTGAAAGGGCCACATACATCAGAGTGAATGAGTCCTAGCAGACCATTGGCCCGTTCACCAACACCAGTGAAGGGGCACTTTGTGAGTTTGCTAGCTAAGCAAGATTCGCAATCATTAAAGGAGTCCTGTTCAGTGGATTCAAGAATCCCCTCGGATTGGAGCCATTTTATGCGTGCCTTACTTATGTGGCCAAGTCTACAATGCCATAGAAATGTTTCATTAATACCAGCTTTGTTGCGTTTAGAAAGATTATATATATTATTGTCAGTTTGAACTTTTATCTCATAAATACCATTTCGAGGTTTAGCCTCAAAATAAAAGATATTATTCAAGTAGGCAGAAATAGCAATACCATTAAAAGCGTACTTAAAACCTTGTTCAAACAACAACGAAACTGAAATGATGTTCCTGGTTAAACCAGGTGCAAAAAGACAATTGTTCAAAACAACAATAAGACCAGAAGGGCATGTAAGATTAAATGTGCCAGTTGCTAGAACTGGGACTTTCTTCCCATCACCAACAATGAGCTCTATGCTCCCTGGTTTCAGTTTCCTCCCCTTCTCAGGCTCCTGCAAGACATTAACGATGTGATAACCACATCCGGTATCAAATACCCATGTGTTGCTAGAAACAGTGAAAAGTTCAATAACATATATTAGGATACCTGAAGAAGTGCCTTCTCCATTAGCCTTCTTCAATTTGAGTTTGGTAAGATACTCGGGACAGTTACGTTTCCAATGTCCCATCTTGTTACACTCAAAGCATTGCCGCTCTTCAGGAAGAGGGGCTTTCACATCTGTTAAGCAAAAATTATTTAATTAGTATTTTCGATGTATATTTCCTTATTTAATTAATGACCCATTACAGTAATTAGAACAAGGAATGAGAATCTGGCTAGGTCAGTATTAAAGGCAGCTGTGGCATACACTTTAGTAAGTGACTAGGCAGACTGACAACGAGTGTCAATTGTGAGAATTGCACAACTCTCGGGTATGAGGCCGTTAAGACAACTCTTGTCTTATGCATTGATAAGTTTAGCCTCATCTATGCCGACTTTTACTTTCAAGATAGCTGGAGCATGTGATGAGAAAATAAAAAGTAATAGTCGTCCTAAAAGAAGGTACTTGTGGAAGGGCCGGATGTGTCAACGAAACCCTTGCACCTTGGAAGGATAAGCTAGACATCAAGTGCGGTGCTGTGGCTCCAAACACTGATGGTTCGCATTACGTTCCAAGTGTAGCTTGTGATAGGATGGCATAGACTAATGATTTTAATTATGGGTTAATTTTAATATTTACCAAATAGGGTCGCAAGAGCCAATTTTAGTATATATTTTAGTCGTGACATCTTGATGAACCCTTTCATCTCTCAGGACATTTAGTTTTTAAATAACCTATTAAAACTAAGTTTGTCACGACTTATACAACCAATTTTGAGTTAATAGAATTCTATTAAGTTAATAGTTTTGGAAAATTAAATCTAGTTTAATTTGCAAAACTTAATTGGTTATTGTTCGTTTTAAAAACAAACTTTGTTTTTAACAAAATTCTAACAAGTTGTAAAACAATTTAGAACTTGTTTTAATATGATTGTTTCAATATTTTAAAACTCCTTTTAAAATCATGTTGGTATTTAGGTTGGTTATGTTATAACAAATTATATGATAAAAAGCAACCAGAATAGCAAGATAAATATGTAAATCTATATGGCCAAAAATTGTTCCATCTTGCTAGAGCCTTATAGCAAGATCAAACGGGTCACGGGGTCACAACACACATACAACCACAAGGATGGACTTGAGTGCATCCAGTCGTCTCGAGCAACTCCCACTGACTTCGTGACTCCTGTTTAGCATCTTCAGTTTTGTCTTCGGGTCTTCGTTTATTACAATATTTTACAAAATACAATAAAGGAAGAAACCCTATCTATTACAACTTTGAACCATCAAGGTGGCCAAAAACCATAATAACAAAACCGAATAATATATACAACCACAAAACAAGGTCAGGCCAGATTTACATATTCCACAACAATCACAAAATATACCGGGCAATCTTTTGGTCAAGCAAAACAAATAAAATATTGACCAAAATTAAAGTTGCCCTTAAAATTATTTAGATCAGAAACTTTAAAAAAAATTAAAGTTTGTGTTCTAATTCCGGTTAAAAGACCGGTACCGATTTGCATGTTGTAAACAGGGCTTTGATACCACTGTTGGGTTACAGTGGTGATCAATTTTACTTTTTATCAAAACTGGTTTGATATATATTATTAATTAAATAGGTAATTAATAAACGCAGCGGAATAAATATATTAATCAACACCAAAAACGAACCGAACAGGATCATGGTTACAAACATGCAAACACAGTATACAATATTATTAATCTACCGATGAGATAGATATACTTTAGCGATTAAAGACTAACCGGTTGAGACACCGAGGTACAATGAACGAGTGCTAGAATACGAACTAAAACGGGGCGCGTCGGGTAACCGGTGGTGTTCGATTAAACAGCATCGATCAAACCAAAATGATGTTCAAAATTCTCACAAGAGAATCTGTAACCCAAAACTTCTAAAGACTTGAAAGAGAATAGATATTCCCTCATGTCCTGCTTCACCATTCTTACGTGTATATATCTATATACTATATATAAGCATTTCCCATGTCTAAAATTGTAATTTCCCTTGCAATTTGTAAGATGGCATATGAAATGCCAAGTTAAAATGCCTATTTTTTTAACCATTTTGTTCCATTTCTACCCCTACTCTCATCATAACTCAACAACTCATCAATGTATATAGATAACAGTTTTAATAATACATTAATATATTAAACAACATAAATACCCCTACTCTCATCATAACTCAACAACTCATCAATGTATATAGATAACAGTTTTAATAATACATTAACATATTAAACAACATAAATACACTAAAGAAAATAATTGGAACCGTTGACCATTAATTGGAATGATTAAGCATAAATTGGATTAAATGATTATTTAATAAACTATAAAACATTAAAGAAATAATACGAACCGTTGAGCATTAATTGAATCACATGATTAACATTCTAAAACCGATACAGTCCTTTCTTGGATTCTAATTGGAAACGTTGAGCATTAATTGGTTTAGACGATTAACATTTTTAAACCGATGAACATTTGTTGCTCGGATATTATTTAACCGTTCAAGACAGTATGCAAATTTCACATGTACAACACTTATATATGATGCTGAAGCAATCCCACCGCGTCACACCTTCGCCGTTGTCACCAACCAACTACCGCCACAAACCAGAACAGCCAACGCCGTGAAACACCATTCGACGCAACTTGGTTAGTAACCACTTACCACCACTGTTCCGCCACGAAACCAGGTAACTATTTTCGTTGACACTCTTAAACTAGCTTCTTCCTAATTATCCTTCTGGTGACCAATTATACAGGATTTTATATTGAATTTGTTGGTGTCTATAGATGCATGCACTATCGTAGACAATGTATTATTCATGCTCCCTGTTGCATTCTATAGATTTATGGTTTTCGTTGTTGTCCCAACAAAGCTACGGTAATAATTTTACCCTTTTCACTTCTCTATTTTTTGTTCAATTTGTTGTTATAAATATGTTATCAGTTTTGTTTCTGAGTCCTGAACTAATTATATGGATTCAAATCAGTACCTCTTTGTAAATATGCATATCCTTGCTTAAATAGTTGTTAATTGACGGTCAATAATTATTGCTAACTTCTTCTGAATATGTTGTTTTAGCTTCCAGACATCGGTTTTCTAATTAATGCTTAATTTGGACTCAAAGTTGACGTTTTAAAGACCTTCTGTACTTTTCTGTTGTGATGAAATTGATGATTGTTGTAGGTTATCTGTGTTGTTTGTGACACCGAGCAGCTGGTATATTTATGTGCTTTAAATTACATGAAGTTCATGATTCTCAAGAACCTGAATCTAGACATAAGGGAAATGCAGTTGAGGAGTCCGGGCCAAGCAAACTGTCATGAAAAGATTGTTTTAGAATTACTTATGGAAAGGTAGCAGTTGATAAAGCAATCCCTTAAGGTCGTAGCATAACCTACAGGTATATACATAACGTATTACCGGCATCTGCAGGTATATGGTACGAATACCGGCATCAGTAACCAGTAACCTGGATGGTGAGATGGAAGAACCGGCAATAGCATAACCTACAGGTATATACATAACGTATTACTTGTATGACATTTTTGCTCAACTGACGTGTTGGTCACAGTAATCATTTTATGGTCTGGGGTAGGTTACTTGGGATGAACCAACTGCTGGTGAAAGGCGTAACCGTGTATCTATTTGGGAGATTGATCCCGTGTTACTGCTTCTTTTTTATGTGCCCGACCCCACCATTTTTTCAAGGGAAACGACCTAGACAACAAGGAATGTTTGGTGATGAGTCAACGGATTTTGACAATATATTCAAGAGAACCATGCCGTGGCTCGGTGAAAGACGTGTGCGTTAATGAACCGGGACTGAGTTCAGCCCACTGGATGAACATGAAGCAAAATCGTCTTTGGTTTTTGCGGACAAGGCTTCACGGAAGGGTAAGTTTTATATAAAGAAACTGAAGGGGGAAAATATTAGAGACATATGTAGTGGAACAAAATTTTACTTTTTTACTTCTAATGTGTTTAACTTAATTTCATGTCCGGAAGAATCTTTGGCTGCTTGAGTATTATACTTCGCCAACACTAACACCCGGACAAGATCCTTGTTAGCATGTTTGGTATATCATTATCCAATGCCATCCTCATAATTTGTATAGCCTTTGGTTTGAACATTCAAGGTTTGCTCTGAATCAATAGCTTCCAGTTCCAGATGGGTTTTTAAGTGTTTATTTGTTAAGTCATGTTGCAAGTTAAATTTGGTATTTTGTCTGCTTAGCATTTGGTTTAAATATTCATGTTTTGATTCAAATTAACTAATTTCATATGGGTTTTTATTGTTTTTTTATAATTCTTGTTGCAGGTTAATTTGAGTATTCTGATTGCTTAGCTTTAGGTATGAATATTCAAGAAACTGCTTCCATATAGGTTAATGGGTTTATTTGTTAACCTTTGTTGCTGGTTGAATAGGATATTGTATCTGCTAAGCATTTGGTTTTCATATTCAAGATTGGCTTTAAAACAACTGATTCAAGATGGCCTTAAAAGATCTTGTTTTTTTTTTTTTGTATCTTGTTGGGTCAATGGATGTTAAAAGACCTACACTTGTTGGTGTTCTTGGAGTCTATATTGATATTTGTTGGCCCAATTTATCTTGCTACCAATGCTGGAGATGGTAGGTGTTCTTGTAAACATTGATAATGTTATAATTTGGATGAAATTATAAGTTTAATTTAACTTGAGTTGTACAGGAAACTATTTAAGGGAAAATTGATATAAAACCAATGCATGATACCCTATTATATAGAGAAAATAAAAATTTGGTAAGCCGTGCCAAATTTAAAAAAAGAAAGCTAATTAAACTCATGAATTTATGAGCCCCAAGATTCATCGGCTTTACAACGGTTGGGTGAAAATCTTTAAATTCAACACACTAAATTAAACGGTTAGTCTCGCTAAGACATTTTCGTCCATATCTTATGGGTAAATCCAAACAAAGTGAAAGTTATGCGCGTTTTAAGTTTGGTCATTTTCTAGCTCACTTGCTTGTCTCCTGTGGGTCCAATATGAGTCCGCTAATTCTTGTATAAACTTTGTATTAGTTAAGCGATAAATAACAACTTTATTTCTCTAATACAACACTTACCATAAAATTCATGATAATTGTGGTCTAATAGATTGTTGTTTTAACCTATTTTATGATGGCTACATATGCTAAATATATAACACCCATGTGAAGGTGGTTACCGCTTAGGCTATGGGGTGTAAGGCGCCATTGAAGGCCACACAAGCATGTATAGCGCCCAACCACCACACCCCCGCCGCCATTGAAGGGCGCCATTCATCGCCCGCCACCGCCATGGCGAGCTGCAACGCGGGTTCAGGTGGGGCCACGACCAATGAAAGTTTTTTTTTTTTTTTATTTTGTTTAATAGGGGCTCCATCCACACCCTCCAAATTAAAGGGAGGCTCCATCGCTGACGGGGATCCTACGTGGCACCTATAAAGCCCCTTAAGGCTCCATCCACACCCCATAGCCTTATAGATGTAGTTGGTGTTGATCCCTTGTACATACAGACCCTTGTACAATGCAACAGGAAGAAATGTACTTTTTAGTGGATATAAATTTATATTTAATTTGAAGAACAAACCATCTCTTCTCTAATTTTGACTATTATTTGTTCAATTTACTGAACTTTAATTTATTTTTAATACGACACTTTACTCTTTTGATTTTGTTGGTTGCTTTACATCTTAATTTACCATGAACAACTGATGTGAAGATTAAACAGTTGATAACCGACATCTAATCGCCTTGTGATAGTACCGTACCCCATACCGGAAGTGAATCAGTACCGACCGAAAGCCCGCTGCGGAGCGCGGGTAGTCCCACTATATATATATATATATATATAATAGGTTATCTTTTCTTTACATGTGGGACAAGAGCACAGCAGACACTAATTGGTGGTGCATACATATGGTGGAGTATTTAATAAGTGGTATATATAATGCCAATTCTCAATTTACCAACTTTCTCCACTATGATCCAATATATATTAATATTAATTCCTTTTTCCTTGGTGCACCAAAAAGGAAATGACCAAATTCCACCACTATATGACATAATAATAATATAAGGATTAAAGTAAAGAAAAAGGAATTATAATTATTAAATATAATGATTTAATAATTAACCGGGTACCAAATTAATATACGTAGAACAAGTTCAAGACGCGATGCAAAGCCCGAAAAATAACTGAATAGACGTTATATATATATTATTTATAATTAGTATAAATAATATATTCGTTTATTTCGTTAATTGTTCGTGATTACCAGTTAATCAAGTTAAGTGAATTTAGTGTTCATTGCCCAAGGTGTAACTCTTACGGGTCATAGCTCAGTCAGCAGCGTTGACTTTATCGAACCCATACATATAATTCCAACACTGTGGACTTACGCCATTTTGCATTTTATGCTTTTGCGGGGCGAACTGGTACCCTTCGCTGGAGTAGAAAGAATGAGGTTATACGAGATTTCTGTTTTTTTTATATTTTGGTCATTAGTTTATAGCATACGGTTGAAATGGGATCTTGTCTCTGTTTTATTCGTTTACTTACAACTATTATTCTTAAATAATAGAACATTGAAGCATTCATCAGATGAATCTCCACTAATGCCACAACATAATTATAAGCTTGATGTCCATGCTCTTAATAGGCGCCAACCAGGAGAGGTACTCAAAACACAACATGATTTTTTATATCATAATAAAAATTCTGATGGTGTTGTTGCTGAACATTTTTTCGTCTGTAGTTTGAATGCAGGGAGTTTAGAGAATCAGTTCTCGGAACTATGCCACATCATTGGGTGGGTACATAGCGTTTGTTTTTCATTTTTTTCTATTAAACTGCATGACAAGTTTTCTCTCCATCAGGATAGGCGGGAGGATACGATGTTAAAGCTGACCCACTTTAGGCGGCACAAAAGGAAGTCAGTGAAGAGAACACCCGGAAAAACTTCAAATTACCCTTTCCACAAGCCAGAGGAAAACCATCCTCCAGGGAAAGACTCGACAAAAAAAGATTTCAAATTTGATTGGAAAAGCTGCAAATTTCGCTAATTCAGGTAAAGACTAAGAAGGTAAATTATTGTAGATGTGTATTTAACAATCCAATATTGTAATAAGTTTCACTACTTGCCTTAAAATTGTACTATGAATTTAGAGTTATTTTCACATGTTACTGATGGAACTTCATGATTGCTTTCAGGCATCCCCGTATGTTCCCACAATTACAAATTACACACAGCTCTGGTGGGTACCTAATGTTGTTGTGGCTCATGCAAAGGCAAGCTCGGGCTTGGCTCGGATTTGAAACCGAGCTGAAAATCTAAGCTCGGGCTCGGCTTGTTTTTAAACCGAGCTGGCTCGGCTCGGCTTGGTTTGACTCGATTTTAAAAATAAAAATTAATACATAGCTCTCAAAATTCAGTATTCTAAAATATTATTCAAAATTTCAACACAACATATTCAAAATAAGGTCAACCTAACACATTATAAGCCAAAATGACGTTCAACAACGCAAAATAAGTTTTATATTTCAAGTAAATACAATATTTGTTCATTTGCACGACAATCAACCTTTAAATATTTCATATATATCAAACTACAAGCCTAAATAAATGTAAATAATAATCATTTTTTTGTAATATATTATATGTATATAAAAATAAAATATATTATAAGTAAAATAATTCGAGCTAAGTCGAGCCGAGCTACCAAGCGAACCAAACCGAGTTAATTTGGCTCATCCCGAGCCGAGCTAGGCTCACTTTCTAACCGAGCCAAGCCGGCTCGACTCACTTTCAAACCGAGCCATATCGAGCGAGCTTTTTCCGAGCGAGCTCCGAAAGGCGAGGTTTTTGGACAACCATACTCTTAATTGGTCAAGAAGAAAATGCATAAGAGAAGAGACACGGTCCGATGGTCTTAGAAGGTCGAAAGTCACCCAAAAGTGTAACCTTATAATTACACCAGCTGAAAGGGTCAAAGCAAAGATGAAACTTCAACTTTCTTCAACTGGTACGTTAATGTTATATGTTAACTATTACTTTACTTAAACATGCTAAATGCTATCAACATTACAGAGACTTGATCCGCTTTTGGTGTATACTGTATGTATATGATTTCTTTTCATAATTTTATATATGCATTTTGAATTTAAGCTAAACAGGATGAAGCAAACGGCATGGGGTCAGGATGGGAGAGATTTAACTTTGACAAAGACGCTCCACTTGATGATGAAGAGATCGAAGGTTAGTTTATGTTCAAATGGGTCTGGCCGGGTTGGGCCAGCCCACAAACCCTTATTGGATTTATAGACTCATACTATTACTATGCATATTTCAGCTGCAGAAGATGATGGAGCGTTAGTGAAGCATATTGGCCAAACTTTACGCTTTTCTGGTGTAGATGTATTTTCCAAATTAAGTTTTAAACACTTTTTTATTTAACTTTGGATGTTGAAGGGTATTTTGGACATTTTGAAGGCAAAACGGGAGGAGAAGATTAAGGCGACTCATGATGAGGCTATTTTTGGAACATCATCACTTGCACCACCTATGGATACAGACAGTGAAGGAGACGGAAACAATTGTACAAGAGAAAGTCCCGAAACTGACCCTGTTGCAAGTCTCATAAGCGATCAGGTTTGTGATTCTCCGCACATTATCGTAGGTGTCAATTTCGACAAATTAACTTATGAATAAGTCGATTCGGGTTGTATTATATCTCAAACGGGTCAAACAGGTTGACATAGTCTACGCATACTTCCCAGACCGGTTTATTCAAATATACGTAATATTATTGTGATAAACTTACTTTTTGTTATTTCAAAAATTTAAAAAGCGGACAAAAGTATTGATTATAGCATTTGTCATACTGATCGGTTTCAACCTGTTACCCCACCCATTTATTTTGCACCTTTCTACATTGCCATATTGTAGATATGTAAGTTGTAACAATTGATCATAAAGTTCTCGTGTGATCATTTTTTTGACGACGAGGAGGATTGTTTCAAGTCGGAAAAGAACCAAAAGGGGTGAAGATGATGTGTTGAAAAAGAGAAAGCCCAAGAAAAAAACAAAGACCCGAATGCACCGAAAAGAGCTTGGTATATGGTGTGATCCGTTGATCATTTTTTAATCACCAGTGTTTTAATCACCAGTTAGATGATTGCTTTGTTGTTTGTTTACATCGTCATATGGTGTGATCCGTTGATCATTTTTTCAAATATTTATTAATTTAAAATTACCGATATTGTTTTGTGTCTTTAAGCCGGTTCTTATGTACCTGGTCAACTTTTATATGCTAACCTTGGAACATAAAATTAAACCAAGAAATTAACATATGAGTAATAACTTACAAGAATGCATAATAATTTTTTCGTAACATAGTAATGAAATTTTTATATCCTAACACATGTGAATTCATCAAATATTTGTTCACTATCATATTTCACATATAAACATATAGACAAATTTTTTTTATCATTATAGTTATTATAATACTAACACATACTGTCTTTAACATTATTTTATAAAGATATGTAACTAAAGACAAAAATTTAAATGATATATTATAATCTGTTTTTTAGTATTTGATTTCGATCGTTATTAAACCTACCCGTGTGGTTACACAGGTCCTACAACTAGTATATATATATATGTGTGTACTAAACAACAATTTTACAAATTGTGTATGAATTTTTAATTAATATTAACGTCTAATATATCTTACAAAGTTAAAATCATAACCAAACACACACTAGTACACACAAGATGACACACACCTACCATCATATATACAACACATTACACACTTAAAAAAACCAAGTTTCTCTAAAAGAAAGGTGCCGCCGGAAAGTCCAACAAACCCGAAACCCATCCCGCAATCTAAATCGTTGGAACATAAAACTGAAAAATATAACAAAGTCGGTCACCTACCTCTTCTGATTGGAAGGAAACCGAGCCAAACGAGGGGCTGGCTGGCTCACACATAGTCATGGCGGTGGTTATTGGGACAGGTAGCGGCGGTCGTCTATTGGTGACGCCGGTGAGCAGCGGCGGTACAAATGGCAGTGGCTTGTGTGACGGCAAGTTCCGGTGGAAACAATGAGTGAATCTTAGTCAAGAGGCGATTGAAGTTTATGTTCGCAAGGCTGGCTTATTTTGTGGTGTTCGATTCCGAACAGAAAGAAGGTGACGGTGAGTGTCGGTATATGGTTCCGCATCATATGTTTTCGGTTCGTAATCAACGCTACAAAACGAGAAATGCCGCACGACTGGTCCTTCAATGTAGAAGATGAAGGTATTTATATCAATTCTAACCCTAGGCCTTAGGGTATTATGGTAATGAACAAACTAAACCCTCATGTTAAAAGCAATATACAAAGTTAACCCTTTAGTTAAATTTGAAATTTAACAGACCCTAAATTTCATAACTCAAAATGTTAATATGAATTTGTCAAATATTATTTATTAGATAAAAATGTTCCGTTAAGGTCACTAATCACATAATTAATTACACAATCTATTAAATTCTTATAAGATCCGATATATTAATTCGATATTTATTATCTTAGGGTTCTAAATTTTCGTATATTACACTCAACTATAATCAAACTTGATTACTATTTTGCAAAGTTACCCCTACTGTACACTACAGAAGTCGTCGCTAAAAGTGTCGCCGCTATTGGTTATATTTCTTGTAGTGGTAACTCGATCCGTAAGAGGTCGAGTTCAATTATAGTTGAGTTTTTATGAAATGTTGTAACATGTTACAGTTTTGAGGAACACTAAAATGTTTATTGGATCATATGAATTGAAGTTAAAGCATAATTGTACACTAGAATATGGAGGTGTAAAGTCAACCTATAATTAAGTTAGCAATAAGATGTAAGGGATTAGATGTCAAAAGAGACCGGAAATACGAGGTTTAGAGAATAAAAGGAGAGAGTATCATACTCTCCAAGTGACTAACCATCACTAGTGCTCTAGTGGTGGCCACGGGTATTTAAGTTCCACTTATGGTGGGCCCGGGTGAGTTTTCCCCTCAAGGTCTCAAGTTCGAGTCTTGGTGATAGGGGTTTCTCATTGAGGGATTTAAATTGGGGATCTATTGTGCGAGGGGGCTCTCTAGCGCGGACCCGCTTAAGACAACGTATGCTAGACCTCCCGACATTCGCGAATAATTCACACCTTTAAAAAAAATACTCTCCAAGTGACTAACGCTTAGCAAATACCAATAAGTAAAAGATATTATATCAATAAAATACGAGCATTAGTGTAAAATGACTATGTTAAGTTGTTAACATAAGAAATCAGATTTATACACATGTGTATAACAGGTAGTGATCAAACAGTGGTTAACCGAGAGGGTTAATTCACTAGTCTTGTCGAGCAGGGTTAATCCATTCTTTCCTCGATCAATGGCCGGATCGTTCTCTAACTTGTCTCCTGCACAAGGAAACAAACCGTGACTCGTAACAAGGAGGATGGGGTGGGGGTGCTCCTTGTTACCACTCTCTGGCGTGAGAATCAGTATTTGCTTGAGAGCAAAATGTGTGTTTAAGTAGTATATGTGAGATAGCAGATTAGTGTTACATCAAACCTGTTTCGGGATGGGTATTTATAGCCGAAGAGTGAAGGAGATGGGCTGAGGCCCTGACTGACAACGGTAGCCTTTTTGTAGGTGTGTCAGGAGCGCAAGTCACGGAAGTGTCGGACGCATTCGGAGGTGATGCCACGTCCTGCTGTGGTTGTCAGTCCGTCTGCCAGCTTTTCATGCATGTGGGCTTGGCAGCTGACCGTTGTCAGTGCCCGGACAGACCACTTGCTGGTTTGGTCACTGAAGTAAAAGTGGGAGTGCCACTTGTGTGACAGTAGGATGCGGTTTTGGGCTGCATTGCTATGTGCGGTAACCGTAGTGATTACCGCATGTCTTGCGTTGACGAAAACAGCCTTTTTCATACGAAAGGTTAGTCTTCTTATCTTTCTCCGAGTGGGAAAGCAAACCGAGTTCCCGCGTGCCCGCACGAACACAGGTGATTCATTGTCAGTAGTGGTAATGAGCCGGGTAATGGTCAGTCGCACCTAAGCCTGGTGCGAGATTTGAGACCATACCCCTTCAAATCCCCCCAGTCCAGTGTTGCTTCCATATGCAAGTTGCATGTGGGTGGAATGTTGGATTAATGGTCGAAAGGGTGCCCTTGAAATCCGTTTGGAGAAGATACTAGGCTGAGGCCTTTACTACTTCTTCGTATGAATCAATCGGTTGATTGATTGTTTATTCTGGAGCGGGTTGAGTACAGTCGTTATGACGACTTATGCTGAACCGATGAGTAAGTTCAGGCTGACGCTGCAGCATCTCGCGGTTTGTTGTGGTCCAGTGGCAGGCTGATAGTATGGTCTACATTTTTCTGATATCATCAAACATGATCGCCACCTGTTAATGCTTCGAACCAACCTTTGAGTCGGTGACAGAATATGAGTATGAACTCACCATTACCCGCTATGTGATTAGAACCCTTGCATCTGCCGACGCAAGTGTATCCGGCACGTTGCTGGTGCTTTACGTTCATCAACTGGACATGAAATAATGATCCATCTTTTGTGGGGCGTTCGTGTTCGTCAATTGGTCGTTTGTTTTCAAGGTTCCGCATCTGCTTTGCGGTTACTTTGTTTTCGTTGATGCTTAATTTGAGCGCTTTGATTCAAGTTCCCTTGTGATAGCACAAGCCGCGAATCGTCAGTCATGCTTGCTCAAAAAACGCAAAGATTTGTTTTGAAAACAATTGGTAGATAAACAAGATCATAAGCAGACTTATTATCCCGAGTATTAATCGTGTGAACACAATGGGTAGATAAACAAAGTCCTAAGCAAACTTGTTACCACCATTATTGAGCTTCCTGTTCTCAAGTTCACAATGATTATCAAGAGCCTGTGTGAACAGCCTTGTAGATTTGGCTTCAAGCTGTTTCATGTTTATTAACCGGTCGTTCGTTTAAGTGTTCATTTAAATAAATGGGATTTATTTAAAAGTAAAAAGAACACTGAAACCAGTTGTTCTTGAAGTAGCAGGCCGCGATGCGTCTGTCGACGTGGTAGGGTCTGGTCCGGCGTTGTGGTCCACCATCTTTGTGATGTAAAAGCAAGGCTTTGGTTGAGACCGTGGATGCAGTTGGTGATGGTGTATATTTCCCATAGCCACCATTCCCATGGTGAGAAAATCGTTTGTGGCTCCGATTGCGCTCTTCAACAGATGACTCGCTTTAAAAGACAAACAACTCCAACTGTTCCATGGGGTATCGCCGAGATACAGGACCCATAGCCCAAGGGATGCATGTGCCTCGGCATATTTGGTAGGGCTGATAAAGCCGTATGTGCGTATGACTGCGCCGCATGTACCATGTGTGGAACTAAAGTTAGAACAAACTTTGTCCCCTTATTTTTTTTCGGGGTTCCCAAAGCGATATGCTGCAGGTTGTTGAGAAGTCTTGGGTATATTGTCGTGTAGTGTACACGTACTGAATCGCACGCAGGAGTTGGTAGAAGTTGGTGAGATATAGCTGGCGGAAACTTCTACACTGCCCGAGGCATTAAATGCACTGTAGCAGGAGTGTAACGGTCGTGTTATGTCAGGCGCATGGTAACCATCACAGAACCGTCGCCTGCCAGCTAGCGGTCTGTGATTGGCGCAGAAACCGCACGTTTCCGCTGTCACGTCGTTCGCATTAATTGCGGAGGGTATAACACTTGTTCAAATTTCTAATTTTTCTCCGGCGATTGAAGTGCTTTCTCTTTGTCTTCTTCGACGAAAGATTTGAATTTTCCAGTGAGTTTGAAGTTAGCTTTTACTTCCCCCCATTGTTTCTTAATCTTTTCCGATGGCATCACCATCAGTACAGGCTTTCCCACCGTCGTTGCCGCCGGTGGAGGAAGAAGTGGAACATGTTGAAGCCGGCAAGTCGTCGCCATTTTGAAGTGAAATGCTCCAGCATTCCTGTAAGTGATGACCACTGTCCAGATGTCGAAGGCATATGGGGCCACCTACCCCCAAGACGGAGATACGGCGGCTGACGCCCCAGCCGTAATGGTGACGTTGTTTGCCAATTTCCTCGGTATTTGCAGTCTCTGATTGCCATTGATGGTTTTCATGGCGGACTTGCTGGAATATTATATGATTCATATATCCCAGCTTAGTCCATTGGGAATGGTACGTGCTCGTCATTTTGAGTATTGTTTCTGTTCCCAAGATACTGAGCCAACGGTGGAGGATTTCCGGTGGTTTTATCAGATGCATGCCCAACTGGGCTTTTATTCTTTTCGACTTCGCGACGGTGCCCCCAAAATTCTGTTGGCGCCACCAAAGGGTTTTACCGCGTGGAAATCGAAATTCTTCTATGTGAAGGAGGCTGCAGTTACTTGCAAACAGTATTTCAGGAATGTGTCTGTGAACATTCCTAAGGAGAAGATACCTGTCCCTGAAGTGGGAGTGTAGGATTGGCTTGGTACTCTACAGGCGATCCCTATGGTTGCATTGGCCAACCGGGAGTTGAAGTATCTACGCATGATGTTGCGGAATAAACCGGGCGTAAAGAAGAAGCTTGTTTGCAGGGAAAAAGGAAAAGGTAATTGCTTTTGCCCTGATTTATATATAGTTGCCTTTTCGTTGCTAATATTGCACTAGCGGTTTTGTAGAGGTGCGGTTCTGGAGAACCTTTGCTGTTGATTTTGAGGGGAAGATCGTGGTTGAGGATTGTGGTGAAGGAGAAAAAGGGTGGTATGAAGCCACTGTTGCGGGCTTCCGGCCCCAGCCGCATTAAATGCCCCTTTGCCGCAAGGGCCAGGTAATGTATCAATGTTTGTAATATTTTCCCCTTGTAGTCTGATATCTTACATGAAATTGTGTTTGTCGCAGGTAAGCTTGGAGCCCTAGGAGACCCTTTCGCCGTCGCGGGAGGAGTTAAGGCTGTTAAAACCGCCCCTGTGGTTGTGGCTATGGCCGGGAAGGCCAAGAAGCCAGAGAAACTTGTTACCATCCCGGTAAAGTAGGTTGCGTTAGGTACGTTCCGCCCCCGAATACGCAAGTCTGAAGATTACATCATAGCGTCTGACACTCTTGAGGGGTGGGTGTACCAGGTTCTTCTTCCGGCACAGGTGACGCTGGTGCTGGGACGGGGCCCATCATTGGGCAGAAGAGGAAAGCTGATACCGCACCTGCCGATGTGGAAAAGAAGGTATCTTTGCGTCGGCCTAGGGCCACAACCCTTAGCACGCGTATGTCGCAGGCTCCTATGGGTAAGTTCTTACACAACTTGTTCGTAGTTTATTTGTGTTAGAACTTACCTGATAAGTGGTTGCTTTATGTATTGCTGTTGCTGCAAAGCCGCCTACTCCTACCCCTACTCCACCTAAAGTTGCGGGTGAAGAAGAGAAGAAGAAAGAGGGTGGACCTGAAGTTCTGGTCTTGAGTAGTGAAGGGACCCCCCTTTTCAAAGCGCAGGGGGGTTGTTTGAAAGTGTTGCAGGTGATACCGACGTCTATGATGACACCGTGGACTCATCCGGTAACTTGATTGATCATGCCGCCCCACGCGGTTCTGGTTGAGTTGAGGGGGACAAGAAGCAAAAGTCCCCCGTTCAAGAAAATGTATCCAGTTCTAGCACAGGCAACAAGGGGGGTGCTGATCAGCTTCCAATTCAGCCAACAGAGATGCCACTGGATCATTACTACCGCACTTAATCGGAAGTGTGTGGTCTAGATGTCCATTCCCCCTTGGAATATTATGTATATGTGATGACAGAACCTACCTTTTGCAGGGAAGTGCTGAACTGTATGGGGACCTCGCGGAATTGGCGCGGCTTAGGGCAAGTGGATATGAAACGTTATATCAGCAACATGCCCTTCACCTGATTGGGGGTTCCCTAACTGGGAATGTGATTCTCCATGACTGGTACTCCCTTGCCCGCAAGGAAGAGGAGTGCGAGCGCTTAAAGGATGAAGCTGCTGCAGCCATGGAGAAAGTACGAGCGGCTGAAAAGCGCTTGTCAAAGGAAAAGGCTGACTTCAAGGCCTATAAATGAAAGGAGCAGTGGGTCACAGCCGCGGGCCACAAACAGGTTTGGTCTCTAACTCATCTTCTATCTGAAGAGCGTAAGCTCTGGAAAGAGGCGTGTGCTAGAGAGAATGAAAAGCTTTTCCGTGTTCGTCAGGAATACGCGAACCTGAAGGCGGCGAATGCTGCCCTTGTACAGGAAAAGGCCGAGGCTGTTATGGCTTTAAAAGATGCTGATGCTAGCCGTGAGGCCGCGGTGAAAGCCCTTGAGTATGCCAATGTTGGTCGTGCCAGAATGGTGAAAACAATAGAGGAAATCAAGGTATGCAATATCCTTTTTGGGTCGTTTTGTACTTGATCAAAATATGAGAATGCTTTTTCATATTTGAAAGTTATTTGTAAGCAGGAAGATTCTTGCAAGCAGCTGGAGGCCCGCGAGGTGATTCTTGCTGATGTGAACCGGCGCTTGGTAGAGGTCGAAGCGCGGGCAACTAAGGCTGAAGAAGAGAGAGATGACTTGGAAACCATGAATGCTAACCTTGTTGCTGACCGCATGTGGATGAGGAACTTCGGTGTTGCTAATGTTAGTGTCATGTCATTTTTTTCTGTTCTGTGTTTGCCTTGGTACTGATTTGCCATGCAATTATTTGTGAAGATCGTGAACGGAATCCTTGACGCACCGGGGAATACGGATGCGGTTGCTGAGGTGGTGGCCCACACGCGGGAAGCTGGATATAAGGCCGGCTATACTGAGTGTCTTACTCATGTGAATGTCGTATCTGTGAAGAAGTTCACCAATGAGCGGTGTGCCTTGCGTGCGGTTGACACCGAAGCAGCTACAAAAGCCGCTGCTGATGCGTACGATGGTCTTTTCTTTCCTGCCCTTGCTCAAATTGAGGAATGCTTGGGTGCAGATGATTATGTTGACCGTCTGCGCACGCTGTTTGAGCTGAAGGCAATCGTTGAAGGCGAATGTGGTGCAGGTCTTGATTAGGTTGGGCATGCGTGCCCTGTTCCTTCTTCCTGTTGATCTGTATAGTTTTTTTTTTTTTACTTTTGTAACTGTAAAAATTAGCCCCTTATGCATCCAGCCGGTGCATAAGTGTGATGAATATATGACTGTTTTGGGTCAAAGCGTATAAGTAAATGTTTTTTTACTGTTTGCCTTGTATGAGCGCGAGTGAGTCGAACTCTTATTATTTAAGGCCAATTGTTACGGCGCGTGTAAATAATAGGTTAATATGTAACTAATTTGGTTTTAAAGCGCGATTGAGTCGAACTCCTTTTACTATTTTCGGCCAATTGTTAAGGCACGTTTAAATAATAAGTATATTGTACGCCACCGCCATGGTGTAAGTAATGGTCGTCTCCCAATTCAGCCGGGAAAGGGCATAGGAAATGCGTTAAGGTTTGAAACCCTAAAGTACGTTGTTGCGCGCGCCCAGCTGGGTGTATGACAACGTTTGTACTTATAACTATTACAATATTTGCACATGTTAGCCACTTTTGTGTGGGTATTGCAAATGGAGATTAGCCAATCTGTTTTTGTATATAGCACAAAGTGTAACATGCATTTGTAATAGAATGGTAGTATAAATAAATGAAGTTATGAAAAACTATTGTTTATTGATGGACGGATGGCGCACGGGCCATAACATACATAGGGAAAAGCAAATTACAGGCTTACATATAGCAGCGTCTAAGCTTCTGTGCATTCCAAGTCTTTGTGATAAGGTCACCTGCTAACGTTTACAGTTTGTATGCACCTTTACCCAAGACCTCATGTATAAGGTAGGGGCCTTCCCAATTGGGGGCAAGTTTCCCTGGGCGCTCTACATTAGAGGCTTCATTATCGCGAAGGACATAGTCACCTGGGTTGAACGTGCAGATTCGCACGTGCGCATTGTAGTATTTTTCTAGCTTGAATTTGTATTTAGCTTCGTTAATGGAAGTGTTTTCGCACCTTTCTTCCAAGAGGTCAAAGTCTAGTCTGCGCTCCCTGTTGTTGTCAATTTTGTTGACAGCCAGCATTCTTGGTGAAGGGAGACCAATTTCGGCCGTGTTCGTCCCAGTTGGACTTATAAACTTTCTTTTCACATAATATGGCAAGTGATTTCAACAAATATGAAAATAGTGTGCGGAAATAGAAATCAGACTTTCAAGAAACAATACCTACATAATTTTCAAGTTTATATCACTTTGAAACAAAATGGTTTACAAGGTGATTGTGAGGTTATTATCTATTACAAACGAATACTTGTGAAATTCTGAGGTGAAAGGACAATGGAGTTTTTGTTGTATGTATTGAATGCTTGGCTTAACTCATCGTCCTTTGCTTGAAGAGCTTTCTATTTAGAAAGCTTAGGGGCATGAATAAACATTTGTTTATTCATGCATATATCCTGCAAAAGTAGCTTCTTAACATATTCATTGAATCCAATTATAAAGTTGCTTCGGTCATCATGAGATCCAATAATGTCAAGTTGCTTCGGTTATTGTGGCAGGGTAGAACTCGTTCAGACAAGTGGTGTTTATTAGAATTTCTGATGAACAAATCATCAGAAATTCTGATGATCAGATTTACCAGAAACTGATGATATTTCATCAGAAATATCATCAGATCCATCAGAATGGTCTTTTCTTATAATCTTCTCTTGTTCTTGATCAGCTCCTGATTCTTTGAAGAAGATGTGTTGTTCTTTTCAACCGTCCTATCTGGTTTCTTCTTGTTGTTTGATCTTCAGGAGTTTATCTTCTTCTTTAGACCAAGCTGAATAAGTTTTTCTTCAATACTTACATAAAAAGTTTCCAAACAATTTCCCCCTAGGTGTTGTAAGAAAAACAACTACTTATGTCAAACATAAACAAATTTCAACCAAACTTTAAACATAATACAAACATCCAAATTAAGAAAATCCAAACAAGTTCAAAAACAAAAATAATGTTTCCCAAATAGATTATAAATGCATGAATTTGTCATTTTATCTTCAACCCACTTTTGTAAGTGTCTCCTATCTTCAACCTTTTCTTGTAATCAATTTTCTTGTGAGTTGCTTTGTATAGTTCTTTGTACCATCCTCTGGCTTCCTTCCATCTTTCAATAATATCTTCAATTGTCTTCCTCAGTTGTTCATTCTCCTTTCCTTTCTTTTTGAGGTGGTCTTGTTTTTTATTCATGCAGTTCTTGATATAATTCAGGGTCTGATTTGAATACCTGTTAATTTCATTGATTCTGAACAAAGCTTTTTCATCATTAGCATCTTTGAAAACTACTGTCATTTCAGGTGTTTCAAAGATAGCTCCAGTTCTTGCTTTGGATAGGATTTCAGCTGTAATGGTGTTATTGGGAGGAGGTGTTTGTACTTTCCTGCTGTACTCAAAATTGATGCACAAGTCAAAGTCTGCCAGTGCAGCTCTTTGATATATTTTCTTTCCTGCTTCCTTGATGCTGTGAAGGGCTATTCTGATGTGTATTGTGTTGCCCTTTTGTTGATCAATGATCTGTTTCATCTTTACTATGCTCAGTGGATGAATTTGATCAGCCAGATCTCCATCAGTAACAGTTGTTGTAGTTCCATCTTTTCTGAGCAATGTATACTTGTTCTGGTCATAAGTTCCCATGATTTTACCTTGGTAACTTACAGTGCTAATTTTTTCAATACCAACTACTAGATTTGTAACAGCATTATGCATGAGTTCCCAACTTCTCTGTCCTCTTATTTGAATGATGTTTGAGCTTATTGGAGAGAGGGGCCTTTCCTGTTTATCTTCCTTATCATTCCAGTAGAAGTGTTTCAGATGTTCTTCAGGGTACATCATTATGTCTTGATCAGGTTCCAAGAGTGAGTATTCTTTTGGCTTCCCGTCTAGACCTTCTCTGATCACTGTTTTTGGTCTTTTTGAAGATGTCACGTCATCTTCCCTTTTTCTTTTCTCAGTTGCATTCATTTGTCTACTGAATTCTGTTTCATCGGTAAGGGCTATGGAAGAGGATTCAACTGGAATTGGTGCTTGTGTCAGCATCTTTAATCTTTCTGGTTTTGGCACATTTGGTAGAGGACCCATGGTTTTTTGTACATTTGGAGGAGGGCCATGGGTTGTTTTTGTTTTTGTGGTGTTGAAGCTTCTGGTTGTTTGGGTTGTTCTTGGTGGGAGACTTCTGGTTGTTTGGATTGTTCTTGTTGAGAAATTTCTGGTCCTCTTACTGGTTCATCTTGTGGAATTTGAGCTTTCAGTTCGTGCATATCAATCTTTGCCAGTTTGGCAACATTATACTGCAGCAACCTCTTTACTAACCATTGAACATTAGAAAGAGTTTGAGCATTTGTTTCTTCTTGTTTCTGCATTTTCTGAAACTCCAGCTTGTCTTGATTCTTCTGTGTAGACCATTCCACTATCATCTTTTCAAGAGCCTCTGCCATGCTGCTACTATTGGCTCTTAGAATTTGAATTTCTTCTAGAATCCTCCCAGTACTTGAACTTTCTCTTACACTTGCAACTTCTGCCATTTTTGTCTTGATTTCTTGGAGTTCTTTGACAACTTTCTCAAATTCTGATGACTTCTCTCTTCTTTCTGATGACTGTTGAAGTTTGCTGAGAGCTGCAGTGTTGACTTCTGTTTGTTTCTTCACAGTTTCTGATAAAGCTTTAATATCAGATCTTTGATTTCTGATCTCTTCCAGTATCAGATCAAGCTTTTCTTCTGTTGTTGTCTTTCCAGTACAGACATTTGTGATGTCATCAAGCTCTTTGTGAAGTTGTTCTGTTGACATAGATTGTTGTTGGGTAATAGGAGGAACAACAGATGTTCCACCTTTAACACCAGCAGAAGACACACTTGCTGCTGTTTTAAGGTCAGCAGGTTGGAAATAATCCCAATCCACCATACCCTTACCAGAATATTGAAACTTATTCAAATCCGGGTTTTCCTCATATCCTTGAACCTTTTCAGGTTCTCCATGAGTTGTTGAGAAACTCTTGCTTTTCTCATCCAGGTTTCCTTGATCAGTAAACTGATCTCCACCTGTTGCCACCTCATTCTCTTCCTCGTTTTCTGATTCAGAGAATATGTCTTTGGATTCACTCACAACTTGTTTTTCAGAAACAGTCACTGTGACAACTCGAGTTTTCAAGGTCTTTCCTCGACACGCTACTTGTTTACAGTCATGTTTTCGTAATTTGTCTGTATTGTAACTTGTTCATGTTTGGTATATGTTTGTGCATGTTTGGTATATGTTTGATGTATTATAGATTGGGTTAAATAATAAACTGTGGACTGTGTGACATACATTGTGTGTTATTCTTATAAGACAACGAAACATATGAAGTTTCACCACAATTCTTACTCAACGAAACCTATGAGTTTCGTCATACTCATCCCGACGAAACCTTAATGTTTCGCCACTATCATCACGACGAAACACTAGAGTTTCGTCCAGTGGAGTTTCGCTGTAATGGGATTTTGGCCCATGTGAGGCCCAAAGGTGTTTAGGTTATAAGAACTGTGTATACGCATAAGTTACGTAAGTTGTTATTAGCGAAACCCTAGAGTCTCTCTCCCTATCCTTTGTGCGACGGCAGTGCGAAACCTAGAGGCGTTCATTCCATATTGACCTATCTCAACCCTTCGGTATCACGGTTAGTGTCAACCTTATTGATCGATGTAGTCTTGATGATGTAATGCTGTGTATGCTTAGGGTTTGCTAAAATATTGTAACTGTTACGTTGGGAATTTAATGGATTGTATGCGGTATTGTCTGTATAAGGGTTTAGATAGTTTAATTGATTAATCAATTGGATTAGAACTTGCAGTTAAGGCTCCTATGATTTGTATTCATTCATGATTCACTGCTTATAGTTGATGTTCCTATTTGATGTTTATAGTATATGTTATCAGTTGTTTTTGTATATCGATGAATCGGTGATATGGTACATGCATGATGATGATCTGTTAACTTAGGGTTTATGTTAGGGCTGTTGATTGATCGGTTTTGGGAAATTGGGAAGTGTTTACGGGATTTACGGGAGTAGTTTAGGCAAATAATTGAAGCTGTTAACATTTTTGATGAAACATCTGAGGGTTTCGCCGCATGTACTGTCGACGAAACACTTGGGAGTTTCGCCATCCTTATGTCAACGAAACTTGGGAGTTTCGTCAAGGGGGAATCACGACGAAACCTGAGGGTTTCGCCAAAGGGAATCACGACGAAACATGGGTTTCGTCAAGAGGGTAAATAAACTCAGTGAACTAAGTTAATTTTGTTGATGGATGACTATGTTAATAAGATCATAAGTAGGACATGTTAGTGTTGGTTAATTATGACTGAGAAGGCATGGTTTGGTTGTTATGCATGGCACACTTAATTGTTATAGTACTGTTTTGGAACATACATGTAAACTGTGGATTTATATGAGCTTGAATAACTGTTAAGTGCTATGTGGCAATTGTTGCTTTAATACACATTATGATCATGATTTGTACGTGAACTATGTGGATGTCAACTGATTATGTATGTACGAATACTATAGGCTTTGCTTGATTAATTGTGAACAAGAAACTTAACAAACCGAGCAAACCAAGGTGAGTTCACACTTTCTATAAGGCATGGGATTCCCGGTGGTTTGGGGATGGGTTAAGGAACTAAAACGGAACCTGCATATTCTCCTTGGGTAACATATGTACCACCATCCTCCATGGGAAGGATGACAACATTAAACCTGTGTATTCTCCTTGGATAGATTACGTACCTCCATTCCTCCGTAGGAAGGATGACAACATATAACTTACTAGACAAAACTCTATCATGAAGTCCCTCATTTTTATATCGACTTAATCGCCGGGCCAATGGCGAGCGGGTCATTAGTTAAATAGCGCTATTAGGTTTGACAAGCTTCACACCGTGCTGCAGAGGACGGGAGTGGACTAATGGATCTGGGCACTTAGTCAATGATGATAGACATTGACGTAGGGCACAACATGACTCAGTCAGTTGTCGATATGGTAACGGGTCTAGTGGTTAACATGGGGTAGCCCCCACTGGTTATGGTTTGGGAAACAAGGAATTGGTTAACTCATGGTTTACAAATGAACTTATGGTTTTTGGAACAACTTTAAAATGAACATCAACTGTGAACTCGCTCAACTTTGTTGTTGACTCGTTGTTACATGCCTTGCAGGTCGTTAGATGCTTAGCTGGAGCTTGCAAAGGGATCAGGAGTCGTTGTGGGACATGGACTGTTGAGTTCCATGTTAACCTTTATGAACTTATACTTTGGTTTTAAACTTTATGCTTCCGCTGATAACTTGAATTTGATTAACTTGCTTTGAACACCAATTATATTGTGTGGTTGGACTTTTATTTATTTAATTAGGTTATTCAATATGATTGGTGGCTAGATCCTGGTCAGTCACACCTCCTGCTGTGATACTTCGCTTGTGGATTTTGGGGTGTGACAGTCACTCTATGTTCTATAATATAATTGCCCTAAATTGATTCATCAGAATCACTATCAGAATTTTGAACAACATTAAATTTAGAGTGCTGTGCACCTGTTTCTCCCATGTGTGAAGTTTCTGCATGATGCTGTTCTGCCAATGGACTAAGTTGCACTTCTTCATTACCTTGTTTAGGTTCTGATTGAGCCTCCTGCTCTGTTTGTGGTGCACTTGATTCTTGGGCATCATGCTCCATTGGGGATACACTGTCATAAACTGCTGCATTCTCTGGTCTTCTATTCAACACCTTTAAGTATTCTGCCCTGTAGGGTGAATCCTCTGGTATCAGATTCAACATGATTTCTGATAGGGCAGACACATCAAAATCTGATTTCCAAAAGCCCAGTGCAAACCATGGTCTCATCATCTCAGCACTCCACATGTTTTCTGATGCAGGAATTTCCATATTCCTTTCAGAAAACGCATCAGAAATCAGGATTGACAAAAATCTGGGAAAGGGTAGATGTGAATTTGTTCTCCCAGTATTTGTCAATATTGATCTTCTGATCAGATTAAAGATTTCTGCTCCAAAATCAATGTTCATCCCTGTGATGAGGCTGAACATGATTGTCAGAACATTCCTATTAATCTGGTATATTCCCCCAATTTTTGATGATAAGCATTTGTTTAAGATCTCCATCAACACTTGCTAGAAGGTAGGTAATTTGTTTCTTTTAAAGTCACCAATTTTGGAGATCTTTACCTTGTATCCCATCACAGCATCAAGCTGTGCAAACATGTCATCTTTCGTTGGTGCTGGATCATAGTTTTGGCTTATCGGTAATTACAAGCATTCCCTTATCTTCTCTGGTGTAATTACAATGAAGATATCTCCCCACAAGTGTGATGTCAATTCATTCATATTTAAATGTTTGAGTGTCTTCACCAGTTGCTATATAATCTTTTCCGGTACTTCTCTGGTCTTTGTTAGGGCTCGAGCAATTGGGCATCTTGTTAGAAATTCGATTAAGACTTGGCACTTCATTTCATAATCTTCAATGTTAGTGTTCATAACTTCATTGTTGCCTTTTAAGGGTAGGAACTCTGCTTCATTGATGAATTGAACGGAGTGTTCAACTGGTGGCATGTTGATGTTGATTGCGGCCATAGTGATTTGAGTTTTGCTTCAAAAAAGGTTTTTAGGGTTCTTGAGTTTTGAGGATGGAAGTTGAAGGTGGTTTGCTCTGCCGTTTGCAAGATGTATTTATAGTGTTTTGAGACAGAGATCTTTGAGTATTTATTCGGGTGGTTTGTATTTAAGGTGGTTTATGACACCTTAATGTTGTTTTAATCCGTTATGGAAACATCCGTTTTTCAAAACCTTTGGTATATCTCCAAAAATTTTTGATGCATATCTTTAATTAAAAATCAAAGATTTCAAAAAGATTTAGGAGATAAATACTAACATCCAAGTTGCACCTTTTCATCCTGTGGGACCCTTTTGTCATAAAGAGGTCCAATAAAATCCCTTTTTGAAACTGACATGGTTCCCAAAAAGTCCTTGTGATGATGTGTACCAGAAAATCCTTAAATTGACTTTTGAGTGTTGGATTTTCTCTATACTTCATCAGAATTCATTGGATTCAAATTTGGAGATTGAATCATAGACTTTTTCTTTTTTTGAGATGAGAGGGAATAAATAGAGTTTTGAAGATATTACTTACATAGCATTTCTAAACTTCAAATCTTTGCTCTGCTCTTCAAGGAGTGTTTGTTGTGAAAAAAATTCACATCAATTTAACACCATTGTCTCATTCTTTAGAAGATTGACTATCCAGAAAAATTTCAATTTTTGATAGAAACTTTTATGAATCTTTTTCTGTTTTGTTACAAGTTTCTTTTGTCATTGTTTTAAATCTGGTTTTATGCAATTTCCTCTGACATTTCTTCTCATTTTTTTTGTTGATTTATCTGATTTTCTAGTTATTTTAAAGATTTTCTGATGATTTATTGGATTTTCTGGTGAATCATCAGATTTTCTGATTTTTACTAGATTTCTTTATACTTCATCAGATTTTTCATGATTTTATCAGATATGCCATTTTACTTCCCCCAAGATCTATTATGATGTTTTTCTTTGAAACAAAGAAAATATATACTATTCAAACACAAAAAAATGTATAATAAAAAGAAAAACTAATCATTATAGAAACAAGTAGCATACACCCTTAGATAGGTTCTGCGTCCACTGTGATTATGTGTTTGAACTAGGGAGGGAACATTTAAATCTTCTTGTAGAACAACCTGGGCCCTTGGGTACCATTATGTTACTCCTCTGAAGTCCAGCTGGCTTGTTATCACCTTGGTCACAAAATGTGGAAAGACCAGAAAAGGTTGACGAGTGTGCATGTTTGCCTCCAAATCTCTCATGAGAAACTTGGAGAAGTTGTACGGTTTCTCTTGTACAACTGTATGTACCACTTCTATCAGCCTGTAAGACAGCTCATTGAAGTGTCCAATCTTCTTTGAGAAGCAGACACTGGGATGTGTTACCAAATACAGGTATGGTGGAATAAAACCAGATTTGCTGATTTGCCTCGAAAGGTTGGGTGTGCGATAACCCATTTCCCTCAGGGTTTCTTCTAGCTTTTCCCTTGGGAAGAAGGTGGTGTCTGGGTCATCATTCAACTAGAGGGCATCTCTAAGAGTTTCCTCCTTTAGAATGATTTCCCAATTCATCACCTTGCTTCTTATCTGCATGCTAGTGCCTCTATAGATGGTTTCTGCATTCCACCAAAACTCTTGAAGTAGTGTGGGGTAGATTGTGATGAGAGTTGATATAGCATGGCCCAAAGGACTTTGCTTTAACATGTTGTACACCACCTGGCAGTCCACCCATGCAGGACCTTCAAGCTTTGACCTTAGTCTTAGGTAGTGTGTGGGGTGAAGGATAAGAGGAAAGTGCTCAGATCTGATTTCTTTTGCCATTTGAGGTTTTTGAGAGTGAAATTTTCTGAAAAAGTTTTGAAGTGGAGGTTGTTGTGATGAAGAAAGTCTTCAGGAGTTTGTTAATATATATAGATGAAAGTGATAGTTATGCCATAAATGGTATTAACAACTCAAGATTTTCTTATCGTTTTCTTTCTCTTCATTTAATACAATATATGTGTTCAGAAGGTAAGTGACAGAGTTTAACCCCCGTTTGTGAGATGCTTTTATGTTGCATTGAATAACTAGGCGGCTACTTTTCATAGCCCCTAATCATTTTTATGCCCATGTGTCTTGCTATACTCTTTTGAAAAGATGACGTTGCATGCTTTGGAAGTAGAAGTGAAATGAATTTTGCAGAAAATTTTGCCTGTGATGGTTGATTTTCCCTATGGTGGCTTTGAATTAATTTTAATGCAAGTGGCCTTTCCCCCTTTTTGATTTTTTTTTAATTTAAACTATGCAAAATAAAAAAAAAAATCAAAAACAGATTATCTACAGTTATGTGTTTATACAAATATGAGATATGAATAAAGAATGTGAAATCCATTAAATTTTCTGATAATCAATGGTGTTTCTGATGTTTTAACAGATTTTTTGATATTTTATTTGATTTTATGATGAATTATCAGATTTTCTGATGATTCATCAGATTTTCTGATGAATCAACAAATTTTCTGGTAAATTATCAGATTTTTGATAATTTATCAGATTTTCTGATGTTTCATCAGATTGATGGGTTTTTTTATCAGAAATCTGTTGTTTCAGTCTTTGATTATCAAAATTTTTGTTTACACCCCGATTATCTCCTTTGGATTTATCAGTTTAATTTTCAGTTTGTGACTTATTGTTTTCTGAAATATCTTCATCTTTTATGTTAACCTTGCCAAGTTTGCTGATTAGAAAATTGTGTCTCTTTTCATCAAGAGGTTTTGTAAAAATGTCAGCAATTTGGTTTTCTATTGGAACAAAGTACATCTCTATGTTACCTTTTTCAACATGATCCTTTATGAAGTGATATCTTACATCAATGTGCTTGGTTCTAGAGTGATGAACTGGATTTTCTGTAATTGCAATTGCACTCTTTGAGTCACATAGAATTGGTATCTTTGTTAGATTTACTCAATAATCCTTCAGCTGAATTTGCATCCATAGCACTTGTGAATAGCAACTTGCTGCTGCTACATATTCAGATTCAGCTATTGATGTTGCAACACATTTTTGTTTCTTACTTGCCCAACATACCAACTTTTCTCCCAAGATTTGACATGCACCAGATGTGCTCTTTCTGTCAATCTTGCATCCAGCATAATCTGTATCTGTGTATGCAATTAGTTCAAGATTTGTATCTTTAGGATACCAGAGACCAAGTTCTCATGTGCCCTTTAGATATTTAAAAACCCTTTTGACTGCTTTTAGGTGAGATTCTTTAGGATTGCATTGGTATCTTGCCAGAAAACATGTAGCAAACATAATATCTGGTCTGCTTGTAGTTAAGTATAACAATGATCATGTCATCCCCAATAGGTTTTAATATCCACACATGTTCCTTCTTTATCAGAATCAAGTTTGTTCCCTGTTGCCATGGGAGTTTTTGAGATTGAGCAATGTTCAAGTGAGTATTTGTTTAATATTGTTTTTACATAATTAGATTGACTCAGAAATATTCCATCATTTCTTTGTTTGACTTGTAAACCTAAGAAGAAAGTTAACTCACCCATCATGCTCATCTCAAAGTGGCTGGTCATTAATTTTTGAAACTTTTTACAAAACTTTTCATTTGTTGATCCAAATATAATGTCATCAACATAAATTTGGACTAACAAACTGTGACCCTTGTGTGTTTTAAGAAAAAGAGTTGTATCAATAGTACCTTTTGTGAAGCCAGAATTGAGTAAGAAGTTTGAAAGAGTTTCATACCATGCTCTAAGAGCTTGCTTCAAAACATACAAGGCTTTGTTTAATTTGTAAACATGGTTTTGAAATTTAGGATCAACAAAGCCTTCAGATTGATGCACATATACTTCTTCCTCAATCTTACCACTTAGGAATGCAGATTTCACATCCATTTGATATACATTGAAGTCTTTGGATGTAGCATAAGCAAGAAAGATTCTTACTGCTTATAGTCTGGCCACTGGTGCAAAGGTTTCATCATAGTCTATACCTTCTTGTTGACAATAACCTTTAACCACTAACCTTGCCTTATTCCTTGTTATTATGCTATTTTCATCTGATTTGTTTCTAAATACCCATTTTGAGCCGATGACAGATTTGTCATTTGGCTTTGGCACCTGATCCCATACCTTACTCTTTTCAAACTGATCAAGCTCTTCTTGCATTGCTTAGATCCAGTCTGAGTCATTGAGAGCTTCTGTGACAGATTTAGGTTCTATCTTGCTTAAGAACCCAGCAAAAGCACATTCATGTGATGTAGCAGATCTTGTTCTTACACCATCTTCTGGATTACCAATGATGTCAGATTGAACATGTCCTTTTATCCATCTTAACTTGTTGTGAAAAGTTGTTGGTTCTGATGGATTTGAAGTTTCCCCCGAAACATTCGCCTCATTTGTATGGAATGTATCAGAATTTTGATAATCAGATGTATTTTCATTGTTCTGATTCAGGGTTTCTAATACATTTTCCATTTGTCCTGCAGGGTTAGCACATGATTTTTCCAAAGTTTTTTCTGTCAAATTTTGATCATTTCCTAGAAATTCTTCTGTTAATGTTTCAAAAAGATGTTCAAGTTTTTCTTGTTTATTAGAAATGTTTATTTCCTTCATATATTCATCTGAAACTTCTGTTTCTGATGAATCATCAAAAGATACATATAAACTTTCTCTGATTGTCCTTGTGTTTAAAATAAAAATCTTATATGCTTTTAAGGACATTGAATAACCAAGAAAAATACCGTTCACTTCTTTTCTGTCAAATTTTTCAAAACTTTCAAAATCATTGAAAACAAAACACCTACAACCAAATGTGTGCAAAAATTTTACATTTGGTATTCTTCCATTTATAATGTTGTAGGGTGTTTTATTGTGACTTTTGTTAATTATGGACCTGTTTTGGGTAAAACAAGCATTTGCTATAGTCTCTGCCAAAAAATGAGTGGGCAGTTTTGCTTGAGCAAGCATTGTTCTGGCTGCTTCCACCAAGGTTATGTTTCTCCTTTATACCACTCCATTCTGTTGAGGTGATCTTGGAGCAGAAAAATCATGAGAGATTCCTTTGCTTACAAGGAAGCTCTCAACTTTTGAGTTCTTAAATTTTGTTCCATTATCTGTTTTGATCCTTCTGACTGACAATTTTAAAAGATTTTCAATTTTCTGATAAAATTTATGATCAGATCTGGAGTTTCACTTTTCTTTCTTAAAAACTCTACCCATGTGTATCTGGAAAAGTCATCTACAATGACAAGTATGTACTTCTTTCCAGAAAAGCTTTCAGTGCTTATGGGTCCACTAAGATCCATATGCAAAAGTTCTGAATTTTGAGTTATTGAAGATTCAGAAATTGTTTTGTGTGAGCTTCTTTTAGATTTACCCATTTCACAAGCTTCACAAATTTTATCCTTCTTTGAGTATATGAAAGGTAATCCTTTTACCGGTCCTTTGTTTGCTAATTTGCTAAAATTTTTAAAGTTTAAGTGGGCTAATCTTTTGTGCCACAGCCAACTACTACCTTTGTTAATTTTTGAAAATAAACACAATTTTGGATGTTCATTTTCCTCTTTAAAATCAAAATAGTAGATAGACTGACTTTTTCTTTTTCCACTTAAATAGATCTTATTATCATCCATACCAATTAGCAAACATTTTTCTGGTAAGAAGGTTACCTGAAAACCTTTGTCACAAAATTGACCACAACTAAGTAGATTGTACTTTAAGCCTTCTACATAGGCTACTTTTTCGATGGTCAGGCACCCATACTTTATACATCCATATCCCAATATCCTCCCCTTTACTCCATTTCCAAAGTTTACCAATTTACGCAGTTTTGAAACAAAATTACTGAGCAAGCTCCTATCTCTAGTCATGTGCTTGGAACTACCAGAATCACACTACCAGATCTGCTGCACATGATGGTCCTGAAATGGTAAAGTTAAAGGGTTTTTGGTACCCATACTTGCTTGGGTACTTTTTCAGATGAAGTTTTAATCAGATTGTCTTCTTTTGATGAACTTTCATCAGAATATCTGTTGCATGCTGAGCCATGAACAGGTTTTTCAATTTTTGTTTGGAGATGGTGTTGAACCAGCTTCTGAATGTCAACACACATACAAGTTTCTTTATCGGAATTTTCTGATTTCTCTTCTTGTGTTGGAATTGTTGGATAATTTTGAAATTTTGAGTGAACCACTTCTGGAGTTCTTAAAAACTTTTGTTTGGATTCACTCCTTTTTGCTTTTAAGTTGAGTTTTGAGATTTCAAAAGAGTTCTCAGAACTTATTGATCTGCATGATTCTGAATCAGATTCTGATGTCAATTTATCAGAAATCTGATGTGTTGCCTTCACAAAGGTGGTGGGTTTAATTACATTTGTTTTTACATACCTTAAACCTTCACCTCTGTTCTTTGGTGTGGTTTCAATAAAGTTAATGAATTCCTTTGCTTGTTGAAAACCCTTTACATTTATTTCTTTATCATGAATTTTCTTGTATAAATCTTTCCTTTCTTTTTCATAAAATTCAATTTTTGCTATGTGATCTAAGCTCTCTTCTATCAGTAACTGGTTTTCAATTATAACTTTATTCAGGGTTCTTTGCAACTCATCAGATTTTTTATTTTCTGATTTCTATTTTTCTTGCAGATTTAGAAAATCTGACATAAGTTTGTTTAATTTGTGTTCAAGGTCAAGATTATCTAAATTTACCTTTTGTTCTGATGTTTCAGGTTGTTCACCAGAAAGTGCCATGAGACAGAAATTTGCCATCTCTTTTTCTTCTTCTTCTTCATCAGAAGAGTCATCTGATAGCCATGTATCTGCCCCAGCTATCAAACTGACTTGTTGTTGCTTCTTGGCTTCTTCCAACTTCTTCTCATAGTGTGCAGCATCCTTCAGTTTCTTATTTTTGCACTCTGATGCATAGTAACCCTTTTGTTTACATTTGTAACACACAACTTCTGCTTTTCCCTTATCCCTTGATCTTCCTTCCATCTTCCCTTTATCACTTTTCTGGTACTTCTGACCACCTCCCCTTAACCTCTGCTCAAAAGTTTTGGTGAGCAATGCAATTGCTTCAGCAAAAGCAGAAAAATCTTATGATGTATTACAATTTTCAATATTTTGGTAGTTTGAGGTTTGTGGATCACAGATGGGTGTTCTTTGTGAGTTTGAGATTAAAGCTAAAGATCCCCCTCTTTGATTTGATTCTTCATATATTTCTTCTTCTCTGGGGACAAGAATGCTATATAAGTCATGAAGACTCATATTTCCTAGTTCTAAAGTGGAGGACAAAGTCATGGTTAGACTCCTCCAATCTCTAGGTAGAGCATCCAAGAATTTTGTATTCCTTTCATCATTTTATTTTACAATCCCAAATTTCTTTAGCTCATTTAAAAGTTTTGCAAATCTATAATAGGTTTCACAAAGTTTTTCATTTGATAAACTTTTAAATCTCTCATAAGAGGAAACACAGTTTGTTCTTTTGTTACTCTTCATCCTTTCCCCTCATTCACAAATATTTTCTAACTGATCCCATATCTCTTTAGCTGATGCACATGCATCCACTTAAGAGAATATGTCATTAGGAAGTGCCATTATCAAAAGTGATTTGGCCCTTTCATCTGCAGCCACCAGGTCCTTGTCTTCTTGCCTCCAAAAACTTTCACTTTTGGTAGCCAAAGAGGCAGGGACGCCTGGTGATTGTTCAGTTCCTGGAATAGCTGGTATTTCAGTCGTTGGTACATATGGACCCCTTTCAATGGATTGAAACAAAGTTCGGTCATGTCCATTAAGGAAGTTGACCATCCTGCTTTTTCCATTGTGGGTATTCCTCTCTGACCAAGGTCGGAGGTTTAGACATTGAACCAATGTTGAAAGCCTTATTCCATGTTTGAAAGTTAGCCATATTTAGAAAAAAAGGAATCAGCAATTGATCATATGAAAATAATTTATTCAATATGCTCTGATACCAATTGTTGGTCCTAGTTGGACTTAAAAACTTTCTTTTCACATAATATGGCAAGTGATTTCAACAAATATGAAAATAGTGTGCGGAAATAGAAATCAGACTTTCAAGAAACAAGACCTACAGAATTTTCAAGTTTATATCACTTTGAAACAAAATGGTTTACAAGGTGATTATGAGGTTATTATCTATTACAAACGAATACTTGTGAAATTCTTAGGTGAAAGGACATTGGAGTTTTTGTTGTATGTATTGAATGCTTGGCTTAACTCATCGTCCTTTGCTTGAAGACCTTTCTATTTATAGAAAGCCTAGGGGCATGAATAAACATTTGTTTGTTCATGCACATGTCCTGCAAAAAGTAGCTTCTTAACATATTCATTGAATCCAATTATCAAGTTGCTTCGGTCATCATGAGATCCAATAATGTCAAGTTGCTTCGATTATTATGGCAGGGTAGAACTCGTTCAGACAAGTGGTGTTTATCAGAATTTTTGATAACCACTTCATCAGAAATTTTGATTAACAAATCATCATAAATTCTGATGATCAGATTTACCAGAAACTGATGATATTTCATCAGAAATATCATCATATCCATCAGAATGGTCTTTTATGATAATCTTCTCTTGTTCTTGATCAGCTTCTGATTCTTTGAAGAAGATGTGTTGTTCTTTTCAAGCGTCCTATCTGGTTTCTTCTTGTTGTTTGATCTTCAGGACTTTATCTTCTTCTTTAGACTAGGTTGAATAAGTTTTTCTTCAATACTTACATAAAAAGTTTCCTAACAGGTCGGGATCACCGCTTCAGGGCTATAGACTAGGCTGAAGGGTGTCTCGCCATTGCTTGTCTTTGGCATTGTCCTATGCGCCCATAGGATGCTCAGGAGTTCATCGACCCAGACTCTCCTTGCTGTTCCCAACCTTGCCTTGATGCCTTCCACTAAACTTTTGTTTATACTTTCTACTTGGTCGTTCCCTTGAGGATGCGCCACGGAAGAGAAAATATGCTCAATGTTCAGTTCTTTGAGCCGGTTTTAGAAGTCTTCGGAGGCAAAGTTGGTGCCGTTGTCGGTTACGATGCACATCGGTAGACCGAAGCGGCAAATGATGTGTTCCTAGACAAATTTTTGTGTTATCCTAACGGTGGTAGAAGCTAATGGTTTTGCCTCAACCCATTTTGTAATGTAATCGACAACCACTATGATAAACTTAACCGCACTTGGTACATCCGGGAAAGGTCCTACCACGTCTATGGCCCATTTTTGAAAAGGCCAAGCGGTAGTGACCGGGACCTGGTTGTTCTTTGGGTGTATGGTTTTTGGTGCGTCTCTTTGACAATTCAAACACTTGCGCAAGACTTTAATTGCATCCAGGTGCATGTCGAGCCAGTAGTACCCAACGTTCATGATTTTGGCCACCACCATGTGTGGTCCTGTGTGGATGCCATATATTCCTTCATGGATTTCTTGGAATAAGTATGTGGCATCTTGAGGATCCACACATCGTAGAAGTGGCCCCAAGTATGACGTGCGGTATAAGATACCATCTCCCATTTTATAGTGGCACGCTTTGTATTGCAACTTGCGTGCTTCTGGTTTGTTTTCTGGGGCAATGCAGGACTGTAGGTACCTTATAATGGGTGTCATCCAGGATGTTGTCCCGTATTAGATGACATTGACCTGGGGCAAGGGTACTAAAGGATTTTTAAGGACTTCAATACGTATATCCTTGGCTAGGTGTTGGAAGCTGGTTGATGCCAATTTAGAGAGTGCATTAGCTGGTTGGTTTTCACTCCTGTTGTCATACCCCAACCGATGGCGGAAACATCAGAGTGAAACGAAAACAAGATTGTTCATTGCAACATAACACTAAAAGTGACAAAATTTTAGATAAACTTGTTTCATTGCATAAAACTTGTCATGTTACAATACATAGAATTTCAAAATACAACATGTTCAAATACAATGAAACAAATACAACAAAACAGGGTACAAAACTGATACAACAATTTAAATCCTACAATTTCTTGATGTGTATCTAAGGCATCAATGCTACTCCCAGTTTAATATCATCAGCATCATCCTGCAACATGTTAAAATTATAGTTCAACACACGAGGCATTGGCGAGTATACAAGTTTTCAATACATAACATAAGTAAATAAGTTTTAAACAAATCCACATGGCAAGCTAGCTATACAAGATTAATAATAAACTGACATGTGCAAACAAGTCAACCCAAAGTTTAACGCAAAAAGATATATTAACATACCCAACGTTCACAGGCGGTGAGTTACTCCTATAGCGTTATACATGTTAAGGGTAGGCTCGTACGAAGTTAATGACAAGTTCAACATAAAATGTACAAACCCGGATTAAAGTATCAAGTCTAACGTATGCATACATGTATAAGGATTGTTTGTGTATTTTGCATAGAAGTTTAAGTGTAAAGTGTAAGTTTATATGATAACACATTGCACCCCAAAGTGTGTAAAGGAAAAAGGGGATTCGAGTATACTCACAGTTTTGCTAATTCTTCAATAGAATTCATGTGAGCATAGTTTTGGCAGGAGTAGACGAACGTAGCACAGGAACACCGAGGTCACCCTATAGGGCAAACAAAGGTGTGAGGGGAGTTGGAGGATTTAGGTTTACAGAAATTTAAATATTTAGTAAAATATGAAAATATTAAATGAAAGTAGACAGAAGGTGTATTCTGATTACCAGTGATTGGGAATACGATATCAGAATGGCGAGAATGGAAATACGAACAGTTCGTAAGAGGTTGTCTGGGACAGATGTGCCATTCGTGCGGATGTGCCATCCGTGTGAATGGGACTGTTGTCGGACAGAGTCTCATTTTGAATGTTTTAACTATTAATCAGTTAAGTTCACGTTTTCTGTTACGGTTATTAGTTATAGTATAAGTATATTAGTAGGCCAGTGTTAACAGAAGTCTCATCGAAGTCATGCATGGAGGTTGTTTAACCTCATTATATATCACCAAAGCATAAATCAGTTAAACTGATCGGTTGTTCATGATTACAGGAAGAAATACAGAATGTAAAAACCATTATTTATGTTCTAGAATTAACCATTAAAAGATAGCAATCTGGAAGTTAGTTGACGCTTGGAAATCATCGGAACCTGATGAACAGTGCATTCGCACGGATGGGAATGTCACATTCGTGCGAATGGTGGGGATGTCCCATTCGGACGTATGCGACTGCCAATTCAAGCGGATAGAGCTGTTCTCGAGGTAAACCAGTTCGGTTTTGCGTGAACTGGCCACCTATTCAACTGGAATCGGTCACAACTCGAATCCACAACTATGTTCCCAGCTTGAGAGCTCGATGGACCTCAGATTCAGCTAAGTTTAAATTCAGAAAGTTCGTAAAATGGTTTTTGAAAAGATTTAACTTCATTCCAGCTTGGTCCTCAATATTTTGAGAGTTTATATCAGATTGCCTAGGCGAATCTGAGAAACCAAGTGAAGGAGGATGAAAAATCTTGTTTAAAACTTGTAAAAAAATCAAAAGAAAGTAGTAGAAATAGATGAAGAGCAAAAGATTCGTGCTTATCACTCACTTAAAAGTGACTGAAATGAGCTTCAAATGCTGCTAATCCGTGTTCGCCCGAGAGAGAAGTTTGAGTGTGGAAGATTGGAAGTGAAGAAGAAAGCCTTGTATCTATAAGATGAAATTAGGTTAAGGGCGGACTGGGCCTAATCGCGGATGGGCTTTCAGGCAGATTGGGCTTGGGGCGGATTGGCCAGTTAGTGTGGATTGGGCTGGCCCATCCGTGAGGATGTGCCAGGCCCAAAGCCCAATTTGCTGAATTTTGTTAAATTAGCTGATTTTAAGTGTTTTAAACATATTTTTGTAATGTATAAATGTCGTTCATAGGTAAAAGAGTGTAAAAATGTATTTTGTACGTTTAACAAGTATGAATAAGTAGGAATTTGCATGTAAAGACGTATCAAGTATGTATGTATCATGAATAATCATCAAGTATTTATGAATAATGTATAACACAAGTATGTAAAAGATGAAATTTTTCATTAAGATTCAAGTCTCAGATTACAACGTATGAAATGAAGTACGAATACAAGGAATACAAATTTCCATAAGCGGAAAGTGTGAACATGCTAACTAAAGAAAGTTATAAAACGCGAGGCGTTAAAGTCTCTCCTCCTTTAGGAAATTTCGTCCCAAAATTTAGGAAGATGCAACGATGAATAGATGTGGATACTTGGCCTTCATATCACTTTAGAGTTCCCAAGTAAACTCAGTGCCACGTTTTCCTTCCCATCGTACTTTAACAATAGGAATTCGACTGCGCCTCAATTGATTGACGCCTTGATCCATGATCTCGACAGGTTTCTCCACAAAGTGCAGTGTCTCGTTGATTTGAAGATCTTCGAGTGGAACTTGAAGTCCTTCTTCAGCTAGACATTTCTTAAGGTTTGAAATGTGGAAAGTAGGATGAACGTTGTTGAGCTATGGAGGTAGGTCCAGTCGATACGCAACCTTGCCAATCCTTTCGAGAATCTTGAAAGGGCCTACATAGCGAGGCGCAAGTTTTCCTTTCTTACCAAAGCGAACTACGCCCTTCCAAGGGGATACCTTGAGATATACAAAGTCATATGCTTCGAATTCCAAAGGTTTACAATACTTGTCAGCGTAACTCTTTTGTCGGCTCCTAGCCTTCAGCAAGTTGTCTCAAACCTGTAAAACCTTGTCAGTCGTCTCTTGTATAAGCTCGGGACCATTGATTTGAGCTTCTTCGATCTCGTGCCGATAAATAGGCAAACAGAACTTACGACCATACAATTCCTCGAATGGTGCCATTTGAATACTCGCGTGATAACAATTATTATATGAGAATTCGATCAAAGGCAAGTGCATATCACAGTTGCCACCAAAATCGATTATGCATGAACGAAGCATATCCTCTAAAGTTTGAATGGTACGCTCGGTTTGACCATCTGACTGAGGATGAAAGGTTGTGCTAATGTTAAGAAGAGTACCCATAGCGGGTTGAAAAGTTTGCCAAAGGCGGGACGTAAATCGGCGATCGCGGTCAGAAATGATGTTAATGGAGATACCATGATGACAAATGATTTCATCAGTGTAGATATGAGCCAATTTCTCGACTTTGAAATCTTCATGAATGGGGAGGAAGTGAGAAAATTTGGTCAATCGATCATTGATCACCCAAATATTGTCATGACCGGAAGATGTACGAGGAAGCTTAGTGATAAAGTCCATCGCAATGCTCTCCCATTTCTAGATAGGAATTTCTGGTTGTTCGAGCATGCCAGAGGGATGTTGGTGTTTAGCTTTAACCTTAGAACAAGTGAGACACTTCGAAACGAAGGTGGCGATATCTTTCTTCATTCCAGGCCACCAATAAGACGTACGCATGTTGTGGTACATCTTATCAGCACAAGGATGAATATAATACCTAGATTTGTGTGCCTCTTTCATCAGAAGGTCTCGAAGGTTATCACTATTAGGAATCCAAATGCGATCGAGGTGGTAAAGAATACCATCGGATTTAGTTACAAGACTCTCTTCAGCACCACATTGCATCTTATGGTAGAGGTTACCCTCGTTAACAGACGCGTACTGAGCTTCATGAATGCGGTTTTGAATATCGTTGATGAGTTGGAAACAACGAATACTCTTTACATGAGTTTTACGACTAAGTGCATCGGCCATGACATTCGCTTTACCTGGATGGTAGCGAATCTCGTAGTAGTAGTCGTTTAACAACTCTACCCAGTGGTGTTGACGCATGTTCAGTTTCTTTTGGTTGAAGATGTTATGAAGGCTCTTATGGTCGGTGAAGACCACACACTTAATACCATAAAGGTAGTGTCACCATATCTTCAAGGCAAAAACAACTGCATCAAGTTCAAGGTCATGCGTAGTGTAGTTTTTCTCATGTATTTTGAGTTTCCTCGACGCGTAAGCGATAACCTTGTGTCATTGCATAAGGACACAACCAAGGCCAAGGTTCGAAGCATGACGAAGTCATCCATACCATCGGGAAGAGCAAGGATAGGAACATTGCAAAGCATGTCCTTGAGCGTTTAAAAAGATTCTTCTTGTTCAGAACCCCAAACAAAAGGTTTATCTTTTTGAGTCAAGGAGGTAAGAGGAACAACAAACTTTGAAAAGTTGGAAATTAAACCACGATAATAGCCAGCTAGACCAAGAAAAGAATGAATTTCGGATGAGGATTTAGGAGCAATCCAGTTCTTCACAACTTCAATCTTTGCAGGTCCACGTGAATACCAAGTTTGTTGACGGTGTGACCAAGTGGGTGAACTTCTTTTAACCAAAATTCGCACTTGGAGAATTTGGCGTAAAGATGTGCAGCGCGTAAAAGTTGAAGACTAAAATGCAAGTGTCACTCGTGCTCTTCTTGAGTCTTCGAATAGATGAGAATATTGTCGATGAAGACGATCATGAAAAGGTCTAAATAAGCTTTGCACACGCAGTTCATCAAATCCTTGAAAACTGCTGGTGCGTTGGTCAAACCAAAGGGCATGACCACAAACTCGTAATGACCATAATGCGTAGGAAAAGCGGTTTTGGGTATATCTTCTTCGAGGACTCGAAGATGATGATAACCAGAACGAAGATCAATCTTAGAAAAACAAGTTGCGCCTTGTAATTTATCGAAGAGATCGTCAATACGAGGAAGAGGAAATCGGTTTTTGACAGTAAGCTTGTTGAGGTCACGATAGTTAATACACATTCGAAAAGATCCATCTTTCTTTTTGACGAATAGAACGGGAGCGCCCCAAGGAGAAGTACTAGGGCATATAAAGCCTTTATCAAGAAGCTCTTAAAGTTGGCTCGATAGCTCTTGCATTTTCGAGGGTCCTAAACGATAGGGAGGCTTAGCGATAGGCGTAGCGCCAGGCACTAAATCGATGCGAAAGTTAACAGAACGAGCAGGAAGCGGACCAGGAGGATCATCGAGAAAGACACCAGGAAAATCACAAACAATAGGAACGTCACTTATGCTTGAGCCCTTATCATTCTTTTCCACTATGTGGGCTAAAAGGGCGAAGGAACCGTTACGCAAGTGTTTGTTTGCTTGAGTACACGACATAAGCTTGAGACCTTTAGAAGGTTTCTCGCCATAGACTTGCAAGAAATCACCGTTAGGAAGAGGGAGTCGAATGAATTTGTCAGAACAAACAACTTCATCACGAACCTGCCTAAGCCAATCCATGCCTACTATGATGTCAAAACTACCCATTTGCATAGGTATGAGGCCAATCGAAAACATATGATCGTTAGGATTTAAAGAACACTTGAGAAGAACGGAATCAACAGTGACAAATTTACCATTTGCGACTTCGACAGCGAATGCCTTGGGCAACTTAGAACATCTACACTTAAGCATTGGTTCGAATTCCGCGGATACAAAACTCTTATTTGCGCCAGTATCAATTAAACAAGATGCATAAACATTGTTGACAATAAATGTACAATTTATAACATCGTTGGCATTATGGGCCTGAGCGGCGCAGCCGCCTGGAGGCATGTGCCAGTGCAAGGACCAACTTCTCCATGATGGAGTATCTTGTCTCTAGGTCACTGAGCATCTTGCTCACGTAATAGATTGGTGTTTGAACCCCCTCTCGGTCCACGATGAGTACCACACCTATAGCCATGTCCGAGGCGGACGGGTACATGGTGAGAGATTTGTTTTCACGTGGTGCGGTGAGAGCGGGTAGTTGAATCAAACACTCCTTCATTTCTTGGAAAGCGCGTTCTACCTCAGCAGTCCATTGGAACTGATCTTTTTTCAAGCAGTTACGCAAGGTGCTGATAAAAGGAAAAGATTTGGCCGCGTGGTTGGCCAAGAACTTGTTAAGCGCGGCCAGCCGACCTGCTAAAGTTTGCATTTCTTTTATCGTAGATGGCGATGACATGCACTCGATCGCTTGCACCTTTTCCGGGTTCACCTTGAACCTATCTTTTGTGACGATGAATTCAGGAACTTTCCTTCTTCCATTCCAAACGAGCATTTGCCCAACTTGAGCTTCATATTAATGCTTCGCAGAGTTTGGAATGTCCTCTCAATATCATGGAGCATGGTGTCCTCCTCCATGCTCATGACGACGAGGTCGTCCATATAAATTTCGACACTTTTGCTGATTTGTTCACCAAAGGTGTCGTCCATTAACTTTTGATAGGTTGTGCCCGAATTACGCAACCCAAACGGCATTTTCGTGTAGAAAAAGTTTCCCATAGGTGTGCAAAAAGCCGTTTTATTCTCATCCTCTAATGCCATTTGTACCTGATGGTACCCTTTATAGCAGTCGAGGAACACTTCCATTTGAATGGTGTGAGATTGTCGACTTTCTCGTCGATCTCCGGAAGTGAGTAGCAATTCTTGGGGCAGACCTTGTTAAGGTCTTTGTAATTGATGCTCATGCGCCAGCCCCCACTTGCTTTTTCAACCATAATCGGGTTTGCCAACCAGGTTTGGTATTTGACTTCCCGCAAAAAAATCCCTGCGGCGAGAAGTTCCTTGACCTGTTCGATCATTGCGCTATTCTTTGCGGTCCCAGATTGCGTCTTGCCTGGACCACGAGCTTGATACCTAGTAAGGTATTCAAGCAATGATGAGCTATGTCGCGCGAGACTCCTATCATGTCTGAAGGAGTCAAAGCGAATATGTGTTTGTTCGGGAAGAGAAGCTGCTTCAGGTGCGATTTCACATTATTCGAAAAAGCATGACCCAAGGTGACCGTTTGTTTGGGGTACTTTAGGTTTAGTACCCATTTCCTCGGTTCGGTTCTGGGGATTAGCCTTCCCGCTTTAGCCGGACGCAGCTCGTCCGTTGACATAACTTCTCTGCTGGCATAGATGATCGCAATCCCCATCCGCGTGTGCCTACCATCTGTTAGGGGCACCAGAAAAGTGATTTGACTGTGAGGGAACACTATTTCCGCTGCAAACCCGGCCAAAGTGTAATCGACCGACTACAACCAATCTTTGTCCTCCTGGTCGAACTGGTTGAAACACAGTTCGTATATGATGTCTAAGGTGCTGTCTGGGTCTATAAACAGACGCTCGGTGCAGTTATGGCCAAGCAGTCAGTGATTACGATGACGCGCCTGTCGCATGATCCGCCTCGAACTCTCGGGAAGACGACTTGCTCGTCGCGCCAGTCGTCATCATCCCCCCTCCTTGCTGCCTTCCGTGGTTGTCTATGGCCCCCACTGATCATGTGGGTGATTGCCATATACTTCAATTTTTTGTTGTCAGAGGTGCCCTCGTCGTGAGGGGTTATCCGGTTAGTTTGCTTGGGCGCATTTGGCAACAGATGTTGCAGCTTACCCTCCTTGAGCGCACGTTCAATCTCCAGCCGGAGACTGAAGAAATTGTTAGTAGTGTGACCACTATCTTTGTGGTATTCACAGTATTGGCTGAGATCCTGCCCTTTCTTGGATTTCATCGTTAGGGCGGGTTTCAACGTGCCTTCTTCTGTGAGAAGAACGTCCCTTGGTGATTTGGTGAGCTTGGTCCAATTGCTCTCCCGAATCTCCTTCTTTGGTGCCTTTTTGGCATTGATCGTCGACCTGGCGTCGGGCTGAGACCCACGCGGATCGTATGATTTGGAGTCGTGGTCGCGGTTCCACGAGCTCCTGTTGCACTTGTTGTTAATGCAACTATGTATTAAGACGATGATACACCAGGTTCGGTTGTATTTCGCTTCGGTGTATCCTTGCAACTCAATAATGTCAACACGTTGATTTTATTCATTTAATGGTTCATTAGTTGACAAATCATTTTTATGATTCCACTTATTCGAGCTTGTTAAATTAAAGTTTCAATCATATAACAACCAACGCAAGTTTCCGTTGATAGTGAATTCTATTGTTCCAAAAAGTGATTTGCCTATTGTGATCGTTCAATTGGAATTCTATTGGTCGAGATTCCTCTTTTGTTGAACCTCGTAAACTTGATCACATTGGTCATAGTATCAATACGCTTCGTTCACTTGACCTCGATTTCTAGAACAAACTCAGTTGAACCATTGGGTTCCTATTGATGCAGAATGTCTTTACACCCACGTAATAAGTCTTGATTGTATTACACGATCATTCACTTTGGTATTATTCGGACATACCTAGGAACGACACAACTCTGAGGAGATAACATAGTCTAAATTTCGAGGACGGAATTTTATTAATATGGGGAGAATGTGACAACCGGTGATTTACGGCTCCTAATTACGCGCAAAACAAACGTTAGGATGATAATAAATAGTGTTTAAGATGTAAATAAACTTAATTAGGCCCTTAGTAAGCCTAGGAATGCCTATTCGACTTTACAGTGCGCGTATGGCGATCTGCAGGAAAACCGTTGAATAATAAACGATAACAAACAAAATACTAACAACCCCGACAAATATGAATCTTATACACATACTTTATACTTATAAATTTAGTTATTCGAAGTTATCGGGCTTCCAAACGTCACAAGATGCGAATGTGAACGAAAAACGCGACTGCAGGAGTGCACCGGCAACAAAACGGAAGTATCAGAGACACGTAATACCTCCAAAACTTAAATTTTACAATATATTTAGATTCGTAATTATATTTCTATAATCGTAGTCAAAACCGGATCCAAAAACGGTTTAAAACGGCCAACGACGCAAGTTGCATGATTTTTATGCAACCGACGATCAAACGCGACCACCGACACTATTTTACGTCTTTTGGACCGTAAAACAATAATTTCTGAAAATTCTTAGAAAAACGGTTATGAAAACGGGTTTGTAGGAGTAACGGGCCACTAAAAATACGGGAAGAAGGCTTGTGGGCCCTGGGCCGAAGCCCAAGCCCACTAATGAAAAACCTAACAATAAAATATTGTTAAAACCCTAATCTCCTTATTGTTTACGACCACTATCCCATTCTTTTCCCTCCTATATTCTCTCTACACCTTATCCAAATAGAAGAACCCTTTCATCTCCATCTCAGCCTAACCAAATACACACACCCACACCTTGTATGCTTTCCCCTCCCCTCTCGATACTTGACCGGCGACCAGAGAAACTCGGCGGCAGTTTCTTTCATCGGCAACCACACAACCCCTGCTCACCCTCGTTTTCTTTATAACACCCCTCATTTCTTCATACTCCTTCTTACCACACACACTTGAACAGTGAAAGAAGAGAGAGTGAGAGAAATCGACGGAGATAGAGGGAGATCAGTGAGAAGGTGAGAGGGAGCCCGCGACCGCCGACGTCAGAACCGCCGTGTACGGCGGCGGTGAGGGTTGCTTCAAGCACTGAGAGACAAAGATCGAGAGAAATAGGAGGCAGGAGACGAGAGAGAGATGCAGGGAAAGGACGGCGGTAGCACCGCCGCCATCTGCGGCTGCAGGCGGCGAAGCCGCAGCGGCAGCAGTGTTGTTTTCCTGTCTGACATGTTTTTCTGGTAAAAACCACCCCTCTGTGTTCCTTATTTCTTTTCATTGAGAATTATGGTGTTGATTCCTGTTTTCTCCGGCCGGTGTTGCTGATGATGGAAGAGATGGTGCTTTTGGGTGGTCGACGGCGGCGGTGAAGCTATCGGAATTACCAACGGTAGTGGTGGTGTTGGTTTGTGGTTACTTTCAGTTGGAGGAGCAGACAAATCAGGTCTTGGTTCGGGTTAAAGTTTCAGGTCTGGTCAACCTGGTCAAAGACGGTCAACGGGTCGGGTTAACCCGGTCAGATGTGGGTTCGAGTCAACACGTGTGGTTAAGTTCGGTCGACTCGGTCAAATCGAGTCAACTCATTCAACTCAGCGAGTCAACTCAGCCGGTCAAATCAGTTGACTCGGTCAACTCAACCAACACGTTCGACGTTTCGACATGAGGATTTGGTAAGGATTAACGGCGTGATTATTTCGTTATTTTTATGGTTTTATTAAATACGTGAGAAACGAGCTCGAACCAATCGATTATAGTATACGTTACGTTTTTACATCTTTGACGAAATCTTATATATTGATTCTATTGATTGAATCTTGATTGAATTTTGAAAAATAACGACAACTTGTGTTATCGGGGCCGTCCAAAACAGAGGAAACTCTGCTCGTTTTTCGAGAAAACCCGTAAACAAAATGTATTTTAATATAAGGAGAACTTTACGGATTCAAATTAACTTACGAAACAAATATGGTTATCACCATTGTTTTAAACAAAACGACGATTCGGATATTATTCACAACAATAAATATAGTTATTATATTTATTCTAAACTTCGAAATTTCAACAATTCTTTTATAAAAATAAATATAGTTTATATATTTATTTCAAACATCCAACAACTCGATGATTCTTCTATAAAATAAATATAACTTTTTATGTCTATTGCAAATGCCGAAACGACCTATACTTATAATTTGACAAATATATACAAAACACAATATATAATACGAGTTTGTTATATATTACTTTCATACGAATATTCCTACATACACATACATTTATTCGGGACAACTAACGCGATTCTATGGATATATTTATATATTTTTTTATAAATATTTATATATTATAAATCTCTAGAACTAAGTCATTCCAAGACTTAATAATTATTACCGACAATAAACGAACTAACAACTATAACTTAATCGTTTTCATTAAGTTAACCACTTACCGTCGAATCGTTCGGTTAACGATTCGGTAGAGCTCGGTGACAGGTAGTTTAGTTACCGCATTTATTTAGAAAATTATAAGATATTCCATTTTAGGGATATTATAGAATGCACGCTAGCGAGTCACTTCTTGGAAACGACATCACAAAGTCACATATAGCTAGCTTTGCACATGGAATTCCAGGTTAGTTCATAACCCCCACTTTTTACTATTTTACATTTTTATAAAATGTTTTTGGGGGTGGAAAGACATGCAAGTTTTGTAAGATCACACAACATTTTGATAAACGAAAACTCACATTTATAAACCATGTTGCAAATGAAATTTCAACGAACTCAAATGGTTTACGAAAAGATCATGCTAAACATACCGGTTTTATAAAGACAAAAGTGTTCTTTTTCGAAACATGAATGAATTGTAATAACACGAATGGCGTGGGCCAGGCTCAAGGACATGGGCTTGGCCCAATAACTCACACATTATACGTTAACTAGGGTATGATTAAGCTAGGGAATGGACTGTTAGATCATGTGAGCGAATAGTAATCTCTTTTAAGTGCCATTAATCTTGTATAAGACCGAGAGCAAAAGTGGTAGATCTATCGGGTGTAGCGAGCCCCACTCTTGGGTCCTTGTGTGGCCCATGTAGTCCTTTTGTTGTTCTAACCGGGTGGATCAGAGGAAATTCGCTAGGGTTGAGTGCTTCCTATGTCGCCGCATATATTAATGTCCTTGCAAAACATTAATGATCTATTCATAGAAGCTTACATACCAGTTTTTGATACTCGGATTTTCAAATGTTTTTAAGATTCATTTGATAAAAACTCACAAATACATGATTTACGAACTTTGGTAACGTTTTTCAACTTATGTATAAGTAAGAGGATGGGTTGGTCCTGCTTACAAAGACTCTTTTGGGCTCGGCCCATTCTCTCTCGTGCAATGCACAAAGACTCTCATGGGCTAGACCCATAGTTTTCATATAACATGCCGAGAAAATGATCTTACTAAATTTTCTCCACAACTTTTAAACCGGTGAATAAAAAAGATTTGTTTAAAATCTTTTTCAAAACAAACTATGAACTCGCTCAACTTTATGTTGACTTTTTCGCATGTTCATTCTCAGGTTGCGTTTTAAAACTATGGAATGGTTGGAATAGAAGAACCCATGGGAGTTCGAGTACTTAGAGGGCGTTCATTGTTTAGAAGTCTTAGCATATTTGCTTCCGCTGTGCAATGAAGATACCAGTCCAGTCACGGCAAGCTCTGATATTTCGGGGTGTGACAGGGATGCGGCCCAAGACGGCTTAATATACCGGGTCCCCGGCGACTTCGATTCTTCCCTGTGCTGTCTGGGTGGGCCTTGGAGCTGATGCGCAGAGGCCCTAGCCCGGGATCCATAGGTTGAATCCCCCTCTTGTAGTGTATGGATACTCATATAAGAGTCTCCATGTGGCCCGTGCCTATCCCTAGATGCGAGATGTGTTGGTGGTAACGCCTCGTATTGAAGAATACGTGGTGCTGGTGTAAATGGGGCCGATGTAGGCCCTCCTGGCTGCTGTGTGCTTGCTCAAGCCTTTGTGTAGGCTGTGTTTAGGAGAGCCTATTGTTGCACGTACCAGGAGTGAAGATCAACTCCTGGTGGTAGAATCGATGAAAATTGGGAAATCTCCGGCATATTTTCCGAGGGATTGCCCCTATGTGTGGATGTGCCGATGTGGCCTATTGGTTGGCTAGAGGGAGTATTCCCCACTTGCCCAGCACTTGGTGGAATGAAGGTTTCCCCTGTAATAGGAATCTGATGATCGGACATGATCTTAGAAAAGAAGAGAGAAGTGTGCTAAACGGAATATCAGTGGGCGCCAATGATGAAACAATGGTTAATTGGGAGGGTTAATTCACTAGTCTCGTCGAGTAGGCTTAATCCCTTCTTTCCTTGATCAATGGCCGGATCGTCCTATAACCTGTCTCCACCACAAGGAAACACATCGTGACTCGTAACAAGGAGGATGGGGTGGGGGTGCTCCTTGTTACCACTCTCCGACGTGAGAATCAATATTTGCTTAAGAGCAAAGTGTGTGTTTAAGTAGTATGTGTGAGAGAGCAGATTAGCGTTACCTCAAACCTGGTTTGGGATGGGTATTTATTGTGAGTGCATATGTCTATCGCTTCCATCAATCACGTGTCGTAGCTAACAGATGAGACAATAAAAGGTTAATTAGTGTTAAAGTATAAAGTTCATATGTGAATGCTAGATCCGCACGGATATGCGCCTACAGGTCCGCACGGATGGACCCTTGTAGATCCGCACGAGTATAGCGCATATTTAGGGTTTTGGGGTAGGTCCGCACGGATCAAAGTGTTGATCCGTGTGTATGTAGGTTCGCCCCAGGATATGCGTGGATCTGTGATTAGCTATACGTGGACCTATGTCTAGTATAAATAGGAGTGTCTTGTTCATTTGTAAAAGAGAGAACTTTGGCTAGAAAGGGGAAACTCTGTCAAAGTGGTTTCGTGGTATTGTAATTTCACATATTCAATAGAAACCAATTATAATTAGCTTGTTCTTGTTCAATCCACTCTCGTACTTGGATTCCGCACAAGATACGAGATCTACACAATCAACGGAACATCGGAATCGGTCCAAACACGAACCTACATGTGGTATCAGAGTGGGTGATTGATTGAAAGGACTGAAGATACAAGATTCAAGCCGAATTCAAGCAAATCAGAGCTGAATTTCATCACTTTCTACTCATTCTTCTTATACACTTCTTTTCAAGTTTAAAACTCAGATTCACGTCGAATACACAGTTAAAATTGGTTGATTTTCAAACATGTGCGAAATCATGTTTTAAACAATCCTTGAAAAGATTAGATCATAATTCAAGCTAAATTATCAAAAAATTTGTTGAAAAACAAGAAATTAAGGCTGAGTTGTGCGCAGACTTGATTCGCAAGGATCTATACTAGTCAGTTCGCACAAATCAACATTGATAAGTTCACACGTATCTGATTTTGTCCATTCGTGCGAACCAACATCCCTCATCCACACGGATCAAGGATTTTGTATTATTTTAATTTTCAAAGTTGTTTGATCTATTGTTAATTGTTTGCAGGTGATTCTCGAGTAGTTCAAGATCATGGAAGAGGAGTTTTACAACGAGTTTTACAACGCTTTCACATCCGAAACAACACCCACACCAAAGAGCATTTCAAATGTTATTTCAGAAAGTTTGAACTATGATAATGTGTACAGAAATCATCAAAACCACCTAAACTAATGAACATAGAAGGTTATAACTGGTGGAAAGATAGATTTGAGATTTGGGTTAAAGCATATGCTTATGATTGTTGGGTTATGTTAAAATTTGGATATGAAAAACCAACAAATGATAAAAATCAAATAATACCAATTAATGAGTATAAAGAAGCTGATAAAAAGTAGCATTCTAACGAACAAAGAATGATTACACTGTTACAATAATCGGTTACAGAAGATATTCTTTTTTTGCTTCAACATGAACGTCAAAATCCATGTGGGTGGCACTAAAAGTGAAGGCTGAAGGTGGAAAAGAGATAAAGAAAAACAAAAGATCATTGCTTAAGAAAGAGTTCGATTTATTCAACTGTTTGAAGGGTGAGAATGTCCGGCCGATGATAGAACATTTCTGTCATTTGAAACTTGAATTGGAAAGATTCAAAATCAAAAAGGACAAAGAAGAAATCATTGACAAACTTATTGAAGCATTACTGTATGTAGATGATTGGCAAACATTTGTCATGATTCTGAAAAATGATTCAAAGTTTGATGAGATGAATTTAGACATGTTAATTGAAAAGCTGGAAGGACATGAGCTGGAACTCCAAAAGCAAAACAAGATTACCAGCTCGAATTATCAGCAAAATGTGAATCTGTATTACCGAAGAAGCATATTATCGAACAATCAATCGTCGAAGATTAGTACTGCTTATAGTGCTGAAAATTCAAAAGATTCACCAAAAGGTAGTTCTTCAAGTTATGATTCTGGATATCATTCATCTTCAGCAACAATCAAATCCAATACAAATCGAGTTTAATGCAACATTGCCCTGAATTTGAACAATTCTCCGAATATGAATGTTGATTCAGCCAAACAACAGATGATCTTCTTAGCATCAATTCTGGAGTCATGTGAAAGTCTGGTTGTAGGTAAAATTGGAAATCCTAATATGACCAAGGAAGACTATGATCAGATCGATCCAGAAGAGATGGATCTCATTGATATCAGATGGTGTATGGCGAGTGTAATCAGAAGAGCACAAAGATTCATGGAGATTACTGGGAGGCAATGTCTTGGGGTCCAACAATAACACTTTGATTTGACAAATCCAAAGTTACGTGTTTTAAGTGCAAGCAAAAAGGATACTTCAAGGAGAGTGCTCAAATCAGAATTTGGACGAAATCGTGAATCCATTCCATGACGATTACTATCAGAAAGCAATCTATCATCGAACCAATGAACAACCGCCAAAGATAAATCGGTCACAGATCAGTGAAGGTTCGTCAAAAGAGAGAAAACAAGCTTTGGTGGTGACTCAAGAGGATGAGGGGTTCAATTGGAATAAATACATTCCAAAAGAGAAGGTTGCATTAGTTGCTGAGGTGAGACCTAGTCGACAAGAACGTCATGCACGTATGACGTCGAGTGAAGTGTATGATGTTTTCCAAGAAGCAAAAAATACCAAGAGATGGGATGATGAGAGGAAGTGCTATTTAGATCCTCAAGGGAATCCAACAGTAGATCCAAAGATGGTGGATTTTGAAGCGCTAGTTGCAGCTATTCCTACTGCAGGAGAATTTTATTCAAAGATAAAAGAAGATAAAAATTATGAGGAAAAAGTGGAAAAACGCATAAAAAGGGTGATCAATGCGAGTGTAGAAAAGAAGAAGAGTGCGGTAGAGATCATTGATGAGAGCCAAAAGATGAAGGATGAAATTTTGAAGAAGACGATAGAAAACACAAAGTTGGCAGATCAAACTGAGGTAAAAACTCAAACTGAATCTACTGAGTCGTCAAACAAGGTTAAATCAATGGGTAATAATGATGAAATTGGTGATAAATATGAAAAACAAAATGAAACACAATGCAGGAAATGCATAGAAACTTGCAGTGCATGTACTGAAAAGGATGAAAACTTAAGATCCAGAAATGTTGAATTTACAAAAATTGAAAATGTTTTTAAAGAAAAATGTAAAGAAATGTTTGAAATTGAAAAGATTTTGAACAAAAATAAGAGGATCTGACACAGAAATGTGATAGTCTCGAAAAAGAAAATAAAGTTTTAAAACAAAAGTGTTCAGCAAATTACAACGAATGTATTCAAAAGGATAATATCATTCGACAGTTGCAAAAAGAATATGATGGTATGAAATTTTCATATCATAAAGTAAAAGAAGCATATGAAACTTTGAAAAGTCAAGTTCAACGTCTTAAAGGAAGTGTTTCGAAATATTCTGAAACAACTAAATTTCTTGAAGCCAGATATAAAGGAAAACAACTAGTTTTAAATCAATTTATTGATGAAGTTGCTGAACTTAAATGAGAATTGGCTGAAAATGAAAAGAAAATTAATAAATTGCAAAGTTATCATGCTTCTTCATACATTCTCGAACGTATTTTCAATATCACACCAGATGATAATGATTCTAAAAAGAATAAATAGGGAATTGGGTCAGAATATCATCAGGTGCCACCACCGTTGGAGACAAATTATACATTCTATGAGGACAAATAGGTGGCAAAAGCAATAAATATGGTTGGCCAATTTCCTGAAAATATTGATGTGACTTACTCCAAATCTGATGATGTTAGTGATTCAGAGGTGGTAAGTAAGGTTGTTGAAAGCGTTTTGAAAGAAGAAAATGATTCTACCAAGAATAAAAATTCCGAATCACAAGTTGAAGATGAGGAGAGTTTTCATAAAAGTTATCTAAAGAACTCAAAATCTAAGACAAATACAAATGATGATTCAATAAGTTTGGCATATTATATGGCTGGATCGGACAAATTATTCTCAGATGTTAAGTTTCCGATTCAAAATGTGATTGTAGAAAAGGTTGACAAAGTGTTTAAATTGGTAGAAATTGAAAAATTTGCCGGTAAAGCGAGCAAGAAAACTTTTATAACAAATCAAGTTACAAAAAGAAAAACATGAAGGCTGGGTTGGGTTATAAAAAGAAACAAAATCAAAAGAAAAGGGCTGAAAAGTAAAATTTCAGTAGAAAATGAACTTTGTTCACGGAACAAGTTCTGAAGAAGAGAAAGAAATCCGATTTAGTCAACAGACTAATGAGGAATTCTATGCTCAAAAGAAACAACAACAACATGCTAAAGATGTTTTGAAGAAAATATGCTTTAAATGTCAACAAATTGGACATGTTGGTCGCAAATGTCCAAATCTGAAGCCTGTTGTTATTGAAAAAGAGAAAAAGAAATATGAGGCTGGGAAACAGAAGTCATTCAAATTTAAACCAAAACAAATTTGAAAACCAAAGACACCCAAGTTTGAGCCAAAACAAATTTGGAAACAAAAGGTTAATATGTCCAAACCAAACCAAATTTGGAAACCAAAAGCTGATTTGTCAAAACAAAATATTAAAAATGATTCAAGATTTTATAAAAAGAATGTTTTAACAGAACAAATTTGGGTGGTAAAGAAACAGACTTCTGTGGATGATAAAAGGAAAATCGATTCAACCAAAAAGGTTGAAGTCAAGAATGAAAAAGTATTTTTTAAAAATGATAAAGATTTTCCAAAGTTGAATGATTCTTATTGTGTCAAAATACCTAAGGTCAAACAGGTCTGGGTTGCATTATTAAAGTAATTGAGTTGAGTGCATATGAAGGTGTTCCAGAAGTCAATTGAAAGTCAACATGGACAGCTGGAGCAGCCTGGCACAGGAGGAGGATTCCTGTGATTGAAGACAGGAAGTTGTTGTATGATAATAAAAATAAATAAAGAATAAAACAAAAATAAAAATAAAAAATAGGGAAACATGGAAAAATGAAAAAAAAATGTTTTTTAATTGTCAAAATAAAAAATTAAAAAAAAATTGTTAAAGGAATGTGCCGAAACCCTCATGGCTGAACAAACAAAAATGATTTTAAAATGTTAAGATCAATGTTTTGTTAATCATGGGGGTATGCGTGAGAAAAACAGAGAATGTGAAGTAGAAACGGATGGCGAGATGAAGTTGTCTGCATTGTTATGTCAAATTTTCTTTAAAATGTTTTAGATTTTAGGGGGAGTAAAAAAATTTAAAATTACAAAAACATTTGAAAATTTGAAAAGGTCAAAAAATGAGAAAAGTCAAAAGAGTTTTGTGTAAGAAGAGAAAATGATAGCACATCAGTAAGACAATCACAGTATGCTAAAGAAATGGAAACTTAAAATGTGATAAACGGTGTTGATCCCAGATAGAGATACCCAAATACTTAATATGGCAAGTGATTTCAACAAATAGGAAAATATTGTGCGGAACTAGAAATCAAACTTTCAAGAAACAACGTATAGAATTTTCAAGTGTATTAAAGACTTTGCAAAAACAAAGTTATTGGATATTACAAAATGAATACTCAAAGAATTCTATTAGAAGGGTAATGGAGTTTGTGGTATGTGTATTGAATGCTAAGCACAACTCATTTAATCCTCCTGGGTTGACATCTCTATTTATAGAGAGTCTAGATGTGAATAAACATTTGTTTATTCAGCACTTGCTCTGCACAAAGGGACTTCTTGGCATATTCATTGAATCGATTATTGACAACTTGTTACTTTAAGGGTTTTGTGTCAAGGCTTATCTAGAAGTCAAGTTGGTCTACCAGAAATTCTGGTGACCAGCTTACCAGAATTCTGATGAACAAGTTTATCAGATTTCTGGTGATCAGACTTACTAGATTCTGGTGATAAATACCAGATTTATCATCAGACTTCACCCGAAAGGTCTTGTCTGATTGTCTTCTTTGTCTTGATCTTCTCTGATGCTTAGCTGAAGATGTATCTTTCTTTTCTTCTTGTCAAGATATCATGTAGGCACCTTTTTAGTAATACTCCTTAACTGTATCTTCAGCTTATGATCAGGATGATCATCTTTTTCTTCAATACTTACATTTAAATTTTCATAACAATTCCCCCCTAAGTATTGTAAGAAAAATGAACTACCCTATGACAGATGAAATATACTTAAGAAAAATTCCCAAACAGTGGAAACAGAATTTGTAAATCAAACAAAGTACTTCTGTTTTGAAACAGATTACATAACAGTAAAATCAAAAACATGTAATCAAAACAATTTTGGTCGTTTGTGCACATCTCCTTTCTTCAACTGTTTCTTGTAGTGGATGTACTTCTTGCAATTGTCATACATGCCCTTGTACCAGATCCTTACTTGTATCCATTCCTTAATCATTTACTCAATCTGCTGTCTCTCTTCTTCTTTGCTTTTCCCTTTCTTTTGAAGCTACTCTTGCCTTTTGTTCATGCACTCCTTGATGTATCTTAAAGTTTGGTTGGAGTACTTGCAGATGTCAACACTTCTGAACAGAGCCTTATTGTGTTCAAAATCTTTGTACACAACACAGTGATTGTGTCTATCTTTAATCTTGGGCAGTTCAAATGTTTTGGTCAAAAATTACCGAAGCAATTAAGTGATCAAATTAGTTAAGTGAGGTAGTGTGCTAGAAGTATGTGTGAAAAATGTGTTAACCAAATTAGATATGAAAACAGTTTCAGGATACGGCTCAGGATATAGAGCTGTATCTATGATCAAACAATGAGCGAAAATGTAAAGGTTGACACGTGATGTACGAGGAAAGCCCTTGATCAATCTAGATCGCCGGCATAAAACCTCGGGAGCTGACAATCGCAGCTGCCTTGTTCTTCTATTACTTCAAATATCAGGATACAGTGCAGGATGTGGTGCGGATCGACTATGTGTTACAATGTAATTCGAATACAAGTGTTGTGTGTAGTGTTTGCAATGAGCTAGAGAGAAAGTGTTCGAAAACGTGTAAGTTGAGTGCCTTAATCTGATCCGCCCCCATCTATTTATAGTAAAACAAACGTAACTAACTATCCTACATAACCGGGATCCACCGAATATTCCTTAGTTGAACGTTGTAGACCTGGTCTTTCGGGCTCAACGTCTCTCCTTTAACAAATACGCCCGAGTCTTGAGGAGATGGAGTCCACTTGACCGTTAGCAAGTCCCAGTCTTTCACTTGCACGTGATAAATTCGATATACCTCAGGATATCACCCAGGATGTTAGCAATATCCACGTCCAGTATCCTGATCATCGATAAACAATAAAAAGCAGGATATAATTCAAGATATGTATGCTTAGAAAATGAGCCATAACAATTGTCCCCAAATATATCTGTTGCTATACCAATCCAACGGATATATTTCAAAAGTCTTATCCCATAATTCAAGGCATTTAAAACGAAGCGACGGTCGAGATCACATCGTAACCTCCAACACGCTTTTTTCTCAATGGAGATCCATAATGCCCCTATATCTTCTCTCTTCTTGTTTGAAAAGCAGATATCTTCAACAGAGCCTTCAGGTAATTCTCCATTTCTCATTTACTTTCTATCAATTTTCATCGCCTTATTCGTAATGGATGCCGAGACCTTCACCCAGCAGAATCTCCTCAAAAATCCTGAAAAGGAGGTCTGTGCTTTTGACAACGCAGACATTGCGGCTTTGAGAGCTTCCGACGCTTTCCCTGATAACACGGTCTTTAGACCGTTCGATCGGTCAATTCGATCGGATGTTTCTTCCACTGAATGGGTTTGCTTTCCAGCATATCCTTTTTCGCTAGGTCTTCGATACCCTTTTCCCGAATTCATGATGCAATTCTTCCGAACCACCGGCATCTCTTTTGCTCAAACCATGCCCATGGTTTGGAGAGTATTAATTGTACTTAACCAAATCAAAAACCTTCATTGCCCCGACCTCCGCATCGAGGATTTGCCTATTGCTTATCGCCTCCGATCCCATGGCTCTAGCCGGTTCTTGCTTTTCTCGACCTCTAGCAAACCCCTGATTCTTAAAGCCATAAAAAACGAAGACGGATGGCAACGCAAGTTTTTCTTTGTCAAACGAGACTCCATTGCTGAGGGTGCCAACCTTCCGGTGGAGTGGTTAACCACCGGTAGGGTCATAAATATTCCCATGGACCGTTTTATTTTTATCTTCTACTAATATCCTTCTTTTTGATCCTTATGCAGTGAATTTCAAGGAAGTAGCTCCCCCTAACACTGTTTACCAATTACCTGCAATAGACAGGACTTTCACCACACACGTCCCGAGTTCCAGTCAATACTCGTCATCTGAAATGTCTGGTAAGGATTTCTTTTTAAAATAATTAGCTAACACAATATAATAATAAAATAAAGAGTAATAATGATGTGAAACTTTTCCCTTTATGCAGCACCGGCCAAGATCCCTGAAGTCTTTGACCTCGACGAGTTGGACAGTTATTCTGATCATATTCAGGTCAAGAAGGAACCTAGTCCCAAGGCCACAGCCTCATCCAAACCCAGCAGTTCCAAAGCCATCATTATTCCCAAACCTTCACCGGCTACCAAGCCCCGGAGTTCAAGTTCCCGCAAAAGGAAGGAGCCTGATTCCCCTGTCATTTCTGACACATTTCCTTATGAGAAGCACGGGTTCATTGAAGCTAGCGGGTTTATGACTTCCTTTCTTAACCAGGTTAGTATTCCCATATCACATCCTGCGGTTTATATCATTTACAAAGATTTATCAATATTAATACCTGTCCTCTTACCTTCGTACGGTCTTGAGCGTCTGGTTCACCTATATCAAGAATCCTGCAAGCTTAACAAGACGCTTGAATCCAAGCTAAAGGAAGCAGAAATCACAATCTCCGATCAAGGCATGATTGCAGCCGCCAAATCTCGTCATTACGAGGAGAAATTCAAAGCTATGATTCAAGAACACCAAACTGCTCTCAACAAAGCTACTCTTCAAGCCCAGGCCGATCTTGAAGCTGCCCATGTGCAACATGAACGGGATATGGTCAGCTACCGGGAAAGCCTCAAGAGTTCCGTCGTCATTTCTCTCCTCCAAGCCAGGTTGAAGATGGCCCATGAAGCCAAAACATTAGGTTTTGAATGCCCTTCTTGGGATGTTGCTGCCTGGGAGACCAAGCTAAAGAACCTCGGCGGCACTTCTTCCAAATCAGCTGTCGAAGAATCTTCCAAAGCAGTTGAAAAAGCAACCGATGCTGAGAAGGATGCTGAGGCGGATCCCAAGACGGGTGCTACTGAAATCATTATGGACGAAGAAGGCACTACCCCCTAAAGCTTATTTCCTTTAAATCATTTGAAAAATTTTATGTCCTATGAACAATTTTTATTTCTGCATCAAAACAATTTGATAGCCGAAGGTGGATGGGTCCTGGGTTTCAGGATGAAACCTTCGGTTATCAACCAGTACTGATTGTTCCAAATAATTCCATCTTTCATTTTTCTTGTTATTATCTTCCGTCTTTCTTAGCATAGATCCTAGCTTTTGCAAAATTTCGTACAACTATCCTGATCAATATGCTCAGTAATATATTATAAAAACTGTTATTAGATAGGACTTCTAAACATTCGTTCAACTTTGTAGAAAGTTCTTTAAAGAGTGAAAAACAATCTATCTTTCTAAAACCTGTTTTGATAATACTTAAATGATCGAAGTTTCAAACTAGTATTAGTTTCAAATATCTTAATCAAATATCCTGAAAAGGATTTTGAAAATATATTTTGAGAATATATCAGGATATTTATCCTTTTACCAAACATAGTATTATTAAAAACTTAAACGATGTTTTCAAAGGAAAGATCATACCAGGAATAGGGTATAACCCTATTATCAAACCTCAATCCCTTTGCAACTTTTCCAATGAAGATGTCCCCTGTCTGAGACACTTAGTGCACTAGTTCCGAGCCTTATCCTTTTAGCTTCACACCATTGCTTTAGTAGGAATGTCCCCTGTGTACAATGTCTTCATATACTTAGAAATCTTCTGGATATCAGTTCCCATTGTATAGACAATTTTTCATGTTGCCGGGGTAAAACCCAAGAATGTACTGGAGATAAATTCCTTGTATCCTGGGGAAAATCCCAAATTTTCGTGCGCTACAGGCGGGAGTGTATAAACTCCAAGACTTAGAAAGGTGAAAACCTTTAAACCTTAGAGAGTATGAAAATACCCTTTCGTGAGAGAGGGTGATCAATCCTCATATACCTTTAGGATTCAGGATATAGCCAACAGTAACGAAATTGTCAGTCACTTTTACATGGACTGGTCCCGCCACCTTGAATTATCCCTGAATAACTTGCGCTCCAGGCGGAGTGTTTAAACCCAATTCAGAAGAAAGGTGAATACCTTTAAACCTGTGAAGGGATCAGGATCCCTTGTACGTGAGAGAGGGGGCCAATCCTCTAATCTTCTGAAGTATCCTGAGTGAGCATCCTGGAGCTATATCCCGAAGCATATACTGGAAAACATCCTTACACTAAGGTGGGTGTTAGCTTGGCTAACACCCCCCGATGCTTAAGTTAGTATTGGGTTTCAAAGAATAAATTAAACCAAACATATTTAAAAAAGATAGAATTCATACCATCCTGAGTTAGAAATTAAATTCTAAACTCACTTGAAATAAAGCTTAAGGTGTATAGCATTCCAAGATCTCGGTAGCATATCCCCTTCCATATTCTTGAGTCTATATGCTCCTTTCCCTGCTTCTGATTCAACTTCATATGGTCCTTCCCATTTTGGAGCTAGCTTGCCATCGGCAGGATTAGTAGTATTCTGAAAAGCCTTTCTTAACACCCAATCTCCAACCTTAAATCTTCTGGTCCTAATATTCTTGTTATATGCTCTGGATATTCTTTGTTGATATGCTGCCATCCTCAGCCTTGCTGCATCTCTTTTTTCATCTATAGTATCCAAATCCTGACTCAAGGCTTCAGGATTCTGTTCAGGATCACTTAGGGTAGATCTTGCAGTAGGTATTGTCATTTCCGTTGGAATCATTGCTTCTGCTCCAAATACCAAGGAAAATGGGGTTTGGCCTGTTGCGTTCTTTACCGTTGTCCTATCAGCCCACAAAACAAAGGGTAATTCTTCTGCCCATCTTCCTTTTTTGGCTCCAAGCCTCTTCTTTAAGTTATTGACAATTATCTTATTTGAGGATTCTGCTTGTCCATTCGCTTGAGGATGTACCGGAGTAGATGTTATCATTTTGATTCCCCAACTTTTGCAAAAGTCAGTAGTTCTCTTGCTTATAAACTGAGAACCATTGTCACAGATTATCTCGGCTGGTACTCCAAATCTGGTCAGGATATTTCTCTTTATGAAGGATACTACTTCTTGATCTCTAACTTGAACAAATGCTTCTGCTTCAACCCACTTGGAGAAATAATCCGTCATTGCCAACATGAAAACCTTTCTTCCTGGAGCTTTTGGAAGCTTTCCCACTATATCCATACCCCACTTCATAAACGGCCAAGGGGAAACAATAGGATACAGCGGTTCAGCAGGCTGATGTAATATGTTACTATGTCTTTGACATGCGTCACATCTTCGAGCATATTCTGCGGCATCTTTTCTCATTGTCGGCCAATAATATCCTGTCCTTAATACTTTTGAGAATAATGACCTACCCCCAGTATGGTTACCAGAATCCCCTTCATGTATATCCTGAAGTACTTCTTTGGCTTCAGGATCATCCAAACACCTCAAATACGGTCCTGCAAGAGATTTCTTGTATAAAACATTATTTATAATAGTGAATCGTGATACCTTCATCCTAAATGCCTTAGGATTTTCATTTTCGGGGATGTGTCCTTCCTTGAGATATCTCATGATTGGAGCCGTCCAAGATTTAGGATCCTCTTCAGGATACTCTGCTCCAGGATCCTGAATACCCGCTACTTCTTTATCCCGAGGATTCGTTGCAGGATACAAGACATGTATTATTGGTATTTGGGTTCCTTCTGGTATCCTGATCGATGATCCCAGATTTTCTAAGGCATCTGCTTCAGCGTTATCCTCTCTTGGTACCTGTTCAAGTGTAAAAACATCGAAATATCCTGCTAATTTTTTGAGAATATCGAGGTATTCGATTAATTTCTCACCCTTAACTGCATAGGATCCATTAAAATGGTTAGTAATTAACAAGGAGGCAACATATACTTGCAGATTCTTGATACTCATACTCTTAGCCAATTCTAATCCTGCAATTAAAGCTTCATATTCTGCCTCATTATTAGTAGCAGGAAATTCACACCTAATAGCCTGGGGTAATATGTCCCCCTGTGGCGATTTTAGTAGTATACCTAAACCTACACCTCTTATATTGGATGCACCATCAGTATATAATGTCCAGGACCCTGAAGATTCTCCTAACTGTTGAACTTCTAGGTCTACCTCATCCTGAATATCACTACTGAAATCAACCACAAAGTCAGCTAAAGCCTGAGACTTTATGGCATTTCTAGGTTCATATACTAAATCATAAGCACTTAACTTTACTGACCACTTGGCCATCCTGCCTGACATCTCTGGTTTCCTAAGCACATTTTTGACAGGATAATTTGTTTTAACATGGATCCTATGTGTCTCAAAATAATGTCTAAGCTTTGTCGATGCCATGACTAGAGCTAATATCAATTTTTCTAAATGAGAATACCTAGTTTCAGCATCTAACAAACTTTTACTAACATAATAAACAGGATATTGCTGACCTTCATGGTCTTTTATAAGAACGGCACTTACAGCATTCCCTGATACAGCTAGGTATAGGGATAGTGGTTCACCATTTTCAGGCTTCATCAATAGAGGTGCGGTTGAGAGATATTGCTTCAAATCCTGCAAGGCTGCTTCATGCTTTGCTCCCCATTCAAATTTCTTATTCTTCTTGAGGATATCATAGAATTCCCTGCATTTTTCCGAGGATCTAGAAATAAATCTATTCAAAGCTGCTACTCGGCCTGTTAACCTTTGTACGTCCTTCATATTAGAGGGTGATTTTATATCCAGGATAGCTTTAATTTGCTCCGGGCTTGCATCTATCCCCTTTTTTGTCACCATATATCCTAGAAACTTTCCTGCCCCCACTCCGAAATGGCACTTAGCAGGATTCAGCTTCATGTTATATTGATCCAGGATATCAAATGCTCCCTTGATATCCTGGAGATGATCCTCAGCTTTTTTAGATTTTACCACCATATCGTCAATATATACCTCCATGGTGTCCCCCAGCTTATCTTTGAACATCATGTTTACCAATCTCTGGTACGTTGCACCTGCATTTTTCAAACCGAAAGGCATAGCAGTATAGCAATATATACCTGTTGGTGTCATGAAAGCAGTATCCTCCTGATCCGAAGGCTCCATTTGAATCTGCTGAAATCCTGAGGATGCGTCCATGAATGTTAACATTTCATGTCCAGCAGTAGCATCTACCATTGCATCGATATGAGGGAGAGGAAATGGATCTTTAGGACAAGCCTTGTTCAAGTCCGTGTAGTCTACACAGACTCTCCATTTCCTGTTTTTCTTCTGTACCACAACTACGTTTGCTAGCCATCTTGGAAACTTGACTTCTCTGATCATCCTGGACTTCAACAATCTTTCAACTTCTTCTTGGATAATCGCATTCCGCTCAGGAGCGAATTTTCTTCTTTTTTGTTGAACAGGCTTGAATGATTTGTCGATTCCAAGCTTGTGAGTGATAATGTCTTTGGATATGCCTGTCATATCCTCATGCTTCCATGCAAACGTTGACATCCTGCATTTCAAAAAGTTAGTTAACTGCTCTTCAATATCCTGAGGGATATTGGTTCCTACGAGCACCGAGATATCAGGATTATCCTGATCCAGGATAATTTTCTTCACATCCTGCTCCGAATCCTCCACGATATCTTGGGCCCGCATCTTTAATTGCTATGCTGTACTAGGCTTAGTTGAGGATTTCATTGAGGATGAGTAGCATTATTTCGCTTCCTGTTGATCACTTTCAACCTTGACAACTCCCCAAGGGGTAGGGATCTTGATGCATTGGTGATATGTTGATGGCACAGCCTTCATATCGTGAATCCATGGTCTTCCCAGTATGATGTTATAGCAGGATAAGGAGTCCATCACACAGAAACGTTGTATCGAGTTGACCCCTTCAACATATACCGGTAACTTTATCTCCCCTACGGTATTCCTAGCCTCTCCACTGAAACCAACGAGCACAGTGGACTTCGAAGTAATATCCATCGGAGATACATTCATCCTCTTCAATGTTTCCAGCTGAATTATATTGACAGAACTACCATTGTCTACCAGTATCCTGCGTACAAAATGGTTAGCCACATATAATGTTATTACTAAAGCATCATGGTGAGGATCCTGAACAGTATCCCTGTCATCACTATCAAAAGTGATCACTTTATCAGTTGTGAGGGTAGTCATCCTGACTGGTCTGTCTCCCCTCTCACTCTTAGCTTCCTTTGCATGTCTCTTGGCCGCCGAATACGAAGTTCCACAAATATCGGATCCTCCTGAAATAAAGTTAATTATCTTGGCATCTGCTGGGGGTGATGCTGCTCGTTCAGGATCCTTCTCGGGATCCTGACCTTTATTCTTCTTTTTTCCCAGTAAGTCCTTCAGATACCCTTTGCTTAACAGGTAACTTATTTCTTTCCTTAAAGCAATGCAATCCTCGGTCATATGTCTGAAGTCTTCATGGAAGGCACACCATTTAGATTTATCCTTCCAATCAGCTTTCTGCTGGTTCTTTCGAGGCCACCTAGCTTTGTCCCCTAAGCCCTGCATAGCATACATTAATTCAGGTATATTAACAGAAAAGCAGTATTCAGATAAGTCAGGATATTCTTCAGGATCCTCATCTTCAACAGCATTCACTTTCTTGTTATCATTTCTGCCATATAGCCTGGAGCGATATGGCTTATATGAGGCTTCTGATTTCCTGTTAGTTAATTCATAGGTTGAGGTAGAATTCATCCTCTCCTGCATCTTCTTGTCATCTTCCAAACGGATATATCTCAAAGCCCTGTTATGAGCTTCGTCGAGATTCCTGCAGGGGTTCATTACAAGATCCTGATAAAACTGAGAATCCTTTTGTAACCCCATCTTAAAAGCTTGCACAGCTGTTGCAACATCAAGATGTGGGATATCCAAGGATTCTCGACTGAATTTGTTCACATAATCCCTCAAGGATTCCTGAGGCCCTTGAGTTATCCTGTAAAGATCACTGGTTAGTTTCTCAAAACTCCGACTACAAGAAAATTGACTGTTAAATAGATTAACCAAATGAGCAAACGAAGTAATTGAGTGAGGAGGGACGTTTAACAACCATTTTAAGGCTGATCCTGTCAGGGTAGAACCAAATCCCTTGCATAAGCATGCTTCCTTGAGCTCCAGAGGGATAGGGTTAATCTCCATTCTTTCCCTATACTGGGCAATATGCTCTTCAGGATCCGTAGTCCCATCATACAGCTTCATGTTGGGAGTCTGAAATCATTTTGGGATTTCAGCATCACAGATAGGATATGCAAAGCGGGATATCCTGTGGCTGTCTTGGGATACTTCCGGAATTGGCTGGACCACTCCAGGTACACTGGATATCATGTCCTTCAATTTCTGGAGCTCCCTGGTAAATGTTGACGTCATACCTGCATCCTGCAAAGAGCCATTGTTGTTAGTAGCAAGAATATTATTATTTGACACATTACCGTTCTGAGGATTTTGGCCATATCCTGAAGCATATCCTGAACTTCTCACAGTCGATATCCTGACCGAAGAGGGTATCTCAGGGGTATGATTCTAAGAATGGCTTGGGACGATATTCCCCCTATTATCCTCAGTGTAAACCGCGGAACTGAAGTTCAAAGCCCTGGGCTGTATAGGAGTGGCAGTTTCTTCAACAGGTCTGCTCGAGCTAGCTTTTAAGAGTTGTATTTCTCTTAACAGCATTTGGTTAGTCCCCTGTTGCTGCCTCATTTGTTCCTGCACACTTCCAAATAAAGTCAAAATTTCATCATTAGAGGCTAAAACGGGAGCAGATCCCTGGACACTCCGAGTAGGGATAACATCTTGAGATTGTGAAGAAAACGGCATCCTTGGGGGAGGTGGTGGAAGCACCGAACCGGTAGTAGCAGAGGTTGTAGCAGACATAGTAGAGGAGCTCATGTTTGATCTTGAGGCCATTGTAAACAATGTGGCAAAAAGTTTTGAAAATAGAAAACCGATTAACGATTTCACAAAGATTTTTAGTAAAAGTAGCACCACTTGCCCGACGGTGGGCGCCAAATTGTTTTGGTCAAAAATTACCGAAGCAATTAAGTGATCAAATTAGTTAAGTGAGGTAGTGTGCTAGAAGTATGTGTGAAAATTGTGTTAACCAAATTAGATATGAAAACAGTTTCAGGATATGGCTCAGGATATAGAGTTGTATCTATGATCAAACAATGAGCGAAAATGTAAAGGTTGACACGTGATGTACGAGGAAAGCCCTTGATCAATCTAGATCGCCGGCATAAAACCTCGGGAGCTGACAATCGCAGCTGCCTTGTTCTTCTATTACTTCAAATATCAGGATACAGTGCAGGATGTGGTGCGGATCGACTATGTGTTACAATGTAATTCGAATACAAGTGTTGTGTGTAGTGTTTGCAATGAGCTAGAGAGAAAGTGTTCGAAAACGTGTAAGTTGAGTGCCTTAATCTGATCTGCCCCCATCTATTTATAGTAAAACAAACGTAACTAACTATCCTACATAACCGGGATCCACCGAATATTCCTTAGTTGAACGTTGTAGACCTGGTCTTTTGGGCTCAACGTCTCTCCTTTAACAAATACGCCCGAGTCTTGAGGAGATGGAGTCCACTTGACCGTTAGCAAGTCCCAGTCTTTCACCTGCACGTGATTAATTCGATATACCTCAGGATATCACCCAGGATGTTAGCAATATCCCCGTCCAGTATCCTGATCATAGATAAACAATAAAAAGCAGGATATAATTCAAGATATGTATGCTTAGAAAATGAGCCATAACATCAAAGATGTCTCCAGTTCTTGCATGATCTTTCCATTCTAAGGGAATTGAAGTGTCAGGTGCAGAAAGATAGACCCTCTTCTAATGCACATACTCATTGTTTATACATAAATCAAAGTCAGCAAAAGCTATTCTTTCAAATAGCTTCATTCCTGCTTTTGATACGCTTTTCAATGCTCTTCTGATAAACTGAGTGTTGCCTTTTTCTTTTTCATAGTAATTCTTCATAAACAGAATATCTAGAGGATGCAGCTTGTCAGCAAGGTCTCTATCTGTTACTTTCTGTTCTGAGTTATCTTGTAAAAGAAGAGTGTATCTATTCTGTACAAAGTCTCCTCCAGCACCATCAGACCCAATCTTCTCTTGATCTACTTTCATGATTCTATTTATTGGAATTGGATTAGTGTAGTGGATACTCATTTTACCTCTTTCTATCCTTTCTTCCCATATCCCCCTTCTGTAAGGACTTGGTGGTTTCTCCAGCACATCTTCTTCAGTCCAGTAATATTTCTTCAGGTTTTGTTCAGGGAATATCATGACATCCCTGTCAATCTCTTGAACCATGACTGTTTGTGTTTCAGAAATTTTTCTCTTTACAATTTGTGGCTGTCTTGAGGAGTGAGCTTCCTCTTCCCAATTCTTCATGGCTCCCTTGGTTATGTCTTTACTTCTGGCAGTCTCCCCAGATGAAGTTTGTTTTGGACTAGATTGATGGATTTTGATGTTTAAATCAGAGATAACCAAAGGTGAGGATTCTAACCTTTTTATCATTTCTTCTTTTGAGATAGGAGGAGGTGGACCCATTAAAGTGGTTCTAGCTTCAGTGATTGGTGTAACAATTGGTTTATGGCTGATGGGCTTGGGTATCTCCAGATGAGATGCTTCAACAGGAATAGGCTTCATGATTTCCTTGGGGTCAATTTGGACTAGTCTGGCAATGTTAAAATGCATTCTCTTCATGAGATGTTGCACTTCCCCCACAAGTTTTGCATTGTTGGCTTCATCCTCCTGCACTTTTGCAAATTCAGTTCGATTCTTTTCCTGCAGTGTAGCCCATCCTTTAACCAGCTTCTCAAGGGCATCTGTGATGCTGTTGGTGCTTGCCCTCAGAATTGCAATTTCCTCTAGAATTTTGTTGGAGCTGCTTGATTGCCTTGACTCCACAGCATTTGTGACTTGTCTTTTGATTTTCTCTATTTCTGTAAAAATCTTCTGAATTTCTGATGCAGAGATACTGCTTTCTGTTGTCTTTTCTTTCTGTTTCTGTAGAGCTTTCAAAGCTTTAGTGTTTTTCTCTGTATGAATCTTGATATTTTCCACTGATTCTGATAAAGTCTTCATTTCAGCTCTTTGACTTTTCACCTCTTACAGCAATAGATCAAGCTTCTCTTCCACTAGATTCTTCTTGCAGACATTAAGTACACTATCTAGTACTCTCTCAAGATTTTCTTGTGTCATAGGTGGTTCAGGGTTATTTGGAACAACATATGCTCCTTCTAACACACCAGTTGCAAACACATTTGTAGCTGTTTTGGAAATGATTGGTGTACCCTTGGATTTACCAGAATCTGCTACATCCTTAGGTATGCTAGATTCATCTCCACCAGATATGAAAAACTCATTTTCACCTTGGATTTCCTTATATCCTTGAATCATTCTAGAGAATGATCCTCCATAAGTTTTTGAGACAAACAGATTATCTCCTCCCAGATTTCCTTGATCAGGTTTGTGGGTGCATCTGATGGTGTGACAGGTTTGTTGAGGATCTCTTCATGTTTCAGTCTGTATGGTGAATATGGTGGAATTAGACTCAACATACTTTCTGGTAACACAGGGACATCCCTATCTGATGCCCACCCTTGATTTGCACTCCAAGGCTTCATTATTGTTGAACTCCAAACATCTTCTAAGATAGGAATTTCTACATTCCTTTCAGTAAATGTTTTAGTAATGAAAATTGAAATGAACCTTGGATATGGTAAATGAGAAGAGATTTTCCCATTTCTTGTAAGGATTGATCTTTTTATCAAGTTGTAGATTTCTGTCCCATAATCAAGTTTGAACCCTGTTATGAGTCCATACATCATTGACAGAATTGATTGGTTTACTTGATCAGCCCCTCCTATCTTTGAAGTGAGGCACTTGTTTAAAGTTTCCATCATGACTTGCCAGAATGCTGGCAGTTCATTTCTTCAGATTTCTCCAATTTTGGTGACCTTCTTATTCTTGTATCCTAGTTCAATGAAGAAACTTATCAGCTCCTCCTTTCTTGGGGTTTGAATGTAGTTACCAAAAACAGGAAGCTCAAGCCATTATCTTACTCTTGTAGGAGTTAATGTCACAGAGACATTTCCCTAAACATGAGTAGAGGCTTGATTTTCCCCATCTTCACTAAAAGTGTGGATGAATTGTTGCAATAATTTCTGCGGTACTTCTCTTCCTTTAGTGAGTGCTCTTGAGATTAGACATCTCAAGAGGAATTCCACCAGAAGTTGACATCTTTCATCATACTCAGCATGCTCTGTATTTATCAGTAAATTGATCTCCTTTATTGGCAAAAATTCTCCATCTTCAATAAATGGAACATCGTGTTGAATGATTGGAATAATGAGATTAACTTCTGCCATTGCTGAATTTTGAGAGTTAGGGTTTGAAGTTTAGGGATTTTGGCTTTCGAAAAACAGAGGGTTTTAGAGTTTAAGGCTTTTGTGATAAAGAAGGTGAGTGATTGAAAATATCTGCTAAGTTTGGGTTTTATAGTGAGGGTTTTAGCAGGGATTTAGTTTGTTATGGAAGTTGAGGGGACATGGAACATGGGTTGTAATAGCTGTTAATAGGTCATTAATTACCTTTATTACCGCTAGATCGTGTGATGTGAGGTTGGTTCAGAAAGTAACCGTTGGATCGTGGGTATCAAGATAAAATTAATGGGTATTATCCGTGCAAACGTGGGTTTTGCTTATGTCTTTTCAACTTGCATTTTCTTCAATCATTCCTTTTGTTAAAAACTAACTGAATCTGATTGAAGAACACTAATGACCACATGACACCTTTCCTTTTGTGTGAGAACCATTTTTGAGAAATGGTCCAATGATATACCTTTGTATTCTTCCCCCTTTTTAAAAGTCAAAATTCATTTCTGAGAATGTCATTAGAAATAAATCATGTTTTCTGATAAATTAGAACAAGTCTGGAGTATGATGTTTTCTGTTGACTTGTTAACAAAAGGCAACATTAGTCAACAGAAAAAGTTCCCCCTTGACTTGTAACTATAAGTCAACAGAAGTCAATCAGACTGAGATTTTTTTTTTGAAGATAAGAGGGAATGAGTAAAGGATCAGAAGTATGACTTACATATGGTTTTCTGGTAGTGTCCAAGTCTGTTCTTTCTTCAAGGAATTTTTGTGAAAAAGTTTTAAATGATGAATGATGATGTATAGTTTTTCTAAAGTTTTCACACGGTTGTTTTCTCATTTTATCAGTATCATTCCTTTTTGAAGTTTCAACTTTCCAGAAAAAGGAAATTGATATATTTTTTTAATATCTTTTTGAATTTTTTTTTATCAGATTTGAAGTTATTTTACCATATTTCATCTTTATGTTATCTGAAACTCAAAGTTTTGGTGACAGGTGTTTTGTTTCTGATTAACACAAGTTGTTTTTGTGGTATTTAACTTCTGTATTTTACCATATGTCTTTACCCATTTTTGTTTTTCCTTCCCCCCAATTAATGAACCAGAAAAGAAAAATTGTAAAAGCATAATATATTAACATTAAAAAAACAAACAAAATACAAACTAAACTAAAAACAACTTAGTCAAGATTTATCTCTTCTTCTCCATAGATAATCTCATGGGATAGCCAAAGAGAGGTTACTTCAAAAGTGTTGTGGTCGGTTGGTATGAGCATAGTGTGTCTGATATTCTGTTGAAGCATCACTTCTGCCCTGGGGAACCATGCAGGAATACCTCCAAAATCCAGCTGGCTAGTGATTATCCTCATCAGAAAACGAGGATAAACTAAGAAAGGCCTGCTAGACCACAGGTTGTTCATAAGATCTTTCATTATATAATGAGAGAAATTATAAGGGACATCCTGTACAAGTGCATGTACAGGTTCCATCAACCTGTAGGAGACTTCGTGATGGTTAAAGATTTTCTTTGAAAAACATGCCCCCATTTGAGTTAGCAAGTACTGCCACGGCTTGATGAAGCCTGTTTTTCTGATTGGCTCGTTTGGATTAACCATGTTATACCCCATATGTTCTAGGGTTTCATCTATCTATGCTCTTGTAAAGAGGAAAACATCGTTGTCATCATCAAAGTTTAAAACTCTTCTGATGTTGTCCTCAGTTACAACAATAGGTGTGTTAAGCACCACACTTCCGATGAAAGTCAAACCCCTTCCTTCATGCAACAGCAGCGTTGCATTCCTCCAGAACATCTGTAAGAAGTCTGGGTAGACCATGATGTAAGCTGAAAGAGCGTAGCCCAGACGGCTTGACATAAGCATGTTTAGGATGACTTGGCATCCCTCCCATGCAGGACCCTCAAAGTTGGTCCTTAGCCTGAGGTTGTGATACGGGTGGTGAGGAAGTGGAAAAAGATTAGCATCAATGCTCAACATTTTTGGTTGAAAGAAGTGGAGAAGATGAAAGGTTTTTCTAGGGTTTTTCTTGGATGAAAGTGACAGACTAAGCTTAAAGTGATAGTTATTTATAGAAAAAGTTAGGTTTGCCTTAAATGACATCTACCTACTTTAGATTTTGTATCTCCATTTTCTTTGTCATTAAATTTTTCTGTCAGGTTGCAAAGAGAATAAATGAGATAAAATCTCCTGCATTAATGGTTTGGGCGGCCATTTTTGATAATTTATCATGATTATATGCCTATATGTCACTTCTATCCCCTTAATATTGATGAAATGTAATGAATAAAGGAGAGAGAATTAACTACCATTAACGAGTTCCAAGAAGCTTTCTGACCATGACGTTATCACCCCTATTCTAAAGAGATAAATTTGTGATTACCATAGTCTAAAGAGATAAACTTTGCAATTTAAAAAAATAAAGAAAATAATAAAAAAATAAAGAATTGTAGGTGCATACGTCTATCGACTTCGTCTTGTATCGAGTCTTGTAATAGTTTAGATTGAACATGGCACAAAAATCGAGAAAAGTGTTGGAAAGGTCATTCCGCAAGAAATGACAAAGAGTCATTTCGCACGAAATGAACTATGATCATTTCGCACGAAATGAACCTTTGGTCATTTCGTACGAAATACCATGCCTATATATACTTGATGTGCCAAGTCATTTGTAACGTTCCTGATTCCGGTACCGAACTGCTGCCGACATGTCTACTGATTGTAAATTGTTGAGATATCAATATTCAAGACATTAAAAGTGATTCTGTGTGTAAATCAAGCAGATTTGAAGTCGATACGTTAGTTTCCGCCTCTCGTATTGATTGGAACTCTTCTGAACGACTCGTTTTGTCGTGCAAATGATCCTACAAGTGGTATCAGAGCTCAGGAGGAAGAGTTCTTGCCAAATCAGCCTGATTTCACCAAAATTTCTGACTTCTACACCTTCTTTTCAAAATTAACGAAGTTTTTATGGTTAAAATGGATTGAATTTTTCACATAACAAGCGAAATACTGTTTTAACGAATCCTTGAAAGAACCAGACTTAAAATCGACCTAGAACTTGATCAATTTTCTGAAAAACTGATCGATAAGATGACATCAGCAGCATTTCGCACGAAATAGTCTATTTCGCTTGGGTCAAGTCATTCATTTCGCACGAAATACACCCTGGAACCATCATTTCGCACGAAAAGGATACTTTGGATTTCATTTCGTACGAAAAGAGCATATCAGATCACCATTTCGCACGAAATCACACTATTTCGTTTGAAAGTTACCCATTTCGCACGAAAAGGTTGTTTTCGCATCAGGGTTATTTCGCTTGAAAGATATCTATTTCGCTTGAAGGTTATTTCATACCAAAGTTCCATTTCACACCAAAGGGTTATTTCGCACCAAGTATCATTTCGTTTGAAGATTTCATTTCGTGTGAATTCTTATTTCGTTTGAAAGTTGTGTATTTGTGAAAATTGTTACCGAAACATGGAAGAGGAATTTTACAATGCGTTTGCTACACCAGTTGCTCCAACTACAGCTGCTGAAACTGTTTATAGTGAGAATGAGACAGGGACTTACCAAAAACCGCCAAAGGTTATGTACATTGAAGATTTTAAAGGATGGCAAAATCGGTTTGAAAACTGGGTGCAAGCTTATAAGTTTGACGCATGGTGTTCGTTGGATGTAGATTACGTTAAACCGAAAAGTGAACGTGGGATTGAAAAAGTTTTTAGTGACTACTCAGAGGGTGAAAAACTGAAATACACAAGTGAAAAAATGATGATTAGTATTCTTCAACAAGCAGTAAAAGAGGACATCTTTGTCTTGCTTCAACATGAAAATACTGCTAGATCAATTTGGTTGGCGTTGATTAACAAGTTTAAGGGAAGCGCTGATATGATAAAGACCAAACAAGCGTTACTAAAGAAATCATTTGATATGTTTTTAGCTTTTGAAGGTGAAACAAAAAAAATGACCATCGATAGATATTGTCATCTGGTTCTGGAAATGGGAAGATTGGACATAAAGAAAGACGGTGATGAATGGGTTGATAAGTTAGCCGATGCGTTACCACATAATAATTGGGGAACACATTTGCTGATCTTAAAACATATGAGAAAATCTGAAAGTATGAATCTGGCGAAGTTCATTCAGAAGATTGAAGAACATGAATTAGATATTCAGAAAATGGCTATCATGAATAATCCAAATGCTCAACAAGATGTTAGTTTATACTATAGAGGAAACAAATTTGAAGTTACTCCGAGTCCGAAGATTAAAACTGCTTTCAGTGCTGATAGTTCTTCTGGAACAAATGGTAGCACAGTAACTCAAAGTGGTGGATATTCATCATCATATTCAAGTTTTGATCCAAATTTCACAACACCAAGTCCTCAATGACAGAATTCAACAAATCTGCAATGCAATGTTACATTGAACATTCAAAACGGTCAAAATCTTTCTCCAGAAGTGGCTAAGCAACACATGGCATCACTGGTTGCTATGTTAGAATCATATGAAAGTTTAGTTGCTGGCAGAATTGGAAATCCGATGCTCACCAAAGAGGATTATGACCAGATTGATGCTGAAGAACTTGAGTTGATGGATGTCAAGTGGTGTTTAGCCAGTGCTGTAAGAAGGGCAGAAAAATTTCAACAAACTACCGGAAGAGATGATTTTCATGAAATTGCTACATCTCCGATAGGGTTTGACAAATCAAAGGTTACTTGTTTTCGTTGCAAAGAAAAGGGACATTTTAAACGAGAGTGTACAAACAAAGAAGCAACCGGAAGGCAAGAAAAGAATGATTATTATCAAAAATCAATTTTTCATCAGATTGCTCAACAACCATCATCATCCCGTGTTATTGAAGAAGGAAAGAAGAAAGCTTATCTTGTTAACCAAGATGATGAAAAAGTGGTAGAGGGATTTAGCTGGGACAAATACATTCTAGCTGATTCAGGACTTGTTGCTCGAATCTTGGAAGAAGAAATCAAATCTAAACCAAAAAGAACGAAGATTTTCAGATCATCAGATAGTGATGAAGATACTGATGACGAGGAAGAGTACATTAATAATGCTAGAAAAAGTTTAGACTCATTCAGTTTTAATTTGTTTTTTCAGATAAAATTGAGATGTTAAAAGAAAAAAGAGTTGCTCGTCTGAAGAAAGAATTGGAAGAAATGGAAGCAAGAAAGGTGGTTGAGAGAGAATTGGAAGCAAGAAGGATTGCTGAAGAAAGAGCAATACTGGAAGATGATAAAACAAAGGTTAAAGAAAATCCAACGAAAAAGGTCGAATATGAAGGATGGGAAGCAGAAATAGAATTCGATGAAGATCTAATGGAAACTAAAAAGGTGACTGAGAAAATAGTTGAAAAGATTGTGGAAGTTGAGAAATCATTGAAGTTAAAAAGATTGTCGAAATTGAGAAGATTGTTGAAGTCGTGAAACCGTGTCTAAAATGTTTGTAATCTTGCAAATGTTGTGAAGAGAAAGACAAGAAGATATGTGAACTAGAGGAGTTGAAAGAAAAATTGTTGTTTGATGTGAAATACGTAAAGGAATCATATGATGTGCTGAACAGAACAGTTGAAGGTTTGAACAAGACAAACTTAGAAGTTGTTGCTGCTATGACGATGATGAGTTCAACATTAATGACGAAGCAGAAGGTCATTAATGAGTATATAGAAGATTGTGCAAAGCTGAAACAGGATCTGGAACTCGAAAATATTGAAAATGAGAGAATAAAAAGATTACTGTTGAGTTATACAACTTGTGATTACTTGATTGACAGAGTTTATCCTACTATTGCAGGTCTTGAAGCTTTTGAAGATAAAAAGACAGAAGATACGAATGCTGGTAAGAAACTAAATGTCAAGTATAACAAGTGTCCGCCTCCGATCTAGAATAGTTATTCTCCCAGAAAACCAAACGAGGAACGTTTAAAAAAGGCTGTCAACATAAAGTTAAAGTCTGAAACCATTGATGAGTTACCAGACAACATTGATGTCACATTCACAGCGTCTGACACTGATCATGAGTCTGAGTTATTAAAGAAAGTGGTCGATCAGGTGTTGGATATGGATGAAGAGTCAAAGTCGGAGTCTAAATTTGAAAGTTCAAGTTCATCAGAAAAGAGTCCGAGTTCATCGGTAAACGGGTTTACAATAAAGAATTTGTGTTATCAAAAAATAATTTGAATGATGAAACAGTCAAAGTAGCTTATACTTTGAAAGATTCTGACAAATTATTTTCTGATGATGAATTTCCAATAAGAAGTGTCAAAACTGAACAGATCAAACAGGTTTTTAAACTGACAGAAATTAATATTTCTGAGATAAAAGATATAAATCTTTCTGAAAAACCTAAAAAGTACACTTCAAGGATTCAACAAAGAATAAACAAGAAAATGGGTTACGGTTCTGGTTATGGTTTTCAAAAGAAACCAAACCATAATAGTAATTTCAAAAAGAAGGGATTAGGTTTCATTCCCCTAGAAAATTATACAAATGAGAAAACTAACAAACCAAAAACCAAATTTGTTTCAGGAACAAGTTGTGAAGAAGAACAGAAGGAATCATTCTGGAGACAGTCAAACCAAGAGTTTCTTGCTGAAAGAAAGAAGAATTTGAAAAAGTCTGCTCCAAGAGTTGACAGAAGAACCTGTTTCAAATGTCACAAGATTGGACATATTGCTTGGAATTGCCAACAGTCTAACAACACAAAACAGGGAGTTTTTTTTAACTCAAAATTGAAAGAAAAACGTGTTGGTTAAAAGAAACAACCAACTGAGAAATCTAAGGTGTTTAAAAATTCGACTTTAGAAACTGGTGATGTTTCAAAATGTTTTTACAAAAGAAAAGTCGACATGAACAAACAAAAATGGGTTGTCAAAAGTTCAGATGAAAGTTCTGACAATGAATCTGATTCCATAAAATCAGAGGAGTCATCTGTTGAAAAACATGTTGAGAATTCTCTTCCTGAGATGAACGATGAAAACTTTCCGCCATTGTCAAAAGAAAACTTGAAGTTGAAAGTTGGTAAGATTGAAATTTCTGATCAGTTCTTTGCTGATAAAGAAGAATTTGATGCTGAAAAGGCTTTCAATGGGAAAGTCAAACATATCTTTGGGAAGATGGTTGACGGTAAGGTGAAAGGTGTGAAAGATTTTTACAAATAAAAAAGATGGTGGGATAAAGATGAATCAAAATCACCCAAGGCTGGTCAGGCTTGGGTGACAGTATTTTCTACTCAAAAACCTGACTTGCCGGAGCTCCCAGGTTGGTAAGAGCGGAGCAGGAATCGGCATCTTTCTTGAGAAATTCACGTTTGTGATATTTCGATCTACAAGTGGTTAATCAAGGACATTAAGTTGTACTTGTTTTATCATTTCTTCATGTGGTATTGATTGAATCTAATAGTGTTAAATTTTTCAAAAGGGTGAAAAGAGAACAATGTGATTAACCCCTAACCTACAAATGGTTTGAGAAATTCGAAAAAACTAATTTTACAGAAAAACCATTTTGATCAAAACAAACTTAAGTGTTTTGAAATCATAATGGGAAAATAGTTTGTTGTCAGGGGGAGTTCTGATTGTTTATGCCAAGAGGATGGCGAATTTAAGCGATTCACAACAGTTGTCACTTTACCTATATAGTTTGTTTTCAAAATTTTTGTTAAATGATTTTGAATTTTAGGGGGAGTAAGAAATTTCAGAAAATCCAAAAACATTTAGAAAATTTGAAAAAGCTAAAAACATTTGAAAAATTCAAAATGAGTTTTGTTATGAAAAAGAGGAAATGATAGTACATCAGTGGACTATCACAGCACGCTAAAGATTTGGAAAGTCAAATGTGATAAACGGTCTCACTGAGGATGTGTCAGTAGGTTTTTGCACATTCAGTAGATTGTTGTCGAGATATATACCTAAATGTCTATGCTTACTTATCTCGTGGGGAACATCTCTTGGATATATGGGTAACCCCCAAAATCTTGTTTGAAAGATTTTCTATTTCTGACATACTAGGTCTTTGTGCGTGGTGATATCTGGGGTATTATACTAGGACTTCTGATTTTTCGGAAACAATAGCCTAGTTCTCGTATAATGCTTTGCTTTTGCTTTAATCTTAAAGCTCGCCCTCAGTACAAAAAATGATGAAACATTGAAAAATGCTAATCATGTGCTGTTGAAGTAAAGATCCCCAAACGGGACACACCAAAAGTCGAACCATCATCTCTCTGATTTTGCGGAAGCAATAGCCTGAGCTCTCATGGTCTCGCATTACCCGTTTACAGATATCATTAGTGCACATTCACCTGTAAGATTGAATATAGAAGTCTGGATACAAGAGTATATTCTGAGGTGGGACACATGAATAAGTTTAAGTGCTTAAAACACTAATTCTCGTATCTCGAAACATTTGAACTTTGTGTGAAAATTTAAATGGATCAGTATACTGACAATCTAAGTGAATCGTTTAGAACTTAAAATGATTTTAAAGCTTAACGGTGTTGATGATTTGTCTCAAAAACTGATATGATCCTCTTACACAAACTCACAAAAATATTGTCTGTAAATATTTCTTTTCTGCATTTTATGTTTTTAAGCAAAATCATAAAAAAGATTTTCAGAGTGTTTTAGCATAAAATTTTGAATAATACAAAAATATTTTCGACAACTGATGATGAAGAGCTGGTTTTCAAAATTCCAAGTGCTAAACATGATGAACATGTTTGGAAGAGTGTGTTTAGAAAGAAGGTATTCCTACAAGTGGTTCATCAGAGATTAATTGTTAAATCATTTTGAATGATTCATGCAATTGATATATAAATCTATCAAATTGTTGAATTTGTGAAATTTATTGTGAGGTAGAGTTTGTGCAGATTTGCCAGGTTCTGATTCTTGAGCCGTGAGCATAAAGAGTCAGGTTTCGATTCTAGAACCTGTGAATATCAGACTACGATCCCAGCACAACTCAAGGGGGAGTCTGCTAGTAAAGAGGAGTCTGTAGATGCAAGAGCCAGATTCAATTCCTGAGGTTCACTCTAACTACTGACGCTGATGAACTTAAGGAATCAAGAGATCTGATCAAGAAAATGTAAAGAGCCATATTGAGATTCTGAGGAAAGAGGAGATTGAAGCTTGTTAGATAAACATCCAAGGGGAAGGTAGTTGATGATAGAAGACGAGATAGAGTTTGAGGATGCTTACATTGTCAGATTCTTTGGAAGAGTACGAAGACTGATAAAGACTGAAGACTGTGAAGACTCGACACCGTAGCTTCATCAACATCCAAGGGGGAGTCTGTAGGTGCATATGTCTGTTGACTTCGTCTTGTATCGAGTCTTGTAATAGTTTAGATTGAACAGTGCACAAAAATCGAGAAAAGTGTTGGAAAGGTCATTTCGCACGAAATGAACTATGATCATTTCGCACGAAATGAACCTTTGGTCATTTCGTACTAAATACCATGACTATATATACTTGATGTGCCAAGTCATTTGTAACGTTCCTGATTCCGGTACCGAAATGCTGCCGACGTGTCTACTGATTGTAAATTGTTGAGATATCAATATTCAAGACATTAAAAGTGATTCTGGGTGTAAATCAAGCCAATTCGAAGTCAATACGTTAGTTTCCGCCTCTCGTATTGATTAGAACTCTTCTGAACGACTCGTTTGGTCGTGCAAACGATCCTACAAGAATACTGATGTAAACGAATAAAATTTATAAAATCAATGAGAAATGATGATTACAAATGGACTTTGTGCATGCATGTTAAAAGATAAAGAAAAATATGATATCTTAAGCTTCAACAGAAATTCTGATGACTTGGTCAATTTCTGGTGACTTACTAGATTTTCTGGTGAAATGTGAAGTTTCTGATAGATTATCAGAATTTTCACCAGAAATCTCATCAGTTGTTTGTATATCAGATTTTCCTTTATTTTGTGACACCGTTTCTTTTTGTTCAATTTCCATGTTGACCATTCCTAATTTGCTGATCAGAAAATTATGTCTATTTTCATCTAAACCTTTAGTGAAAATATCAGCAAATTAATTTTCTGTTGGAACAAAATACAACTATATGTTACCTTTTTCAACATGATCTTTTATGAAGTGGTATCTGACATCAATGTGTTTTGGTTCTAGTGTGATGCACTAGATTTGAGGTTATTGCAATGGCACTCATAGAATCACACAAGATTGGTATTTTTGTCAGATTTACTCCATAATCTTTTAGTTGAGTTTGCATCCATAGAACTTGTGAACAACAGCTTGCTGCTGCTACATATTCTGATCCTGTTGTGGATGTGGCAACACAGTTTTGATTTTTGCTTGCCCAACAAACTAATTTTTCTCCCAACATTTGATAGGCACCAAATGTGATTTTTCTGTCAAGTTTGCATCCTACATGGTCTGCATCTGTGTATGCAATTAGTTCTAAATTTGTCTTCTTAGGATACCAAGGGCCACGATTTGATGTACCTTTTAGATATTTAAAAACCCTTTTTACTGCTTTCTTGTGGGACTCTTTGGGATTGCATTGATACCTTGCCAGAAAACAAGTTGAAAACGTTATGTCGGTCTACTGGCTGTAAGGTATAGCAAGGATCCTGTCATTCCCCTATAAGTTTTTTTTATCTACAGGCTTTCCTTCTACATCAGAATCTAGTTTATTTCTAGTTGCCATGGGAGTCTTTGAAGATGAGCAGTTTTCTAATGAATACTTTTTCAAGATAGTTTCAAACATACTTTGATTGACTAAAAAAATATGCCATTAATTTGTTGTTTTACTTGTAAACCAAGAAAAAAGGTTAATTCACCCATCATGCTCATTTCAAAGTGATTAGTCATAAGTTTCTCAAACTTTTTTCATAACTTGTCATTTGTGGATCCAAATATTATGTCATCAACATAAATTTGGAGCAAAAGTGTGTGCCCCTTATGTGTTTTTAGAAAGAGGGTTGTATCAGTTGTACCTTTGGTGAAGCCAGAATTGATTAAGAAGGTTGATAGAGTTTCATAATATGCTATTGGAGCTTGCTTCAATCCATACAAGGCTTTGTTTAGTTTATAAACATGATTTGGAAATTGAGAATCAATAAAGCCTTCTGGTTGATGCACATACACTTCTTCTTCAATTTCACCATTAAAAAATGCAGACTTAACATCCATCTGATAAACTTTTATGTTGTTTGTAGCAGCATAAGCCAGGAGAATTCTCACAGCTTCAAGCCTGGCTACTGGTGCAAAGGTTTCATCACAGTCTATGCCTTCTTGTTGACAATAACCTTTTACCACTAGCCTTGCTTTGTTCCTTGTTATGATGCCTTGTTCATCAGACTTGTTTCTGAATACCCCATTTGGAACCAATAAGAGATTTGTTGTTTGGTTTGGGTACCAGATCCCACACATGACTCTTTTCAAATTGGTCAAGATCTTCTTGCATTTCTTGGACCCAATCTGAGTCATTTAGTGCTTCCTTGATAGATTTTGGCTCAATTATGCTTAAGAATCCAGCATAAAGACATTCATGATCTGTTGCAGATCTTGTCTTAACACCTACTTCAGGGTTACCTATGATGTCAGCTAGTGAGTGTCCCCTGATCCATCTCAAGTTGTTATGTGAACTTTTACTTGCTGATGGGATTGAAGCTTCCCCCTGATCTGTGGCCTCAGTGTTGTCAAGAGGATCAGAATTCTGTTGTTCAATAACATTTTCTGGTGAGATTCCAGAATTCTGATCATTTTTGTAAAATTTCTGGTGGAGGTTCCAGATCATCTGCAGGGTTAGTACATGACATATTTTTGTTTGATATGTTCAACATATGGTCATGTTCTAATAGTTCTTCAGTTAGCTTGTTAAGAAGATTTGCTGAATTTTCAGGTTGTTTTGACAAACTTATATCTTTTAAAATTTTATGAGAAATTTTAGTTTCTGATGAGTCATCAAAGGATACATATAAGCTTTCTCTTATTGTCCTTGTGTTTAATAAAAATATTCTATAAGCTTTTGAGGACAATGAGTAACCAAGAAAAATTCATTTTTCTGCTTTTCTATCAAACTTTTCCAGACTATCAAAATCATTAAAGACAAGAATTACAACCAAAGGTGTGTAAAAATTTGATACTTGGGACCCTATGGTTGATAATGTGATATGGAGTTTTCTAATGTATTTTGTTAATGATAGATCTGTTTTGTGTAATGCATGCATTTGATATTACTTCAGCCCAAAAGTAAGTGGGCAATCTGGCATAAGCAAGCATGGTTCTTGCTGCTTCTACCAGAGTCCTGTTTCTTCTTTCTATAACTCCATTTTGTTGTGGAGTTCTTGGAGCAGAAAAATCATGAGATATTCCTTTGCTTATAAGAAATGTCTCAAGTTTTGCATTCTTAAATTTTGTTCCATTATCAGATCTGATTCTTCTCACAGGTAATTTCAACAGATTTTCGATTTTTCTGATGAAATTAATGATCAGATCTGGGGTTTCACTTTTCTTTCTTAAAAATTCAACCCATGTGTACCTTGACCAAAATGACCAAAAGTTGGCAGTTTGTACAGGTCCATGTGCAAAAGCTCTAAGTTTCAGAAATTGAAGATTCTAAAACTGTTTTATGTGAGCCTCTCTTGGATTTGCCAAGCTCACATGCTTCACATATCTTATCCTTTTTGTATGATATGTATGGTAAGCCTTTTACCAGATTTTTATTTGCTAGTTGGTTTATTGTTTTGAAATTCAAGTGAGCAAGCCTTTTGTGCCATAGCCAACTATTTCTTTTGTTTTCAGTAGAAAATAAGCATAATTGAGGATGCTCAGTTTCCTCTCTGAAATCAAAATAATAGATGGAATTTCTAATCCTTTTCCCACTTAAATATATTCTGTTATCATCTAAACCAACCAACAGACATTTTTCAGGTAAAAAGGTTACCTGGAAGCCTTTGTCACAAAATTGGCCACAACTAAGTAGATTGTATTTTAAACCTTCTACATAGGCAACCTTTTCAATGGTTAATTCTCCATATTGTATGGTACCATATCCCATTGTTCTTCCCTTCACCCCATTTCCAAAATTTACAAATTTACCCAGTTTCTCTTGAAAGTTACTGAGTAAGCTCCTATCCCTAGTCATGTGCTTGGAGCTCCCTGAATCGCAGTACCGGATCTGCTGCACATGATGGTCCTGAAATCATGAGGTTAGAGAGTTTTGGTACCCAAACTTGTTTGGGTACTTTTTCTGATGAAAATGTGCTTGAAATTTCTTCATCAGAGGAGAAATTCTCATCAAATTCTCTGCTTAATGCTGAGCCATTAGCAGGATGATTTTCCTTGGAGAGATGTTGTTGAATTAGCTTCATTATTTCAACACACATACAATTTGATTTGTCTAACGGTTTAGACAAAGATGATTGTGATGGAATGTTTTTGCCTTTATGAATTTTAGGATGAATTTTTGGTTTTTCAATCCTTTTAAATGTTTCATCCCTTTTCAAACAGATTTTGGGTGACAAAAACAGCTTATTAAAATTGCCAGATCTGCATGATTCAGCATCAGAATCTAATAATATCTTACCAGAAATGTTGTCAGATGCTTTTACAAAGGTGGTGGGAGTTTTAGCACATCCCAGCCCCTCACCTTTGTTCTTTGGTGTTGCTTCAATAAATTGTATAAACTCTTTTGCTTGTTGAAAACCTTTCACATTGATTTCATTATCTTGAATTTTCTTGTAAAGATTCTTTCTTTCTTGTTCATAAAATTCAATTTTTTAATATTTTATTAAGATTTGGTCAATAAGTGATTGGTTTTCAGCTTTGGATTTATTAAGCAACTTTTGCAGATCATCAGATTTTATACTTTCTGATGAGGTTTTGTTTTGTAGAAGCACAAAATCCTGCATAAGTTTGTTCAGTTGGTGTTCCAAATCAAGGTTCTCTGAACTTACTTTATTTTCTGATGAGGTGGAGTATTCATCAGAAGTTGTGGCCATCAAACAGAAATTAGCCATTTCCTCCTCTTCTTCATCAGAAGAATCATCAATCAGCCAGGTGTCAGTACCTGCTATTAGGCTGACTTTCTGTTGTTGTTTCTTAGCTTCTTCAAACTTCTTTTCATAGTAAGCCACATCCTTTAGCTTCTTGTTTTTGCACTCTTAAGCATAGTGCCCCTTTTGTCTGCATTTGTAGCAAACAACTTCTGTCTTCCCCTTTTCTCTTGACTTACCTTCCATGCTCCCTCTATTATTCTTCTGAAATTTACCACTTCCACCTCTCAATCTTTGCTCAAAATTCTTTGTGAGCAAAGCAATAGCCTCTGTAAAGGCTGAAAAATCTGATGAAGCATCAGAATTTTCTATGTTCTGGTAGTGAGAGGGTTGTGGATCTGATGCTGGTAATTTTTGAGATTGTGAAACAAGAGCTATAGGTCCCCCTTTATGGTTTGAATCCTCATAAATTTCTTCCTCTCTAGGGACTAAGATGCTGTAAAGATCATGCAAGTTCATATTCCCTAATTCACGGGATGATGACAAGGTCATAGTGAGACTACGCCACTCTCTTGGCAGAGCATCTATGAACTTAACATTCTTTTCATCATTAGATTTTTCAATACCAAACTTTTTAAGTTCATATAAAAGTTTGGTGAACCTGTTATATGTCTCTGAAAGAGTCCCATTTTGGAGACTTTTAAATCTTTCATAAGAAGAGACACAATTTGTTCTCTTGTTTCTTTTCATTCTTTCTCCTCCTTCACATAAATTTTCCAGTTAATCCTATATTTCCTTAGCAGATGCACATGCATCTACTTGAGAAAATATGTCATTTGGAAGTGCCATAATCAGAAGTGATTTGGTCCTTTCATCAGCAGCCACCAGTGACTCCAGTGAATTTCACTTTTGGGAACCAAGGAGGCAGGGATACCTGGTGTTTGCTCAGTTTCTGAAACTGCTGCTATTTTAGTAGTTGGTATATGTGTTCCTCTCACAATGGATGAAAACGGTTCTCGATCATGTCCATTAAGGAAATTGATCATCCTGATTTTCCATTGGGGGTATTCCTCTCTGACTAGGATCGGAGGTTCAGACATAGAACCAATATTGAAAGCATTATTCCAGGTTTGAAAAGTTTGCCATTTTAAGTTTAAGAGTTGCATATCAAGAAAAATATAAGCAGTTGATCTTTTGAAAATGATTTATTCAATCTGCTTTGATACCAATTGTTGATCCCAGATAGAGATACCTAAATACTTAACATGGAGTGTGATTTCAACAAATAGGAAAATATTGTGCGGAACTAGAAATCAAACTTTCAAGAAACAACTTATAGAATTTTCAAGTGTATTAAAGACTTTGCAAAAAAAAAGTTATTGGATATTACAAAATGAATACTCAAAGAATTCTATTCGAAGGGTAATGGAGTTTGTGGTATGTGTATTGAATGCTAAGCACAACTCATTTAATCCTCCTAGGTTGACATCTCTATTTATAGAGAGTCTGGATGTGAATAAACATTTGTTTATTCAGCACTTGCTCTGCACAAAGGGACTTCTTGGCATATTCATTGAATTGGTTATTGCCAACTTGTTACTTTAAGGGTTTTGTGTTAGGGCTTATCTAGAAGTCAAGTTTGTCTGCCAGAAATTCTGGTAACCAGCTTACCAGAATTCTGATGAACAAGTTTATCAAATTTCTGGTGATCAGACTTACCAGATTCTGATGATAAATACCAGATTTATCATCATACTTCATCAGAAAGGTCTTGTCTGATTGTCTTCTTTGTCTTGATCTTCACTGATGCTTAGCTGAAGATGTATCTTTCTTTTCTTCTTGTCAAGATATCATGTAGGCACCTTTTTAGTAATACTCCTTGACTGTATCTTCAGCTTATGATCAGGATGATAATCTTTTTCTTCAATACTTACCTTTAAAGTTTCCTAACAAACGGTCTCACTAATGATATGCCAGTAGGTTTTTACACACTTAGTAGATTGATTTCGAGATATAAATCTAAATCAATAACTTTCTTATCTCGTGGGGAACATCTCTCGGATATATGGACTTAGTACTCCGATATTTCGTTTGAGAGATTGCCTGATTCTGAGATATAAGGTCTTTATACTTATTGACATCTGGGGTATTATACTTGGTCTTATGATTTTGCGTCAGCAATGGCGTAGACCTCGTATAATGCTTTTGCGCTTAAAACTTTCCCTCTGCATAAAAATTGAGAAAATATCGAAAGAGATATATCAAGTGCAGTTGTAAAGGAGATTCCTAAATGGAACACACCTTAAGTCGAGCCTTCATCTCTTTGACTGAACGGAAGTTCTAACCTGAGCTCTCAAGGCCTCGCACTAACCCAGAGACAGATATCATTTAGGTATATTCACCTGTAAGACTGAATCCAGGGAATCTTGATACAGGGGTATATTATGAGGTGGGACACGCGAATAAGTTAAGTTCTTAAAACACTAAATCTCGTATCTTGAATCAATTGAAGTTTATGTGAGAATTTAAGTGGATCAGTATACTGACAATCTAAGTGAATCGTTTAAAACTTAAAGTTTATATAGATCAACGGTGCTTGTGATATGTCATAAGTTGATATGATTGTCTGATACAAACTCAAACAAAAATATGTCTGTAAATATTTCTTTATCGCAATTCATTATAGAAAAATCACAAAAAGATTTTGAGTGTGTTTTAGCATAAACTTTGTAAAATATAAAAAGATTTTATTTCACCTTATGTTTCGATAACTGATGTTGGAAAGCTAAGTTTTAAAATCTAAGTATGCTGAACATGTCTCAGAAAATAAACAAGTTCATTAATTTGAAACTTAAGGTTTTTAATGAAAAATCAAAAATAGTTTGTAAAAGTCTCGAAGGTCATTAAGTTGGACTTGGTAGATAATCAGATGAATCAAGGTCATTAAGTTGAACTTGATTTTTTGTGAGGGTTTTTGAATATTGATACTTTAAAGTCAAATATAATTCTGAACTTTGTAAGATGGATGTTTTTTTATAGGGGAAGTAGAGTCGGGTTATCCTGGAAATATCAAATAGTTTTAACTGTCAAATGAATCTTGTAGAGAGCTAGGTTTCTGATTCTGAAATTGAAATTTTTACAATTGTTTTGAATTGTCAAATAAATAGATTTTCAGAGAGCCAGGTGGAGATCCTGAAAGCTCAAAGCAAGGGGGAGCCTGGAGAAAGAGTCGGATGAAAGTGGGAGCTGATGAGTTAGAGACGTAAAGGGGAGTCTATGATTCTGAGCTGTCAAAGCTTCTTAAAGACTCAGAGTTGATGAAGATGCTACGAGATTAATTGCAGCAATATCCGGGGGGTCTGTGAGTGCATATGTCTATCGCTTCCATCAATCACGTATCGTAGCTAACATATGAGACAAGACAAGGTTAAGAAGTGTTAAAGTATAAAGTTCATATGTGAATGCTAGATCCACATGGATGTGCGCCTACAGGTCCGCACAGATGGACCCTTGTAGATTCGCACGAGTATAGCGCATACTTAGGGTTTTGGGCAGGTCCGCATGGATCAAAGTGTTGAACTGCATGTATGTAGGTTCGCACTAGGATATTCGTGGATCCGTGATTAGCTATACACGGACCTATGTCTAGTATAAATAGGGGTGTCTTGTTCATTTGTAAAAGAGAGAACTTTGGCTAGAGAGGGGAAACTCTGTCAAAGTGGTTTCGTGGTATTGTAATTTCTCATATTCAATAGAAACCGATAATAATTAGCTTGTTCTTGTTCTTGTTCAATCCACTCTCATACTTGGATTCCGCACAAGATACGAGATCTACGCAATCAATGAAACATCGGAATCGGTCCAAACACGAACTTACATTTATAGCCGAAGAGTGAAGGAGATGGGCCGAGGCCCTGACTGACAACGCGTAGCCTTTTTGTAGGTGTGTCAGGAGCGCAGGTCACGGAAGCGTCGGATGCATCCGGAGGTGATGCCATGTCCTAATGTGGCTGTCAGTCCATCTTCCAGCTTTTCATGCATGTGGGCTGGGCAGCTGACCGCTGTCAATGCCCGGACAGACCACTTGCTAGTTTGGTCGCTGAAGTCAAAGTGGCAGTGCCACTTGTGTGACAACAGGATGCGGTTTTGGGCCACATTGCTATGTGCGGTAACCGTAGTAATTACCGCATGCCTTGTGTTGACGAAAACAACCATTTTCATACGTAAGGTTAGTCTTCTTATCTTTCTCCTGGTGGGAAAGCAAACCGGGTTCGCGGGTGCCCGCACGAACGCAGGTAATTCCTTGTCAGTAGGGGTAATGAGCCGGGTAATGGTCACTCGCACCTAAGCCTGGTGCAGGATTTGGGACCATACCCCTTCAGGTAGATACCATTAATTACGACTCATTGAGATGGTGTGTTGACATACGACCCATCCTCATTATATATAAAGTCCTATGATCGATTTTTATGTATTCCAATATATAAATAGATTTAATATGACCCGTACTGCTACTGGAGTACAATATGGAGACGTCATGATCTCATCTCAGCAAGATGGTTGATGTCAAGCCATTGTTGCTACATCAATATGCCGTGATCATCCCATACATGCAGGGGCAGAGGATAATGGTAGCCCGGGGGTGCCTTTTCGCTCTTAGTGTTAATTTTAAAAAAATCTCTGGAAATAAAAAATAGTGTAAAATATTGATTTTTAAAAAGTCCGGTCCCCACCTATTTGGATTTTGAGAGTCTAGCCTCCACCGAGTTTTCGTTTAACCTCCGCCACTACACACATGGACATGTTCAAGCAGGATCGTCTCCAAAAATCACAAAAAAATGGCCCTGCGCGAGATAAAAAATTTTAGGCCATATTTGCGAATCTCCATACATTCAAATAATCAAAGTCATTGACAAAGCCAGAGTCCTCCCTGAAAACTCATAGGTCCTCATAGGCCCTGTGCGAGTAAACAAAAATAGAACCCTAGATCATGTTATTTATGTATAAGGGCCTATTTTTTATAAAGAGTAAATTACGATTTTGGCCCATGTGGTTATATCACTTTTACTATATTAGCCCAAAATAGGATTTTTTTTAACATCTGTGCCCCCATGGTCTCTATAACTAACTATTTTGGCCCCTGAGTCTAACTCCACCCCTTACTCTGGTTAATTATTTGTCACGTGCAAGTCACATGATGGGTACTTTGTAATTTCTCCTCCCCTTTAAATCTAATTTCTCCTCCCCTTAAAAAAACAAAACTTAAATCTAATTTCTATCATCTGCACATCATCATCTTATAACCAAGATCTTCAAGAACACATCATCATCTTCAAGAACAGATCATCTTCAAACCTAGATCTTCAAGAACATGACCACCTTCAACCATCATCATCATCCCCTAACCAAAACCCACATTGCAATTTCAGATCTTCATGAACAAGAACAAATCAAAAACAAAACCCAAATTCAAGAACATCTTTTCTTCACAAATCAAATGGCAATCAGAAAATTAAGTATTTCTAAATACTTAATTGGCTTAAATCAGTGGCTCTGATACCACCTCTTCCTGCCACGGCCCCAGCCCCGGTTTGACCCGGTCAGGAGCCGCGGGACAGGAACCCGTGGTATTTATTAATTGATGCGACAGCGGAAGATTTTACAGGATCTTTTTAAAACTTGAAAATGCCCGATATTTATTTCATAATTCGGGATAAACCCCGTAGTTTACAATAGAGGAATTTTACTAGGAAATTCCCTAATTTATAAAACATGTTTATTTATTTTAACTGAGCCACCTCTTCAAGCTTGTTAGTGCTCCGTAGCACGTTTTCATTGATTTACAGTAGGTCGCCTGAAACATGTTTAAAAAAAAATATTTTGTCAGCGGGGAAATACTGGTGAATCATTCATTTTGCACGAAACGATACATAGTTATAAATTACAGCATAAGAGCGATTACAATGGCTTTTATCTTATTTTTATCTTGCGCCATGTCACCTGGTGACGATGGTCATACCACTATTGGGTCTTTCCCCAAGTAGTGATGATTATCACTGTTAGGATTTATTAGCCTAACTGTGAGAAATTAGTAATGTGCACAATACCCCAATTAGCCAGTGATTCAAGATAACCATGACTTAATCCCTGTAATTATAACATTTGAAAATGGAGTATTGTAAAATACTTTTGATAAAAGAGAATGACTCACATTGCATATTTATACGGGCAGAGTTTAGCATGCTGATTAGCCTTGTAACCTAATTTAAATTAACAGTGCACACGAACTAGGTCAGTAACTAATACAGCATTTACGATAACTCACGAGATAAAAACCCTCACGAGGAATGACAAAGTGCAATACTTAAACATCCATCGAATTCACGATGAATGACAAAGTATAACCCTAATTCGAGCAGCACTTAAACATTCATCGAATAGTTTCAATCGATCGGACATTGAATCGTAGCAGCGATCGAGTTAATACCCTGTATCGTAGCAGCGCCTCGCTAATTTGAAAGTAAAACTCGACTTTTGGACAGTATATTTTCGTTTTTGAAAGTTATTTTCGACACAGATGAATAGGCCATGTAACAAGCTATTTATAACTGAAATATGGGTCTCACGCGGCCCGCGTGAACCTTCAGTCAATCCTTACTCGGCCCGCGTAGCCACCTAGTCTACATATAGGTTTGCTGGGTCACGCGTAGGGTTGCCAGGTGGGTGCCACATGGATCTGGAACGCTTATCCGGTCAAGCATGGGTTGACGCGGCCCGCGTAAGGGTCTACCTATCCTTTACGCGGCCCGTCTGAGAACTAGAATTCTTGATTTCTTCATTTGATTTGATATGGATTAGGGTTTTAAGGGTCCGGGTTCCCATTTCCGGGTTGCTTTGGGACATTTTTGAAGGTCCTTACATCCTCCCCACCTTATTTAAAATCTCGTCCTCGAGATTTACTGAAATAAGTAAGGATGCTTTCGCTTCATTTCTGATTCCAGCTCCCAGGTGTATTCGGGTCCTCTTTTTGAATCCCATTTGACTTTGACCAGCACTAGTTGCTTGTGCTTGAGAAACTTGATATTTCTGTCTTCTATTTGCAGTGGCTTCTCAATAAATTTTAACTTTTCATTCACCTCTACATCTTGAAGAGGTACTACCAAGGATTCGTCAGATAGACATTTCTTGAGATCGTGTACTCCAGCTAACTCCTTTGGTAGTTGTAAGCGATAAGCTACTGGTCCTATACGTTGGATTACTGGAAATGGTCCTACATATCTTGGACTTAACTTTCCTTTCTTACCGAACCGAACTACTCCTTTCCAAGGAGAAACTTTCAAGAGTACCTTGTCTGCAACTTGGAACTCTAGTGACTTGCGTCGATTATTGGCATAACTTTTCTGCCGATCTCGAGCCGTCTTTAATCTTTCCTTGATTTGAGCGATCTTGTCAGTAGTTTCTTGCACAATCTCAGGACCTGATAATTGGCTTTCTCCTATTTCTGCCCAGCAAACTAGAGTTCTACACTTGCGTCCATATAGTGCTTCGAATGGGGCAGCTTGAATGTTTGAATGATAACTATTATTATAGGAGAATTCAATTAAGGGTAGGTGGTTATCCCAGTTTCCACCAAAATCTATCACACATGCCCTAAGCATGTCTTCCAGGGTTTGGATTGTCCTTTCACTTTCTCCGTCTGTCTGAGGATGATATGCAGTACTTAGATTTAGTCGGGTTCCTATTGCTTCCTGGAAACTTGTCCAGAAATGGGAAGTGAAACGATTATCCCTATCCGATACAATGGAGAGTGGGACTCCATGTAAGGATACTACCTCATCTACATACAACTTTGCCAACCTTTCCATGCTAAAGGTTTCTTTTATGGGTAGAAAATGAGCTGATTTGGTTAATCGATCCACAACTACCCAAATCGCGTCATTACCTTTTCTGGTTTTGGGCAACTTAGTGATAAAATCCATTGTTATGAGTTCTCATTTCCATACAGGCATTTCTAATTGTTGTAGTAGACCTGAAGGTTTCTGGTGTTCTGCCTTAACTTGTGAACAAGTAAGACATTTAGAAACATATCTAGCTATGTCCTTTTTCATTCCTATCCACCTGAAATTATTCCTTAAATCTTGGTACATTTTATTGTTACCAGGGTGCATAGTATACCTAGATTTATGGGCTTCTTCTAAAATCTTATTTCTTAATTCTCCCTGCTTAGGTACCCAAATCCTTTTCTTATGGAATCTCCAGATTCCATCAGTTCCTTTCTCTAATTCCTTTATTCTTCCTTTCATTCCTTCAGCATCATCCTTGATTGTTGTTTCCTGAACATTCTTTAATTGTTCCATTAAGTCTAATTGTAAACTTAATCTAAGAGCACGAACTCGTCGTTGTTTTTCATGATACTTACGACTTAAGGCATCTGCAACTACGTTAGCCTTTCCTTCGTGATACTGAATATCACAGTCGTAGTCACTTAGGATTTCCATCCATCTCCTTTGCCTCATATTTAATTATTTTTGCCCAAATATGTATCTTAAGCTCTTATGATCTGTATAGACAGTAAACTTACTTCCATACAAATAGTGTCTCCAAATCTTAAGGGCAAAAATTATGGCTCCTAATTCTAAGTCATGAGTCGTATAGTTTTCCTCGTACTTTTTCAATTGCCTTGATGCATACGCAATTACCTTCTTGCGTTGCATAAGTACACATCCTAATCCTAGTTTTGAAGCATCACAATATACTTCAAAATCTTCTGTTCCTTCTGGTAAGGATAAAATTGGAGCATTTGTTAATTTCTGCTTTAAGATCTTAAAAGCTTCTTCTTGTTTAGGTCCCCATTCAAACTTAACTGCTTTACAGGTTAGCTTAGTTAATGGTACAACTATTTTGGAAAAATCCTTAATAAACCTTCTATAATATCCGGCTAACCCTATAAAACTTCTAATTTCCATAGCTGACTGCGGAACCTTCCATTTGGTGATCGCTTCTATCTTAGCAGGATCTACGTGAATGCCTTCATGATTCACCATGTGACCTAAGAATTGCACTTCTTGCAGCCAAAATTCACACTTTGAGAATTTGGAGTAAAGTTTTTCCTCTCTTAACAAAGTTAAGAGTGCATGCAGGTGCTCACAATGCTCCTCCTGGCTTTTGGAATAAATAAGTATATCGTTGATGAAGACAATTACAAATTTATCCAAGTACGGTTTACAGATTCTATTCATCATGTCCATAAATGATACCGGAGCATTTGTTAATCCAAAGGGCATGACTGTAAACTCGTAATGACCATACCTAGTTCTAAAAGTAGTTTTAGGTATGTCTTCTTCTTGTACCTTTAATTGATGATATCCGGAGCGTAAGTCGATCTTAGAAAAATATCTAGCTCCCTGAAGTTGGTCAAACAGATCATCAATCCTAGGTAATGGGTATCGATTCTTAATTGTAACCTTATTCAGTTCTCTATAATCGATACACATTCGCATCGAACCATCCTTTTTCTTTACAAACAACACTGGTGCTCCCCAAGGGGATGAACTAGGTTGTATGAATCCTTTACTGAGCAATTCATCTAATTGCTTTTTCAGTTCTAACATTTCAGTGGGTGCTAACCGATAAGGTGCCTTGGCTATCGGTGTAGTTCCAGGAATTAGATGAATTCTAAATTCGACTTCCCTATTGGGTGGTAATCATGGTAGTTCTTCTGGGAATACATCCGAGTATTCTGATACTACAGGAATTTCCTTAAGTTCTTTACCCTTAGTGTTAATGATTAACGAAACCATATACACTATTTCTTGTTTTCTGGAATAACTTGCCAACTTCATTATTGAAATGAATTTCAGTGGCTTTCGTGGCTTATCTCCTGTAATCACCACTAATTCTCCTGTGGGTGTATGAATTTCTATAGAGTTTTTATCACAGAGAATTCGAGCATGGTTGGCAACTAACCAATCCATTCCTAATACCACATCGAATTCGGCTAATTTCATAGGTAACAGGTTTGAAGAAAATTTATGACCTAAGAGTTCTATCTTTTCTTTTCGCAAAACTTTATCTATGTTAACAGAATTCCCATCTGCCGTTTCGACTGTAAAAATCTGCCTAAGGTTGGTTAAAGGTAGTTTAAGAGCTTGGCAGAATGAAGTATTTATAAAACTTTGGTTTGCCCCAGAGTCAAATAATACTTTTTCATAAACGTCGTGAACTAGGAACGTACCAGCTATCACGTCAGGAATCAGTTCGGCTTCCTGCGTAGTCAGTTGAAAGGCTCTTACGTTCTTCTTCGTAGCACCTTCTGCAGGTTTGGCTTTATTATCAGCTGGTTTGGCAAATTTAGGGCAGTCTGGCCTAAAATGTCCAGCTTCTCCACAATTGTAGCAAATTGTGGATTTCTTCCTCCTGCAATCTTCTTCTTGATGCCCTGGAATTTTGCAGAAATGGCAATACCCTTTGCATCTTCCCAAATGTTTTCTTTTGCAGGTATTGCAAAATGGAGCAGTGGGAGATTGCCTGGTCCCCCTTTTCTTGAAGTTGCTACTATTACCCATAAGAAATCCTTGGGTAATCTTTTGGGCTACTTCCTTCTTCCGGTTTTCTTCTCTTGTGCGTACCAGCTCATCAGTTAGGGTGTTAGCTAATTCCATAGCATCGTCAATAGTGCGAGGTCTCGCAGCTTTAACGATATTACGGATTTCGCCAATCAATCCCCAAATATAGCGGGAAATAAGCACTGGCTCTGGCGAAGCCAGGGTTGGTACTATTCTAACATACTCAAAGAATGTCGAAGTATACCCTCGACAGTCTATACCCATCATCCGATGGTTTAGAAATTTATTTGCCATTTGTTCCTTTTCATATTCGGGACAGAATTTTCATTCCATTAGCTGTTTAAATTCTTCCCAACTCATGGCATAGGCCACATTTCTTCCTTTGGCTTGAAGTACCGTATTCCACCATTCTAGCACCCCTTCTTTAAAAACATGCGACGCATACATGACCTTGTCTTCTTCGACACATTTACTTATCATAATTATTGCTTAGGTTTTCTCCAACCAACACAGCGCCGCAGTCGCCCCTTCATTGCCTGCAAATTCAGTTGGTTTACAAGCAAGAAATTCCTTGTAAGTGCAACCAGGCGTTGCAGCTTTCATTCTTTTGAGAATTGGGGTTTGCAGTACATCATTATTGCTGTTATTATGGTTGCCGCCTCCGTTTACGCTATTACTGAAGTTGTCTTCATGAGTACGTTTACAAGGAATAATTTGTTGAGGTTCAACAGGTTTCTGGGCAGCAGCAAGGATTGATGGAATAGCATTGGCTATTCCCTGTGCAACGATATTCTCAATATCTTGCCTATTGAGGAAGTAATCCTCATTATTCGGCTCAGACTGGTTAACTTCGTTAACTGGTTCATTACTAGCGTTTTCTATCTACTATTTAATATAGATAAGTAATTTAGCAGAAGTTACTTTACAATCAAATATAATAAAACAATCGCACATAATCACATTAACACATATCACCAAAATTGTCGATTTCTCGACTTCCATTTTTATAGATTATATTATGCATCCGTACACACTTGTTATTTTACAAAAGTTTTATTTTTAAGTTATTTCATAGGATTATATTTTACTACTATTATTATTATACAACCATAACCATGTTGTCACATTCTCCTGTCAATTGGGATCTCAGAAGCGACGTTCCCTCTCGTCGTACTTCCATGATATCTGTTCTCCTACCTCCCGGATCCTATTCCCTGCATCTATTAGCTCCTCGCCAAAATGGCGGAGTTCAGCTAAGTTTTCATTACTCATTGGTGGGTTTGGTGCAGGTTCTGGGTTGAACTGAGGGAAAAAGGTATAAGGATTATTTAGGAGGTTTTGAAATTGCCAATCGTTGGTCCACCATTCGTCCATTTCTAGAGATTGGGTGTGGATCAGAGGGTCTGGGATGGCTGGTTCCAAATTTATTGGAAGTTGGGTTTTGGCAGGATAAGGAAAGAGGTTTTCATTGATAGGCCTAATGATATCACAACTTGCCAGTATGCGATCTAGTTCTTCCTGCAGTGGCAATTCCTCGGTTTGCCTAGAATTTTCTCCAATTTCTATTCCTGTTTGCTTAGAATTTTCCTCAATTTCGATCCCTTTTCCTTTATCAATGGGATTTTCTATCTTGGGAACTTTCCTAGTTGCTGGTTTCCTTCTACGTACACGCCTCCATCCCACAAATCTTCTTTTCTTTGGTTTTGATTTCTCCGGAGGTTGAGCTTGGAATTCCATAGGTTCCTCGACATCGGCCAAGTAACCAGTAAAGTCTCTGGAGACTTCTATTTTCACAGGATATAGATTGAGATTCTGAAGAGCTTCAGATAACTCATTCATGCTGTTTAGCACAAGATTTTAGGTTAAATTTTTTTGTAAATTAAATTTTCACATAATCACAGATTGGCAAATAAAAAAATTTAATATTAATTACAAATATCTAATAAACCATTTATTAAAATAAAACATTTATTTTTAGTACAACTAAAATTTAAAATATACTAGTGTTTATTTATTATATTAAAGTTTCTGGTTTGTAGGTAGCATAGGTGTTGGTACTGGTTCGGTGATTTAAACTATAAGTTAGCATTTACTGCTATAGTGGCTAACATATAGAGATTTGCCCATTGTTCATCTAACTCATCTTCCCATGGTGGGTTATTGCCTATTTCCTGGGTTTCCTCATTAATCCTCACTCCTTTTGGTTGAAACTTCTTTATTTTCTCTTGACTTTTTCTAATAATCCAACTTCTTTTATGAGGGGTAAGTGGTTTTTCATACTGTGCTTTTCGAACAAATATTCCCTCCTCAGTATCTGCTGAGTATCTTGAGGAATTTGATTGGGATGAAGTTCCATTATCTTTCAGTGAACTATCTAATTTAAGATAGATATCCGAAATTCTTTGCTTACCCATACTGTATATTAACATATAGTCAAGATAAAAACACATAATCCTAAAATGGCAATCAGAAAATTAAGTATTTCTAAATACTTAATTGGCTTAAATCAGTGGCTCTGATACCACATCTTCCTGTCACGGCCCCAGCCCCGGTTTAACCCGGTCAGGAGCCGCGGGACAGGAACCCGTGGTATTTATTAATTGATGCGACAGCGGAAGACTTTACAGGATCTTTTTAAAACTTGAAAATGCCCGATATTTATTTCATAATTCGGGATAAACCCCTTAGTTTACAATAGAGGAATTTTACTAGGAAATTCCCTAATTTATAAAACATGTTTATTTATTTTAACTGAGCCACCTCTTCAAGCTTGTTAGTGCTCCGTAGCACGTTTTCCTTGATTTACAGCAGGTCGCCTGAAACATGTTTTAAAAAAATATTTTGTCAGCGGGGAAATACTGGTGAATCATTCATTTTGCACGAAACGACACATAGTTATAAATTACAGTATAAGAGCGATTACAATGACTTTTATCTTATTTTTATCTGGCGCCGTGTCACCTGGTGACGATGGTCATACCACTATTGGGTCTTTCCCCAAGTAGTGATGATTATCACTGTTAGGATTTATTAGCCTAACTGTGAGAAATTAGTAATGTGCACAATACCCCAATTAGCCAGTGATTCAAGATAACCATGACTTAATCCCTGTAATTATACCATTTGAAAATGGAGTATTGTAAAATACTTTTGATAAAAGAGAATGACTCACATTGCAGATTTATACGGGCAGAGTTTAGCCTACTGATTAGCCTTGTAACCTAATTTAAATTAACAGTGCACACGAACTAGGTCAGTGACTAATACAGCATTTACGATAACTCAAGAGATAAAAACCCTCACGACGAATGACAAAGTGCAATACTTAAACATCCATCGAATTCACGATGAATGACAAAGTATAACCCTAATTCGAGCAGCACTTAAACATTCATCGGATAGTTTCAATCAATCGGACATTGAATCGTAGCAGCGATCGAGTTAATACCCTGTATTGTAGCAGCGCCTGGCTAATTTGAAAGTGAAACTCGACTTTTGGACAGTATATTTTCGTTTTTGAAAGTTGTTTTTGACACAGATGAACAGGCCATGTAACAAGCTATTTATAGCTGAAATATGGGTCTCACGCGGCCCGCGTGAACCTTCAGTCAATCCTTACGCGGCCCGCGTAGCCACCTAGTCTACGTATAGGTTTGCTGGGTCACGCGTAGGGTTGCCAGGTGGATGCCACATGGATCTAGAACGCTTATCTGGTCAAGCATGGGTTGACGCGGCCCGCGTAAGGGTCAGCCTATCCTTTACGCGGCCCGTCTGAGAACCAGAATTCTTGATTTCTTGATTTGATATGGATTAGGGTTTTAAGGGTCCGGGTTCCCATTTCCGGGCTGCTTTGGGACATTTTTGAAGGTCCTTACAGTCATGGGTTCAATCTCTTGTTAAAGAAACACCCCTGGAAAAGATGGCGGCTCATGGCGGTGGTTCTGGTGGTGGCGGGGCGTTTGGTGAAGGCGGTAGTAGCGGTGGTGAGAAGTCAAACATGCAGATTGAACAAATCGATCCGATTGAAATCATGGAAGGAGGTAAATAACAAAGATCTGATTTTCAGTTTCGAATTTGATTTTTGGGGAAGAAATTTGTAGAAAGATTGGTGGTTGGTCTGGTTAATGGTGGTTTGAGGGTGATGATGTTAGTGATGATTATGCAATTTTCAAGATGATGATGTGATTTTGTAAAGAGTAAATTACAAAAATACCCATCATGACTTGCATGTGACAATAATTAACTAGGGTAAGGGGTTGAGTTAGACTCAGGGGCCAAAATAATTAGTTATAGAGACCATGGGGGCATAGATGTTAAAAAATCCTATTTTGGGCTAATATAGTAAAAGTGATATAACAACAGGGGCGAAAATCATAATTTACTCTTTTATAAATCTAACTATACCAACAAAAGATAGAAACAAAAAACAAAGAGTAAATTACGATTTTGGCCCCTGTGGTTATATCACTTTTACCCTATTAGCCCAAAATAGGATTTTTTTAACATCTGTGCCCATATGGTCTCTATAACTAACTATTTTGACCCCTGAGTCTAACTCAACCCCTTACCCTAGTTAATTATTTGTCACATGCAAGTCACATGATGATGGGTATATTTGTAATTTCTCCTCCCCTTTACTGACTTTATAAACAAAACCCTAGCCATGTCTTTATCATTTTATCTTCTTCACCATTCCCTCTCAAACCCTAATTTCACACATGGTGATCTGATTCTAGTTTCTCTTATTCTAGTTTCCAATGAAACCCTATCCTTTTTTTCACATCTTTTTCATACCCTTTTACCTGATCTTGTTATCTGTTTCTGGTCAATGTCAAAGCGACCAACAATCGATCTTGATTCAGATAAAGAACAATCTCCAGTTCAATTCTTCACTTGCAACAAAGCTGGTTTCTTGGAACCCAAATGTCACAGATTGCTGCAGTTGGTTGGGTGTAACTTGCAGCACAACGGGTCGAGTTATCAGTCTGGATTTAAGCAACGAAATGATTTTGGTTGGAATTAATGATTCTAGTGTTCTTTTTGATCTACAGAATCTTGAAAGCCTGAAGCTTGCTGCAAATAACTTCAATTTCTCACAAATTCCTTCGAGATTTGGCAGTTTTGCAAGTTTGAAAATTTTAAACTTGTCGAATTCATATTTTTCGGGTCAGATTCTTGGAGAATTATCACAACTGAGTAGGCTGGAAACTCTTGATCTTTCTTCATTATTCTCCTACGGAATTCGTTCGCTAAGACTTGAAAACCCAAATCTGGCCACACTTGTTCAAAACTTTATAAAGTTAAGATGTTTTTATCTTGATAATGTCAATATATGATCGGAGTATCGCGCTCCGGTCAAAGATAATATTTATAGTCCCAAATTACCCTTAACAAATAGCTAGTGGTAGTAAGGGGTCGAACCACGAAGAGTATGTGGTTTGCGAATGGATTCGATTGAATTATGAAAAGATGTCACACTTATGAAGCTTGCTATGATGTATTTTTGTATTTTTTTTAATTGAAAGATGTGAATTAGAATTACTAAAATGATTGAATGGATTAACTACTAGTGAATAACAAATTGCAAGAATTAAAATTGATTGATTGAACAATGATAAGAAAACAAGGTTCACACCCGGTTTCAACTAATGCAAGACTTAGGGTTACTATGTGTTTTAATTAGCTTTACTTGAAATAATTCATTAACGGGTCGCAATCACAAAGCTTAGGTGTCAATCTCTATCAACGTCATAAACAACGGACCATGATACACTTCGTTACTTTGGACTAGCAAATCCTACCAAAAGATAAGGCATAAATACGTGTATTCATTTCACAAAGTCAAATTTAATCATTCACTCGACAGTTTGCAAATTCAATACCAACGTAGGACAATTGTCTAAGATTCAAATGCACTTCAAGTTGTCACAAAACAATTATCAAAACATAATAAACCCTAAATCTTACAAAAGTCTACACCGGGGTGAAACCTCCAAGAAATTAGCCGAGCATGATCGAAGAAACTTGATCACCGGATGTAGAAAGCTTGAATTGGATCATCGTGAAGCTTGAAGATGGATGATTGGATGAATGGTAAGGGTTGTGGATGCTTGGTAATGGTGAGTTGAGAGATGAATGGAATGGTGATTGATGGAGCTAGGGTTTTGGAATCAAGATTAAGATGTTGAATTCGTTCTTGATTCGGGTTGTGGAGATGATCGTAGGTGAATGGTAGTTGAAAGATCAATGATTCTTGGCTCCAAAGTGATATTCAAACTTGAAAAACAAGTGTAACCCCCCACAATAATGGCCAACAACCCTTGTTTTATTCGTTCCAAGACCAAGGGAGAACAAAATTCGCGATGTGAAGTTTGGGGAGCCGTCGCCGACGGCTTGATGCCCCGTCGGCGACGGTGTGTAGATGTTGACAATTACCCGGCGGCCAAACTCGCTGTCTACGGAGAAAACAAGCGACGGAACATTACACATACCATCGGCGACGGCCCTTATGGGCGTCGGCGATGGTGCCCATAATCCCAACTTTCTGTTTTTTCCATTTCTCATGTCCGGTTGACCCGTTTCGCTTCCCGGTGGCTCGTTTTTCGCTCCGGTGGTCCGTTTAGCTCCCAATTAGCTCCTTAAACTTCACAAGACCTGCAAAACACAAATCCTTTTACAAGTAGGCTATTTGAGATTAAAAGTTAAATAAAAACATGAACTTAAACATAAACGAACACCGGTTTTTGACCACGTATCACATCCCCACACTTGTCTTTTACTTGCCCTCAAGCAAATCTGTTTTTCACTTTCACGTGAGTCGAACAACGAATACACTCCCCATTCCCGAGACGAAGGTTAAGGTCCAATGTCATGCTAAAGTTCAAACTCTTTACAATTTTCAATATATTTAATGGTAATGTGATTTCACATACACAAATGGTTACCCACGATTAACCCGCCCGTGAAACCAACAATTCATGCACATCCCTCACAATGTTCTCTCCACTCGGCTTATAGATTGGCTAATGTTTATAATGTATTAGCACTTCAAAGAATATTCACTCAAAACTGATTAGAACACATACCCGCATAAGCTTGCAACTCAATCATTCTCCACCATTGATCACGAACACTAAGCACAAGTCATAAGGTCTTTGTAAGGGTTGTAACGGGGCTAGGCTAAGGGTAGGAAATAGGATATTTTAAAGTGGCTAAGGTGATGGAAATTCGATTTTTATTACAAAAGACTACTCTAAACAACACTAACTATAAACACCAATTATGAGGCAACAACTTTTCACCTTTTATTCAACAACTACTAACACTTCTTTTTGTGTTTTTCTCAACGCTTTTTCAATTCCTTTTCATGACATTTTCTGATTTTTTTCGATTTTTTATATGCAACAATCAAAAACAACTATACAAATACGATTCCTATAATCGAATTTTCATCACACGGGTTTAAAAGAAAAGGTTTAACATTTATGGGCTATAAGGTGGTCAAACGAAAGGTTTAGGCTCAAAATGGGCGACTAGGGGATTTGTTTGGGTAAGGATAGATAAATGGTTTTAAGAGAAAAGGTTTACCTAATGCCTTAATCATTCTCGTGCTTGTATTCGGTCTATAGTCTCAAACGTATCAAAAGTTGCAAGTTCTACAATATATGACTAATGGTCCACTCAAACAAAGAAACACAGGTATGTAATCTATGATATAAAAGTGGCTCAAAACCTCACATATCTAAAAGGGTATGGTATGTGACATGCATAAAAGACTAGTTTCTTAGGCGGATTATTCCCAAATAACCACCCGCTAAATACCCGTCATGCTATTAATTTGAACTTGACCATGACAAAAGACCACATGGGTTGTGACATCCCTCGTTGACTTAGTTACTTGTGCTTTAAGACTTCTTTTGAAACAAGACATTTTTGAAATTTTTTTGAAATTTTCCCCCATCCCCACACTTGAGGTGAACATTGTCCTCAATGTGTAGTATTTAAATGAAAGGGTTAAAATCTAAAACTTTTACTACTCCCCCATCCCCACACTTGAGGTAAACATTGTCCTCAATGTGTAAGAACTAGAGTTTTTAAAGCACACTAGGGATGTGACACGACTAACTTCCCCAAAATTTCACCCCAGAAAAAATAATATACAATTTACATTCCACTTATTTGCTAACTAAAAATCAGAAGTAAAAAGAAACGTATGCACCTGATTTCTGAGCTCATTCCTCGTGTGCTCTTCTTCTCTTCATGAAAGTGGTTGTCCCACGAACCCAATATACCTACAAATCTTAACCCTTGTGTAGAAGCATGCTTCTCACAACCATCAAAATTTGTTAGTTACCTAGCTCTACCACTTTTATGAAATTATTACCAAGTCATACCTTATTTTACTTTGATTTATGTGGAAAATTAATTTACAACAATAACAAACCTAACTCACTTTCGTAGGAATCACGGTTGCATTTAGCTTATGCAACAAGCCCTTTTAAACCCCCTAATAGCTTGGAAGGATGAGAGGTCTCGTGAGGATTATATAGGGAACACACCCACAACGTTCATTTAACTAGGCGAAAATAAATAATACGAAATAGGAATAACGAAAACAAAATAATATACAACAACAACACAAACATACCTTGCCTCTACCGCTGATATCTCTCGTTAGGGTTCACTGGCGGGTTTGGCTGGTATTGATAACCAGTGAGGGCCTCGAACATCTCCCTATAGTTATCGAGTGGGCTCGGCTCTCCTTGGGGTGGTGGTTGGTAAGGAATCGGGATGAAGCTAGAGCCGACTGCCTCGGGAAAATGAGGGGTTGGATCGGATGGGCCTTGTGGATGGGGAAGGTTGGGGTAATCGGTCCACCCCGAGTGTTCGGCATATGGGAGACCGGCTTGATAGTCTCTTTGATGTCGCTCCTGATCGTGGAGCACTTTGGTGTTATTAAGAGCCATTTGGTTAGAGACGGCCAAAGCTCTCCATCGGCGTTGATCTAATTCTCTTTGTGCATTTTGAGGCCTAGCCTCGTCTTCCTCCCACGCCCGTCTATGGGCCCTTTCTTCCTCTTGCAACTGTAACAAGCGTTCCATTTGAGACTGTTGTAACGCTTGTCGCAGTTGTTGTTCCTCCATCTGTTTCTCCACCCTCTCGCGAAAGGATGCTTGAAAACCCCATTGCTCTTGCGAGTACGCGCCTTGTGCCTCTTCCCATTCTCTCCTGCTCGCATGGTATTCTCTCGCTTCACCAATGCCAGTCGATACATTATCGTAAACCGCTTGTTGCCCCCGGGTCCACAACCGGTATGACGGTATCTGCCTTTGGTTCACAAAATCTGCCACATTGGCAGAGATTTCCCTATGCTGCTTCCTATACCTCCGCCTCGGTCCCCGCGGACCGGAAGGATCCGTCTCCTCCTCAACATCAGGCATCTCCTCATCGCCTTCTTCTTCATCACCCTCTCTCTATTCATTGAATCGGTAACTATCTCCTTGTTCATTTTCAACCGTGTGAAGATGACCAAAAGCTTTCACCGTTATCTTCCAATGTCGCCTTATGGAGGCGAAGTTGAACTAATCGATGGGTTTAGACACCCACAGTGACTCCTGAGGCAATGCATTCTGCTGCAGAATCATTGCGCTAATCAACCTTGCATAAGGGATCATCTTCCGCTTGAATGATTCCCTTGTATCCCATGTATTGATCATCACAATTTGACGCCATGATAGCTTGGGCGTCCCATACAACAGCGAATGTAGAACCCGGCAGTCGGGTGCCTTCACTTTACCGCGGTCCCCATACCACACCATAACATTTTCTAACGAAATGCCTTGTAATATTTTTCCCATCAAAGACAAATCGCTTCTCGACTCCCCTGCACCCCCAGAACCTGTCAATATGGATGCTAGCATTTGCGGTGGATCAGCTTCGTTTCTTTTATTATCCAAAAACTGATCATAACCATAGTAATCATATGCTTCCATCCCAAGCGAATCAAATCTCGCTATAGCATTCATGTGCTCGAATGACATGATCATTTGGTTTTTGCCAATATTACCGACTAACCGCCACGTAGGAGCCGGCCCATCAGAATGCTCAAACCGTAGCGTAGATAGCCATTCACAAACCACACCCAAATACACACGGGTGGTTATATCTTCACACCAATCAAGTACCCGTTCCCACCCAAGCTTTTCAAACTTTTGAACATGCCGATTTTCCGAAATTCTTCGACATCCACCGTACGCTCACACACTGCCCTCTCGGGTACGGGCTTTGAAACACCCGTGACCATCTTCATTTTCCACATCTTCGCCTCTAATTTCTTGTTTCGGTACTGGGAAAGAGCCTTCAGTTTGTCGTCTTTCCAAACCGAGGCCGACTGACTATTCTTGGCCTCCTCCCAATCCCAATCTTGTAAGATAAGTTGCCCATCACCTTCCACTACATTACTTAATTGTTCCCAACGCTTTTGATATTCCCCCGAGCCTGAACCGGCTCCCGAAGACGAACCTTGCCCGGAGGTTTTTGCTTTCTTGCTCTTCCAAACAAAGCTACATTCAAAAGACAAGACAACAATTAGCACACCCCAAATCTTCAAACAATCTCAAACTTTGAACATAATATCCAATGTTGAATTTCAATCAATAATTAGATGTAAAATCGCCTTTTTAAACTTCCAAAGTCGCACATTTTAACATCTACATATCAATTTAGCATGTTTATTCACAAGATTTCTCAAAATTTCATGGTTTCAACAATATTCAATATTACAACTATGCTCAATCATGCAAAAATCTAGTGTAATCACATCACCAAGACTAAAGCGTGCTCAAATCCCTCCCAAATCAAGTAAACAATCTTAAGTTTATGCTACAACACCATACATTATGATAAACAATCTACTCTTAAACACTTGGCTTAAAATTTCAAAAGAAATCAACAATGTATAAGATAATCATGCATAAATTTACTGAAATTTCATACCTTGAGTGTAGATAAACAAGAAGAACTAAGAAAAAGTGCAAAGCAAGAGACTTGTATGAACACACTTCAAAAACCCTAAAAAATCACGCCCAGAAATCTTGCAAACGAGCAAGAATTGATGGAAACCGTTATGGGGGTTTTGATCCTCTCGAAAAACTACACAATTTAGGCTCAAGAATCACTGGATTTGGTTAAGAATCGAAGAAGTTATGAGAAGAAGAAGGATTTAGGGTTCTTGGTGAAAGGTTGAGAAAGATGAAGTGCAAGAAAGAGATTGGTAGGTGATTCACGAATTCTCTGGTATTAAGTGATGTTGGGTCGAGTTCGGGTGAATTGTGTGGTTAAAAACTGATTTGGGTCACGTTTGGATGGTTAAAATGATGTTTGGGTTCGATCTTATACGTCAAATCACATTCAGCGTCGGCTGAGTTTAGAAGAGCCGTCGCCGACGGGCCTGACCACCGTCGGCGACGGTGCTTGGAAATGGTGAAAGTGGTCGACGGCCTAAATGGCTGTCTACGGACAATTTGAGGCGACAGAGATTTTTAGAGGCCGTGGGCGACGAGGGAGTACACCGTCGGCGACGGTTTTCAGATTTCCACTTTTTTTTTAAAGAAAATTATGAGGAATTTTATGAACTTTTTCTAAAGGGACTATGTACATTAAAAATTCCTAAAAAATATTAAAAATCTTTTTGTGATTTTTTTTTAAGTTAGATTTTAAAAATGCGGATACCGTTAACGGCCCTACCACCCCCCGAAAAGTCGTGTATTGTCCCTAATACACACAAATAAGTCTTAAAACATACCTTTTTGTCTTCAAGACCCGTTCGTGATATCCGAACTTCAAACAATCAAGAGGATTAGTATGAAACGAGAACGATTAACACAAAAACGCATAAACAATTAAATAATTGTACATAACTTTACAAAATTCATTACCGATCCTTTCAGTTGACCTCATAAGTTGGCACACTTACCACGAAGTTTACCAACTCCACATTCTCATCCTTTTTCTCATTTTTACCATCAAGAAACGATTTAAGGCGATGCCCATTAACCGTTTGCTTCGACCCATCCTTCGGGTCCTTGCTTGTAACATCTCCAAGCTTTCCGACCCGTGTAATCACGTACGGGCCCATCCATTTGCTCTTTAGCTTACCGGGAAAGTATTTAAGCCTTGAATTGTATAGCCAAACCTTTTAACCCACTTCAAACTCCTTCGGCTTCAACTTTGCGTCATGTGCCCTCTTCATATCATCTTTGTATTTTGAGGCGCACTCATACGCTTCTTCCCTAAGCTCCTCCAACTCGCAAAGCTTTAACTTTCGCTCCTTTCCTGCATCGTCATATTTCATATTAACTTTTTTAATAGCCCACCAAGCACGATGTACAAGTTCAACCGGTAAATGGAAATTTCGCCCATAAACTAAGCGATAAGGTATAGTTCTAATAGGTGTTTTATGAGCCGTTCTATAAGCCCACAAAGCATCATTCAACTTTGTCGACCAATCCTTTTGGTCGGGGCGAACGGTCTTTTGCAAAATTTCTTTTATTTGCCTATTGGAAACTTCCACTTGACCACTTGTTTGTGGGTGGTAAGGGGTAGCGATTCGATGGTCAACACCATACCGTTTCAAGAGTTTGCCAAAGTTAAAATTCTTAAAGTGAGATCCCCCATCACTAATGATTACCCGGGGAATCCCAAATCTAGAAATTATATTTGTTTGTACAAAATTGCAAACAACGGTATGGTCATTCGTCTTGGTGGCAATCGCTTCGACCCACTTGGATACATAATCGACCGACACCAAGATGTATAAGTTGGCATGCGAATTAGGGAATGGGCCCATGAAATCGATCCCCCACACATAAAAAATATCTACAATGAGGATCGGTTGCATGGGCATTTCATCCCTTTTTGAAATACCCCCTAACTTTTGACATTCAACACAATTTTTAGCGAAATTAAAAGCATCCTTGAAAATAGTCGGCCAATAAAGACCGCTATTGAGCACTTTGTGCCCGGTTTGTGACCACTGAAATGGCCCCCACAAGCAAATGAATGCAAGTGCATCAAGAAACTAGGAATCTCCTCGTCGGGTATGCATCTTCGAACGACTTGATCCGGACAAAACTTGAATAAGTCCGGTTCTTCCAACATGTAGTACTTGATTTGAGATAGGAAGTGCAACCTCTTCCTTCTATCCCAATGAGCCGGAAAATCACCTGTAACCAAATAATTAACGATATTAGCATACCATGGTAATATTCCAACTTTTAAAATTTGCTCATCAGGAAAGTTCTCATTGATCCCTTCACGGGAAGCATCCTCCTCCACAACCAATCGAGACAAGTGGTCCGCAACCACATTCTCACTCCCTTTCTTGTCCCGAATTTCCAAATCAAACTCTTGTAGCAAGAGAACCCATCGGATTAATCTCGGCTTCGCATCCTTCTTGTCCATGAGATACCTAACTGCAGAATGGTCAGAATATACAATGACCTTAGTACCCCATATATAAGCACGAAATTTGTCCAATGCATATACCACCGCAAGTAGCTCTTTCTCGGTAGTTGTATAATTTAATTGTGCATCCGAGAGAGTCTTACTTGCATAGTAAATGGCAACCGGTTTCTTATCTACCCTTTGACCTAATACGGCCCCCACCGCATAATCACTTGCATCACACACAATTTCGAATGGTAAAGACCAATTCGGTGATTGCAAGATTGGGGCCTCAACCAACTTTTTCTTCAAAATGTTAAAGGTGTTTTGGCAATTTTTATCAAAATCAAATGTTTTATCTTTTAACAACAAATTGCATAGGGGTTTTGTTATATCACTAAAGCTTTTTATGAACCTCCTATAAAACCCCGCGTGTCCCAAAAACGACCGAACACCCTTAACACTTGTAGGATAGGGCAAAGTGGTTATGACTTGCACCTTTGCTCTATCCACCTCAATCCCACGACTCGAGACGACATGCCCCAACACAATCCCTTCTTGAACCATAAAATGGCTCTTTTCCCAACTCAAAACCAGATTTTTCTCAACACATCTTTGCAAAACTTTTTCGAGTTGGTCAAGGCATGCATCAAATGATGACCCAAATGTTGAGAAATCATCCATGAAGATTTCCAAAGACTCCCCCACCATATCTGAAAAGATACTCGTCATACACCTTTGGAAGGTGGCGGGGGCATTACAAAGTCCAAAGGGCATTCGCCTAAATGCGAAGGTACCGTATGGACAAGTAAAGGTAGTCTTTGCTTGGTCTTCCAGATGTATAGCAATTTGATTGTATCCGGAATAACCATCCAGAAAACAATAAAATTTTTGTCCGGCCAATTTCTCAACAATTTGGTCAATAAATGGCAAAGGGAAATGATCTTTGGAAGTTGCAGCATTTAATTTCCTATAATCAATACAAATACGCCACCCGGTTACCGGCCGAGTGGCGACCTCTTCACCTGCATCATTTGTGAAGACTTGAATGCGCGCTTTCTTAGGAACCGTTTGTGTTGGGCTCACCCATTGACTATCCGAAATAGGGTATATAATACCCGCATCTAGCCACTTCAATACCTCCTTCTTAACCACTCTCGCATGTTCGGATTAAGTCTTCCTTGGGTGTCACGAGAAGGACTCAAACCATCTTCCGTGATGATCTTGTGCATCACTATCGAGGGACTAATTCCCTTCAAATCCGTAATGGTCCACCCGATAGCGGCTCTATGAGTGACCAAAATTCTCATCAACTTCTCTTCTTGCTCCCCGGTCAAGTTAGATGCAATGATAACAGGGAGCGTGCTACCTTCACCCACATAAGCATACTTAAGATGCTTGGGTAGCACTTTCAACTCTAGCACCGGAGGCTCTTCCAACGATGGCTTCAACTTTGTATCAATGGTTTCCGGAAGACTTTCCACTTGATGTGTCCAAGTGGGCCTTCCTTCTTTTGTCGCCATAACCTCCAACTCTCTCACCTCTTCATTCATGCTTTGATTCCTTTCTCCTTGTAACCTGTCAAACATGAAACATTCCTCTATTGTGTTTTCCTCTTTGACACTAATGTCGCATAGAGGTATACACTCGTCAACAATGTCCGCCATATAGCATTCATCGCCGACTAGAGGATCTGTCAACCCCGAAAAGACATTTAACCGCAACCGACGGTTACCAAAAGTCATGTCGACCATGCCCGATTTGCAATTAATTTGGGCATTCGATAATGGTCGACCGAGGATCACAGTTGGTTGCTTGGTTCGGTCCAAAGAGACGTAATCTAATACAAGAAAGTCCACCGGATAGTAAAAGTCCTCGACCTTGACTATTACATCCGTGACTATCCCACGTGGTAGTTTAGGGGTTAAGTCGGCTAACACCACGGTGGTGTTCGACACTTGAAGTGGACCAAAATCATATTGGTCATATAAACTACCCGGCAAGATACTCACACTTGCCCCAAGATCCAAAAGTTCCCGTGTCATTTTGAATTCCCCAACTTGTATTGAAATAATGGGCGCCCCCGGATCTTGAAGTTTTGGTGGAAGTGCACCCGAAAGAATCGAACTCACATTTTCAGTCAAATAAAGTTTCTTAGGAAACTTGTGAGTCCGTTTTTGGGTGCATAAATCCTTCAAGTATTTAGCATATGAAGGTACTTGCTTAATTGCATCTAGAAGTGGTAAATTGATTTTGACTTGCTTAAAAATTTCCCACATCTCTTCTTGTTGTGGGCCTCGTTTATTTACCACCTTCTTAGATGGTCCCAACAAAGCTTCGGGATAAGGGGTGGTATTAACCTCCACACCCTTTTCCTTAGCCTTTGGGATGGGAACGGTCACAACGGGTGTATTGTTATTATTTTTTAAATCATTTTTATTTTGACCCGTTTGACCGTTATTACCTTCATCATCACTCGCATCTTCCACCACCCCTTCAACAAACTCGGGTGGTGGCTCAACACCGTTATCTATGACTCGACCACTACATAAAGTAATTTTATTAATTGGTACCTCACGTGTGTTCCTCGAGTTCGACCCTTGATGCTTAGGGTTCACCGTGGTATCACTTGGAAGTCATCCTCCACTTCCACGAATTTGAGCCATCTCTTGAGCAAGTTGCCCCACTTGTTTCTCTAATGCCTTTTGGGATTTATCCCTCACTTCGAACTCTTTCCGCATTTCAGTTTTAATTTCTTGATTTGAATTCATGAGAGCTTGATGTGAGTTGGTAAGAGTGCTCATAGTATTCATGATGGCATCTAGTTTCGAATTAATCGAATCATCACCTTGGGAGTTTGATGCACCACCCCCATTTCCACCTTGGTTGTAACCTCGTTGATAGTTGCCTTCATGGTTTTGATACCCTTGATTACCACCTTGGTTGTAATTCCTTTGGTAACCCCCTTGGTTACCACCTTGACGATTGTTATACGAAGACCCTCCTTGACCACCTTGATTCCCCGCTTGGAAATTCGGATTCATTTGATTCTAAGAATTGCCATACCGGAAATTAGGGTGATTTCGCAAACCCGGATGGTAAGTGTTGGAGTTCATGTCATATTGCTTTCGATCCCCATACACATGGTTTACCTCCTCGGTGTAATCATTCGTCCTCGTTGGGCATTGCTCGGTTCTATGCCCAATATCTCCACATTCTTCACACACCGCGAATTGTACCGCGTTCACTTCCTTCTTCTTCTTCATACGAGCCATTTCCCGCTCTAAGGTAGAAATTCGATCCTTAGAATCAAGATCGGTAAGTGACCGGGAAATGGGATGTTTCTTAGCTCTATCGGTTGATTCTTTCTCTTTTGACCGTTTGCTCATCCGCTCCAAAAACTCCCAATCATCATCTTCATGATTGCTCAAGAGAGTCCCGTTGCTCGTTGATTCAAGGCGGTTCCATGTATTGTCGTCCAAACCCCGTACAAAACACTTGACTAACTCCCACTTCTCTATTTGATGATGTGGGCATCTCCGCATCAATTCTTTGAATCGAGTGAATGCTTCATGTAACGGTTCACTCGATAATTGCTGAAATGACCTTATTTCATCCCTAGCGTCGTCGGTCTTCGCCATCGAATAGTATTCGTCTAAAAAGACTTGTTGCATCTCACCCCATGTCCGGATGCTATTCGCCGGAAGTGTGAGAAACCACTGCTTTGCCTTGTCTTTCAACGAAAATTGGAACAAGTGAAGTTTGACCTCCTCTAATGCGAAGTTGTGCCCCCCAATGGTGTTACAAATGGACAAAAACTGTGTATGGCTCATCATTAGACCTCCCATTGAAGTGGGGAAGTATATTGATGTAATGGGGCTTGCAGTCGAACATTCTCCTTTCACACACTATTGGAGAATCATTGTCGATAACTACCGGTCGAAAACGGTCATTCACTCCCCGTGGAGGTTGTTGATGATGATGCGGACCGTTTACTTCTTGATCGACCGGTCTTCGGTTGTCCCTTCGATCACCTCTTCTATCGCCACCTTGATTTCTACCTTGGTTACCCCTTTGATTACCTCCTCCCACGAAACGAGGAATCTGATTAGGGTTACCATTGTTGTTATTGTTGTTGTTGTAAAACCCATCATTTCGGTTCCGTTGATTGTTGTTTCATGGTTGGCGGTTATTTTCGTAACCATCATTTCTTCTATCCCCGTACCCGTAATCGTCATTCCCCACAAAATTGGCATTTTGGTAGCCAAACTCATCATCTTCGAACCCTCTTGCATTGTAACCATTACCTTGATTCACATATCCCCAATCTTCGTCATCGTTAGCCCGATCATCAAAGTACCCCCCATCGTCCGAATTTTCTGTATGAATGCTTACATGTTCCGGTGATTGATAACTGGGAACACTATATGGTTCGTCATCGGGGATGGCGTTCCTCAAATCATCTATGTTGAAGAATGGGTCTTCGTTCGCGGGATTGCCACGATCTCGATTACCTCGACGGTCGGAATTGACATTCCGGTCATCAAGGTTGATGGGCAAAGAATTGTGTCGATGAAGGTTTTGTTGTTGGGGTGTTCGTTGAGTGTTATTGGGATTTTGGTTTTGAAACGATGGTGTGGGTGGTCCATTGTTGTTGTTACCACCCGGTCGCTCTTGAGGCATGGGTTGAACATTTTGAGTGGGATTAAAATTGCTCCGGTATTGGAATTGATTCGGATTTTGGTTTTGGTTGAAGTTTTGGTTAGAGTTTTGGTTTGCCATTGAATCGGTTTCAATGGATGGTGTATGTTGTGGTGTGTTGGTGGTTTGATTAGAAGCAAGTGTTACTTCTAACCGGCTTGCTAGATTTCTCCTTGCAACTCTTTCGATTTCCAGTTCGTAGACTAAAGGTGAAGTCCTCCCGGAGTTCCGCGTATGCATACACTACCTGTAACCTGAACAAGTAACACACCCGCGTAATAAGGAAAAAGATAATGTGCAAAAAGAAACTAAACAATTTAAACAGATAATCACGAAATTCAACAATAATCCAAACACAAAGCGCACGCACTCCCCGGCAACGGCGCCAAAATTTGATCGGAGTGTCGCGCTCCGGTCAAAGATAATATTTATAGTCCCAAATTACCCTTAACAAATAGCTAGTGGTAGTAAGGGGTCGAACCACGAAGAGTATGTGGTTTGCGAATGGATTCGATTGAATTATGAAAAGATGTCACACTTATGAAGCTTGCTATGATGTATTTTTGTTTAATTGAAAGATGTGAATTAGAATTACTAAAATGATTGAATGGATTAACTACTAGTGAATAACAAATTGCAAGAATTAAAATTGATTGATTGAACAATGATAAGAAAACAAGGTTCACACCCGGTTTCAACTAATACAAGACTTAGGGTTACTATGTGTTTTAATTAGCTTTACTTGAAATAATTCATTAACGGGTCGCAATCACAAAGCTTAGGTGTCAATCTCTATCAACGTCATAAACAACGGACCATGATACACTTCGTTACTTTGGACTAGCAAATGCTACCAAAAGACAAGGCATAAATTCGTGTATTCATTTCACAAAGTCAAATTTAATCATTCACTCGACAGTTTGCAAATTCAATACCAACGTAAGACAATTGTCTAAGATTCAAATGCACTTCAAGTTGTCACAAAACAATTATCAAAACATAATAAACCCTAAATCTTACAAAAGTCTACACCGGGGTGAAACCTCCAAGAAATTAGCCGAGCATGATCGAAGAAACTTGATCACCGGATGTAGAAAGCTTGAATTGGATCATTATGAAGCTTGAAGATGGATGATTGGATGAATGGTTAGGGTTGTGGATGGTTGGTAATGGTGAGTTGAGAGATGAATGGAATGGTGATTGATGGAGCTAGGGTTTTGGAATCAAGATTAAGATGTTGAATTCGTTCTTGATTCGGGTTGTGGAGATGATCGTAGGTGAATGGTAGTTGAAAGATCAATGATTCTTGGCTCCAAAGTGATATTCAAACTTGAAAAACAAGTGTAACCCCCCACAATAATGGCCAACAACCCTTGTTTTATTCGTTCCAAGACCAAGGGAGAACAAAATTTGTGATGTCAAATTTGGGGAGCCGTTGCCGACGGCTTGATGCCCCGTCGACGACGGTGTGTAGATGTTGACAATTACCCGACGGCCAAACTCGCTATCTACGGCCAAAACAAGCGACGGAACATTACACATACCGTCGGCGACGGTGCCCAGAATCCCAACTTTCTGTTTTTTCCATTTCTCAAGTCCAGTTGACCCGTTTCGCTTCCTGGTGGCTCGTTTTTCGCTCCGGTGGTCCGTTTAGCTCCCAATTAGCTCCTTAAACTTCACAAGACCTGCAAAACACAAATCCTTTTACAAGTAGGCTATTGGAGATAAAAAGTTAAATAAAAACATGAACTTAAACATAAACGAACACCGGTTTTCGACCACGTATCAATATATCATCACAAAGATTCGATTGGGGATATAGTTTATCTTGATAATGTGAATATATTTTTGTGGTGATAAGTGGGTATTAAATTGTTTTTAATATGTGTCAGTAAAGGGGGAGGAGAAATTACAAATATACCCATCATGTGACTTGCATGTGACAAGTAATTAACCAGGGTAAGGGGTTGAGTTAGACTCAGGGGCCAAAATAGTTAGTTATAGATACCATGAGGACACAGACGTTAAAAAAAATCCTATTTTGAACTAATATGGTAAAAGTGATATAACCACAGGGGCTAAAATCATAATTTACTCAAAAACAAAAGATTGTTGTTTTTTTTTTCTCACTCTTTCCTTACTTCTCTTTACATGCAAATTAAACTTGAACCAATGATGAATACATGAATTTTGAGTAAGGGGCAAGATACGGGTCGGTCAAAATAGGGTGAATACATGCGGACTCAAAACGCCATTATTTTTAAGTAATTACATGTTTACCTCAATAAAATAATAACAAAAATTAACAAACAATTGAATAATTTTGATATAAAAATGTAACTTGAACAATCATTTTTTATAAACAAAATAATTAAACTTAATTGAAACAAGATAAATCAAATAACCACCGTTTGCTTTAATTTTGGGTGAAACTAATTTAAAAAAAATCCACTATAAAGGGCCCAATATCCACTGACATCCTTATAAAGTTAATAAAAATTGGTTTGAATTGAACCAAAAAAATACGGAATTGACATGCTTCGAACCTAAATCTCTTGGATAAGAATACAAGCAGGACCATCTACACAATATATAACTTATGTATTTATATGAGTTGGTAATTGTTTTATTTCAAAGTAAACTGAATGGAAAAAAAGTTTTGGGTCCCAATTTTTTTAGGCCTAGAGCGGTGGCACACCCTGCACACCCTCTGGGCTGACTCGCTCTTTTCGACTAAGCGCATCGGCTACGACATTCGCCTTACCAGGATGGTAGCGAATCTCGCAATCGTAATCGTTCAAGAGTTCAACCCAACGTCGTTGCCTCATGTTCAGCTCCTTCTGATTAAGAATATGCTGGAGACTTTTGTGGTCTATGAAAACCACACACTTCGTTCCATAGAGGTAGTGTCTCCAGATTTTAAGCGCGAAAACCACAGCTCCTAACTCAAGATCATGAGTCGTATAGTTTTTTTCTCCTGAACTTTCAATTGTCTAGATGCATATGCTATAACCTTACCTCGTTGCATGAGGACGCAACCAAGGCCTAAGTTGGACGCATCGCAATAGACAACGAAATCATCACTTCCTTCAGGAAGTGATAGAACAGGAGCATTACATAACTTCTGCTTCAGCGTTTGGAACGCTTCTTCTTGCTTGGGTCCCCACTCAAAAGGCTTATTCTTCTGAGTCAAAGCAGTGAGTGGAACCGCAATCTTCGAGAAATTAGAAATGAATCGACGATAATAACCAGCAAGACCAAGAAAAGATCGAATCTCTGTAGGTGTCATCGGCGTACTCCAATCCTTAATAGCAACAATCTTGGATGGATCCACATGAATACCCTGCTCATTGACTATATGACCTAGAAACTGAACTTCTTTAAGCCAAAATTCACACTTGGAGAATTTAGCGAAAAGTTGTTCCTTCTTAAGGAGTTCCAATGTTAAGCGAAGGTGTTGCTCGTGCTCGGCTCGAGACTTCGAATAAATGAGAATATCGTCGATGAACACAATAATGAACTTGTCTAAACAAGGTTTACAGACCCTATTCATTAAGACCATAAAGATAGCCGGGGCATTCGTCAAACCAAAAGGCATGACAGTGAACTCGTAATGCCCATATCTCGTGCGGAAAGCAGTTTTGGGAATATCTTCTTCGAGAACACGAAGTTGATGATACCTAGAACGCATATCGATCTTAGAAAAAACGAAGCACCTTGCAGCTGGTCAAAGAGATCATCAATTCGAGGTAGGGGATATCGATTCTTGATGGTAAGCTTATTAAGCTCACGATAATCGATACACATTCGAAAAGACCCATCTTTCTTTTTCACGAAGAGGACAGGAGCTCCCCAAGGTGAATAACTCGGATGGATGAATCCTTTATCAGATAACTCTTGAAGCTGTTTTGATAACTCTTGCATCTCTGACGGTGCAAGACGATAAGGTGCTTTCGCGATCGGGTTGGCATTGGGTACAAGGTCAATATGAAATTCGACTTGACGAACTGGAGGCAAACCAGCCAGTTCATCAGGAAACACCTCTGGATAATCCCGAACAATCGGAATATCCTGAATACTCTTGCTCTTGCCTTTCTCCTCGGTGACATGTGCCAGAAAAGCAACATATCCTTTTCGCAAATACCTCTGAGCTTCCATACACGACATAAGCTTCAGTCCACCTGAAGGTTTCTTGCCACGAACTTCCAGAACATCGCCAGAAGACAAAGGGATACGAACAATCTTATCGAAGTAAACCACCTCAGCGTGGTGTTTGGTTAACTAATCCATTCCAATGATAACGTCAAAACTCCCAAGTTGCATCGGCGTGAGGTCAATAGGAAAAAGATGATTATCAAGGTTTAACTAACAACCACGAATAACAGAATCGAGAACAAGAGGTTTACCAGTAGCAACTTCGACAGAAAAGGGTTTCCTCAATTTAGTTCTAGGTATCGCAAGCAAAGGTTCAAAAAATAACGAAACAAAACTTCTACCGGCACCAGAATCAAAGAGAATAGATGCGGGTCGATTGTTAACAAGAAACGTACCATTGACAACAAAGGTACCTCTGACAACGAGGTTGTCAGCTCGAGCCTCGTTTGCATTCAGATTGTATGCTCGCCCACGAGTGGGAACGACAATTGGAAAAACAAAGAGGTATTGAAAACATCGACAAAACACAAGGAAGGCGATCATTTGTTCGTTACCTCGAACAAACAAACGACACGCGGTGACTAATCAAAGTAAATGGGTCAATATAATGTATCGCCGAAGATATGCTCGCCTATAAGTGAACACTCACCCCAAGAGTTCCCAGGTAAGAGTGACTGGTCCGATTATGTGGATTTGTACGAACACTCTAGCCTTAGACAGAAAACTCAGGGTACAGGCATTCACTCTTCAAGTTTGCACGTGTTCACATTATTTAGACCCAAACTTTGACGAGATTTTGAAAACTTAAAGGGTTCAAAGCCTTATAACAAAGGGTTCAAAACCTAGTAATCAATCATCCTAGAACAGATGATTAGTTTTCAAAGCGGATTCAAAAATTGTGTTCTCGTTGTGGTTATCACCTAAGGGTAGGTGACAGTTTTGTTTTAAAAATCTAAACGCAAAATTCTTTGCGTTAGGGTCCTAAAAGTTATAGTCTAGGTCAAAGCATTACTAATAACCTAATTCCCTATAACCATTGGCTCTGATACCAACTCTTCTGTCACACCCCGACCGCGTTAAAACAACAAAACCGCGGCGAAAACGTCGGGGAGTGTCGTGGCAGAATTATCGTTTCATAACCATGGATACAAAAAGTGTTTCGTTTTATTGATAATATTAAACATTAACATTGTCTTAACATAAAACAAACAAGTTACATATCGACTAATATTGTTATTATGTCACTAAAGCCTCGTCCAGATCCTATGTGACTCATGCATCCTAGTAATCATCATCAAGCATCTATACCTGAAACATATGTAAAAACAAAGTCAGCAAAGAAATGCTGGCGAGTACATAGGTTTTATAGGAGTGTCGGATTCATGGCTAGTTTAAATGTTGCAATACTTTGTTAAAAACCTTGTTTTGAAAAGAGTATAATAGTGCAACTTAATTAACCAACTCAAATCAAGCGGGTTATAGTTTATAAAACCTCGTAGCCATGATTCTTAACCCAAAAACATTTGTTTTAGTAAAGCAATTTGTAAAACATCTCGTATTAAATCGTTAGTAAAACTCGTTAATAAATCTCGTTAATAAAACTCGTATGGTTTATATCATTTCAAAAACCTCGTTTGTGTGACATCGTTCCAAAATCGTTTACCCAAGTGAACTAAATAACGCCACGGTATGTAATATGTTGAAAACACTTATATATAAGAAGTACCTGCGGCGTATCTACCATGTTTTCACCACATTACCCCCATCCCGTTATCTAAACACTTAACCAAAAACCAATCGTTTATCCAACTCGTTTAATCTTGTATGAATCATTCCCAAATCGTTATTTCGTTCAAATCGTTTAAATCGTCCTCGTTTTAATTGTGAAAACTATTTTTGGTCATCTCGCTAATGACATTCAATCCTTCGTGACTCGACTATCTCGCTTCTCGCATTAACAAACCACCAAAGGGTAAGTTAACAATCACAGATTCAGTCGTTACCCACCTAACCCACACATAACCATGGGTGCAGTCTGGTAACGGGATTTGTCAGATCCTATGGTACCATAACCTAATACTGGTCGGCTTGATCAATGCTAATGAATGCCATTCGTTATGTAAATACAACCAACTAGTTTATTCACTTTATTGAAATCGTTATTAGTTTGTATAAACCATCTTAATCATTTTTGAAATCATCATTATAATATCGAAAATCGTTTTGAAAACCATCGTTAAAACCTTGAAAACATTTAGCACATATGAATCACCCCAAAACAATTGAAAATAGTAAAATAGGGGAACTATGTACTCACGTGGAGTGCAAAGTATCCTCAATCAATAGAACTTCAACAAACTCGAGCAAACCAGAGAAATCAAACAGCACCTAGTAATCGAATCACTAGTCAAACAATAGACACCTAAATCGGAAGATCGGATAGAATGAAGTCTTGTAAACCAAATGAGTGTTGGAACTCATGTGATATGGTTTAACAAAGCCTACATCCTAAATCGAAACCTAACCTAAATGCTTTCGACCCATCGCGACCCATTAAGGTAGCTTACGCTACTTTAACGCGTCGTGCGCGCAAAAGCACATTCGAGACGTCTAACTAGTCCTATGACAAGTGTTATATGCCTAAACATGTTTAATTATGTTGCATAATCAGTTACGTGACAAAAGTTTATGTTACATATGCTTAATTACCAATTATGCATGAATAGGGCATTTTGGTCATTTACCTAAGGCATATAGACTACTCATCATACAACTACATTAAACTAGGTGACCATAAGGTATAACCTCGAAAGGTTATTTTCCCTATGCAACTATGGTCACTAAACATGTTTGGTCGGATCCTAATGATCGACCAAACGGGTCGTGTTCGAAAGTCTAAGCGGGTGTTTAGTCCTCTTGACTTACGACTCTACACAAGCACTAATCTAAAAGTGATGAGCTAAACATGCTAAATCATGTTTAGTTAAGTTAGAAAACAGGTTTTGATATAAAAACAAACGGTTTTGATACCCAAGAGTAGTTTGGTTACAAAATACGCATAAACACGCATTTTAGCCGAAACTACGACTCGTCACTACGCCTAGTCAACGTGGTAATCAGTAGGTATAGTCACAAGGGACTATAACCATCGTGATTACGCTCACGTTGCAAAGTTCAACGGAACTTTGTGTTGACCATTGACTGGTCGAAGCTGTTGACTTTCATGCTTGAAACTCAAGAACAAGCAAGAGGAGGACTTACAAAGGGTCCAAGAAGGATGTTTGATCTAAAATAGCTCAGGTATGAAGTGCAAACACCCCAACTTAGAGCTGATTTCAGATTCAAGTGTGAAACATGAGCAAGAGGGCCTTGCTATTTATAGTAATTTCACAACCATTAGGATCATTTCTGTCACACCCCGACCACGTAAAACAACAAAACGTGGCGGAAACGTCGGGGAGTGTTGTAACAGAATTATTGTTTCACAACCATGGCATACAAAGTTATATTTTATTTATCAAACAAGCGAGTTACATTGTCTTTTAAACGAAGGAAACAAAGTACACAACATCAACTAAACTAATCTTGCTTCTTTTATTGTCACTAAGGCCCGAGTCCACCCTAGTGTATCCCGATCAAACCTATGCACCTGCTCCTGAAACACATGTGAAAACAGGTACGTCAGTATAAAAATGCCTGTGAGATACATAGGTTTTGTGAAAATAGGGTTCATGACTTGGGTTTTAAAAGAAAGGTTTAATAAAAATTAGTCATGAATCTTGTTAAGTGTTTTCTTTTATAAATCATATGAAAACTTGATAAGAAATCGGATTATATAAAAGAAAGGTGTATAGTTAATGAAATAACCAAGTAAAATGAGTTTATATAAAATAAACTGTTTTGTAAAACAATGTCTTGTGAAAAATATGTTATTTGTGTAAAATGTAATATGTCTATACTGAAATGATTTAAATAATGCTACGATATGTAATATTATACAAACACTTATATATAGGAAGTATCAGCGGCGTATCCACCATGTTTGTATCATATTACACACGCCTCGTTACTCAAACCATTTACCCAAACCAACCACCAATGTAAATTGTTCATGTATAAATCAACTGTCAAGTGTTATTGTGTAAACCATATCAAAATGTCCATGTCTAATGTAAATCACCAAATGTGTATATCAATGTCAAAATGTTTATGTTTAATGTAAATCATATAATGTTATCAAAAAATATCATGTATGGCATGTGAAATATATCAGCTATGTGACACCTGTGTCACTCCAACCATCAATCAAATGCCAAACCAATGAAATATTGTATTTCATACTTGGGATTTGTAAAAATATGTGTATCGTTTGCACATATCGACTCTTGTTCGATTTCAAGCTTTAAATCGCTTTCTGGAGGGTTATACGCGCTCTGATGTGTAGATATAACCAGTTTAATCCAACGAACACTCCGGAATAGTGAAATAACCTTTACATAACTTAGAAATAAGTTTTGGAAGGTTTGGTGTGGTGAAATCAAAGTTAAATCGCTTACAGGGACTAAAGTTGACAAACTGCGAAAGTATGCCAATTTGAACTGTAACAGACATTCCGGAACATGACCATAAGTTAAACATACCATAAATATCCTTTACATAGCTTAGAAATAGGCTTTGAGGTGTTCGGTATGCTAAAATAAACTTTTGTGTCATTCAGGGACTAAAAGTGTCAAAAAGTGCACAAGTTTGCATTTTTACGCATAACTTACGTTCTGAATACATCCGGACTTCCAAAAATTTATGTAAGCACTAAAATATTTTATTTTAGTGTTCGCCATAAGAAAAATCCATTCGTCGCGTCATTTAGATCGTTTTTCGCGCTTATGCGCATTCCGTCGTAATTAAGCGAACATCGCGATCGTACGGCCAAACGAACCGACATCCGACACATTTTTGAGCACATTTTAAGTTCCCTATACTTTAACTTCATTTTAGAGCTTTGAAATGGGGTTAACGGGCCTTAAACGTGTCGAAAATGGGCTGAATGCATGACAGGGACCAAAAGTGTAAATCTGCCAAACTTGTGCCCTACGATGCGTATGGGTTTTTGCCCTACGATGCGTATGGGGTCTGCAGACCAGATGCAGTGTTTTTAACAGCCTGTTTGCAGCAGATTTAACCACAACCACACACTCACACATGCTTAGTCAGATGATAAGAACCCATTTTTAGTACCATAAGGTTCCGACACTTGTACGGATGCGATTAAGGCACGATATTCGACAAACGATCCTAACGGTGGACCTTTTACTATAAATACCCCATGCCCCATTGCTTCAAAATCACTAGAATTCTGATTTGAGGAGCTCTAAGTTGAAACCATTGTTTCATACCTGAGCTACTTGAATCGGGATTAGCATTCGGGGACCCTTCGTAAGTATTCTTTCGTTCTTTTCTGTTATTTTATTGCTTTTAGAGTCAGAAAGTCAAACTTTGTTTGACTTTCAGCGTTGACCAGCTTATGGTCAATGCGAAGTTCGTTTGAACTTCGCAACGTGATTGTAATCACGTTGGTTATAGTCCCTTGGGACTATGCCTACTGATTACCACGTTGTCTAGGGTCGTAGGGTAAGCGATCTAATAAATCGCTTATACCTTCGAACCCGACCCTTTTGGTCGATCATTAGGATCCGACCAAATACATTAGGTGACCATAGTAGGTAGGGAATAACCTTCCGAGGTTATACCCTATGGTCACATCGTTTAAGTAGTTGTATGATAGGTAGTTTATATGCCTTAGGTAAATTACCAGAATACCCTTTTCATGTATAATTGGTAATTAAGCATATGTAACCTAAACTCTTGTCACATAACTGATAATGTAACATGTTTAGGCATATAACACTTGTCATAGGACTAGTTAGACGGTCCGAACGCGTTTCACGCGCACGATGCGTTAAAGTAGCATAAGCTACCTTAATGGGTCGCGATGGGTCGTAGACACTTAGGTTAAGTTTCATTTAGTATGTAGGCTTTGTTAAACCATATCACATGAGTTTCTACACTCATTTGGTTTACAAACCCTCATGCTACCCAATCTTCCGATTTAGGTCCGGTTTATTAACATAGTTACCTATATTAGGTGCCGTTTGATTTCCGTGATATCTAGCATTGCTTGGTGGTTATCTTAGGACTATTAAGCAATCTCAGGTGAGTACATAGACCCCTCTTTTACTGTTTTCCAAACTGTTTTGGGGTGAAACACATGTGCCTACTTGTTACTTTCAAGCTTTCCTGTTTTCACATCATATACATGCTATGTTCGTTAGTACATTATAGTACATGATTTCATTACATTTCATGCTAGGTGTGCCCATTGTGTGCATTACTTAGTACATCGTTTTACATTACATTATATGCTACGTATGTCTATTGTTGTATACATAGTACAGGTCACATGCTACGTATGTCTATTGTTGTATACGTAGTACAGGTCACATGCTACGTATGTCTATTGTTGTATACGTAGTACAGGTCACATGCTACGTATGTCTATTGTTGCATACTTAGTACAGGTCACATGCTACGTATGTCTATTGTTGCATACTTAGTACAGGTCACATGCTATGTATGTCTATTGTTGCATACTTAGTACAGTTCACATGCTATGTATGTTCAATCGTTGCATTGTTCTTCATACTTAGTACATTTGTTATTCATCACATGCTTACATTTTGGATGCATATTACATGATTTACATTGATCATGCATTTATTACACAAAACATAACTTTGATTTAAACCAAGTTTTACTTCAATACTATGTTCTTGTGCATATGGTTTAGTTGATACATTTCACTAGCCATACATATCATTTTGGTTACACATTACATGATTTACATCTTGACATAAACATTTTAACATATTATTTCAATACATTTGGAAGTTGGTTTAAACATTGACATCTTACATTGTTTGGTTTGGTTTGATTAAGTGATTAAGTAACGATGCGTGTGTAATATGATACAAGTATGGTGGATACGCCGCTGGTACTTCCTATATATAAGTGTTTGCATGGTATTACATATCGTAGCGTTATTTGAATCATTTCATTTTGATACATATAACATTTTATACAAATAACATACTTTTCACAAGACATTGTTTTACAAACAACTTATCTTATACAAACTCATTTTTCATGGTTATTCATTTAACCTTACGTTTATTTATACATATCATCTGATCTTATCGATTTTCAAATGATTTACAAAACAAAGCAAATAACAAGGTTCATGACTAAACATTTTCTCAAACATAAGTCATGAATTCTATTTTCACAAAACCTATGTATCTCACAGGCATTTTTATGCTGACGTACCTATTTTCACATGTGTTTTTCAGGAGCTGTTGCATAAGATGTTCAAGATACACATAGGCAGACTTGGGCTTTAGTGACAATAAAAGATGCAAGACTAGTTAATTATGTTTTATTTCGTTGTTTGTTAAGACATTGTAACACTTTTAATCAATAAAACGAAACTTTAATTGCCATGGTTGTGAAACATTAATTCTGTTACAACACTCCCCGACGTTTCCGCCACGTTTTGTATGTTCTACGTGGTCGGGGTGTGACAGAAAAGATGGTATCAGAGCCAATGGTTATAGGGAATTAGGTTATTAGTAATGCTTTGACCTAGTCTATAACCTTCTTAGGACCCTAACGCGAGTTTACTTGCGTTTAGTCATAAAACAATACCGTCACCTATCCTTAGGCGACGACCACAACAAGAACATAAATTTCAAAACCGCTTTGAAAACTAATCATCTGTTCTAGGATGATTTATTACAAGGTTTTGAACCCTCTGTTATATGGTTTTGAACCCCTTTGAATTTTCAAAACTCTTGTCAAGGTTTTGGGTTTCTAATAATGTGAACACGTGCAAACTGGAAGGGTGAATGCCTGTATTCTGGGTTTTCTGTCTAGGCAAACACTTCGTATACATCTCATCAGACGCGAGACCAGTTGTGCTTACCTGGGAATTCTTGGGATGAGTGTTCACTTATAGGCGAGCATGTCTTCGCGATACATTATATTGACCCGCTTACTTTGATTAGTCAATGTCTCATTTGTTTGCCTTTGGTAATAAACAAATGGTCGCAATCTTCATGCATTGTCATTTTCTTTTGATTATCTTTCCCTTGTTTCCTCCCATGTCTTCCATTTTCTACATAGTGCCTCTACGTTGCAACAACAATGTCCGAACCAGGTGCTACAACTGCCCAACAAATAGGCGTCGTACTCCAGAAGACCGTTGATTTAGCTATTACCATGACTCGTCTCAAGGATGAAGCCGTATAAGGGAACTGCTCCTTGGCGCAATCAATGACACTGACATCATCTGAATCAAATACCCTGTTACAAATGTACCCACGATGGACGATGGAGACATTTGGTTAACATGTGTCGCTTTGCTGTTCAAAGCAAAGCTGTTGCAAATCCTGCTGCTGCTCAACCTTCAAATTCTGCTTCATATGTCGCCTTGGCATATCTAGCGCCTCAACCTCATGAACTTTCTACCTTGTGTATCGACTTAAGCACGCCTAGTGCAAGGTGTCGAAACACCTCTCGTTACACAAATTGCAAAATCCATATAGGATCTTTCTATCCTCATAATTAGATCCTTGTGGATGAATATCACTCAAATCGGAGCCCTTAATTGAATTATTCGTATGCTCTAATACGTACATTACAATTCAACAAGGACAAAGCCGAATTCCTTTTAAGATTTTCCTATCTTCATAGATAGATTCTTGAAAATGATTAAAGTGCCAAATGAAATCCACGGATTGGATTCCTGGTGTGCTTTAAGTATCCGTGTCCAAAGATAACAAATTAATGGTCAAGTTAAACAACTATGTGGTTATGTAACTATGTGTTTATGCTTTTTGTGTTTTTGTATACCCTGGATATTCTTATCATTCAGAATCCTCATAGAATCTTTTCTTCCTATGAAGGATTCGTAGTAGGATATTCGAAAAAGGTACTATCTTAAATCCTTAATGGACTTCTACGTTGTAGTTAAGTCCCTTGGATTATAAAGTACTATTCAAAAAGTTAAATACATCCTACGTCGGTGTAGTTAAATGTTTCTCTTAGGTAGTTGAGTTAAAGAGATCCTACGTCGATCTAAAGTTAAATACATCCTACGTCGGTGTAGTTAAATGTTTCTCTTAGGTAGTTGAGTTAAATAGATCCTACGTCGATCTAAAGTTAAATACATCCTACGTCGGTGTAATTAAATGTTTCTCTTAGGTAGTTGAGTTAAATAGATCCTACGTCGATCTAAAGTTAAATACATCCTACGTCGGTGTAATTAAATGTTTCTCTTAGGTAGTTGAGTTAAAGGGATCCTACGTCGATCTAAAGTTAAATACATCCTACGTCGGTGTAGTTAAATGTTTCTCTTAGGTAGTTGAGTTAAAGAGATCCTACGTCGATCTAAAGTTAAATACATCCTACGTCGGTGTAGTTAAATGTTTCTCTTAGGTAGTTGAGTTAAATAGATCCTACGCTGATCTAAAGTTAAATACATCCTACGTCGGTGTAATTAAATGTTTCTCTTAGGTAGTTGAGTTAAAGAGATCCTACGTCGATCTAAAGTTAAATACATCCTACGTCGGTGTAGTTAAATGTTTCTCTTAGGTAGTTGAGTTAAAGAGATCCTACGTCGATCTAAAGTTAAATACATCCTACGTCAGTGTAGTTAAATATTTCTCTTGGGTAGTTTAGCTGAAGAGATTTTTCGTTTATCTAATCCTTTGGTGACCTAGTTAAAGAGACTCTATTACAGTCAAGTTAAATCACCACAGGATTATTCGTTTGATTTTTTTTTCTCATACGCATTATAAAATGAACTGTGCGGACTGTGCAAGGAAATACGTAATTATGGAGGCCTACATAATTATGGAATTCAGTGCACAGAAACCACAGGAAGTTTTGTCATGTGTTAGGACCTATAGTAGTGACAAGAGTAATGATACGGGAAAAGTCTTGGACTTGACCAATGTCATTTTATCTTACACTCCCCAATTCTGATTTCAAGCACACACAAGTTTCCTCTAGAATTAAATTTCGGGACGAAATTTCCTAAAGTAGGGGAGACTGTGACACCTGTGTCACTCCAACCATCAATCAAATTCCAAACCAATGAAATATTGTATTTCATACTTGGGATTTGTAAAAATATGTGTATCGTTTGCACATATCGACTCTTGTTCGATTTCAAGCTTTAAATCGCTTTCTGGAGGGTTATACGCGCTCTGATGTGTAGATATAACCAGTTTAATCCAACGAACACTCCGTAATAGTGAAATAACCTTTACATAACTTAGAAATAAGTTTTGGAAGGTTTGGTGTGGTGAAATCAAAGTTAAATCGCTTACAGGGACTAAAGTTGACAAACTGCGAAAGTATGCCAATTTGAACTGTAACAGACATTCCGGAACATGACCATAAGTTAAACATACCATAAATATCCTTTACATAGCTTAGAAATAGGCTTTGAGGTGTTCGGTATGCTAAAATAAACTTTTGTGTCATTCAGGGACTAAAAGTGTCAAAAAGTGCACAAGTTTGCATTTTTACGCATAACTTACGTTCTGAATACATCCGGACTTCCAAAAATTTATGTAAGCACTAAAATATTTTATTTTAGTGTTCGCCATAAGAAAAATCCATTCGTCGCGTCATTTGGATCGTTTTTCGCGCTTATGCGCATTCCGTCGTAATTAAGCGAACATCGCGATCGTACGGCCAAACGAACCGACATCCGACATATTATTGAGCACATTTTAAGTTCCCTATACTTTAACTTCATTTTAGAGCTTTGAAATGGGGTTAACGGGCCTTAAACGTGTCGAAAATGGGCTGAATGCATGACAGGGACCAAAAGTGTAAATCTGCCAAACTTGTGCCCTACGATGCGTATGGGTTTTTGCCCTACGATGCGTATGGGGTCTGCAGACCAGATGCAGTGTTTTTAACAGCCTGTTTGCAGCAGATTTAACCACAACCACACACTCACACATGCTTAGTCAGATGATAAGAACCCATTTTTAGTGCCATAAGGTTCCGACACTTGTACGGATGCGATTAAGGCACGATATTCGACAAACGATCCTAACGATGGACCTTTTACTATAAATACCCCATTGCTTCAAAATCACTAGAATTCTGATTTGAGGAGCTCTAAGTTGAAACCATTGTTTCATACCTGAGCTACTTGAATCGGGATTAGCATTCGGGGACCCTTCGTAAGTATTCTTTCGTTCTTTTCTGTTATTTTATTGCTTTTAGAGTCAGAAAGTCAAACTTTGTTTGACTTTCAGCGTTGACCAGCTTATGGTCAATGCGAAGTTCGTTTGAACTTCGCAACGTGATTGTAATCACGTTGGTTATAGTCCCTTGGGACTATGCCTACTGATTACCACGTTGTCTAGGGTCGTAGGGTAAGCGATCTAATAAATCGCTTATACCTTCGAACCCGACCCTTTTGGTCGATCATTAGGATCCGACCAAATACATTAGGTGACCATAGTAGGTAGGGAATAACCTTCCGAGGTTATACCCTATGGTCACATCGTTTAAGTAGTTGTATGATAGGTAGTTTATATGCCTTAGGTAAATTACCAGAATACCCTTTTCATGTATAATTGGTAATTAAGTATATGTAACCTAAACTCTTGTCACATAACTGATAATGTAACATGTTTAGGCATATAACACTTGTCATAGGACTAGTTAGACGGTCCGAACGCGTTTCACGCGCACGATGCGTTAAAGTAGCATAAGCTACCTTAATGGGTCGCGATGGGTCGTAGACACTTAGGTTAAGTTTCATTTAGTATGTAGGCTTTGTTAAACCATATCACATGAGTTTCTACACTCATTTGGTTTACAAACCCTCATGCTACCCAATCTTCCGATTTAGGTCCGGTTTATTAACATAGTTACCTATATTAGGTGCCGTTTGATTTCCGTGATATCTAGCATTGCTTGGTGGTTATCTTAGGACTATTAAGCAATCTCAGGTGAGTACATAGACCCCTCTTTTACTGTTTTCCAAACTGTTTTGGGGTGAAACACATGTGCCTACTTGTTACTTTCAAGCTTTCCTGTTTTCACATCATATACATGCTATGTTCGTTAGTACATTATAGTACATGATTTCATTACATTTCATGCTAGGTGTGCCCATTGTGTGCATTACTTAGTACATCGTTTTACATTACATTATATGCTACGTATGTCTATTGTTGTATACATAGTACAGGTCACATGCTACGTATGTCTATTGTTGTATACGTAGTACAGGTCACATGCTACGTATGTCTATTGTTGTATACATAGTACAGGTCACATGCTACGTATGTCTATTGTTGCATACTTAGTACAGGTCACATGCTACGTATGTCTATTGTTGCATACTTAGTACAGGTCACATGCTATGTATGTCTATTGTTGCATACTTAGTACAGTTCACATGCTATGTATGTTCAATCGTTGCATTGTTCTTCATACTTAGTACATTTGTTATTCATCACATGCTTACATTTTGGATGCATATTACATGATTTACATTGATCATGCATTTATTACACAAAACATAACTTTGATTTAAACCAAGTTTTACTTCAATACTATGTTCTTGTGCATATGGTTTAGTTGATACATTTCACTAGCCATACATATCATTTTGGTTACACATTACATGATTTACATCTTGACATAAACATTTTAACATATTATTTCAATACATTTGGAAGTTGGTTTAAACAGTGACATCTTACGTTGTTTGGTTTGGTTTGATTAAGTGATTAAGTAACGATGCGTGTGTAATATGATACAAGTATGGTGGATACGCCGCTGGTACTTCCTATATATAAGTGTTTGTATGGTATTACATATCGTAGCGTTATTTGAATCATTTCAGTTTGATACATATAACATTTTATACAAATAACATACTTTTCACAAGACATTGTTTTACAAACAACTTATCTTATACAAACTCATTTTTCATGGTTATTCATTTAACCTTACGTTTATTTATACATATCATCTGATCTTATCGATTTTCAAATGATTTACAAAACAAAGCAAATAACAAGGTTCATGACTAAACATTTTCTCAAACATAAGTCATGAATTCTATTTTCACAAAACCTATGTATCTCACAGGCATTTTTATGCTGACGTACCTATTTTCACATGTGTTTTTCAGGAGCTGTTGCATAAGATGTTCAAGATACACATTGGCAGACTTGGGCTTTAGTGACAATAAAAGATGCATGTTGTATTTCGTTGTTTGTTAAGACATTGTAACACTTTTAATCAATAAAACGAAACTTTAATTGCCATGGTTGTGAAACATTAATTCTGTTACAACACTCCCCGACGTTTCCGCCACGTTTTGTATGTTCTACGTGGTCGGGGTGTGACAAGCTAAACCATAGGTAAAATGCACAAAAACAGGGTATTGAATTAAACATAGTTTAAGTCAAAGTTATGTTTTATGGAACAAATGCATGCTATACTGATACAAACATCTATGCGGTATTGTTATAATGCATACATCCAAGCCTTGTGACTGTGGTTATAGACCTTTAAACAAATTAAAGGTCTATCTAAGTTATGTGTATCGAATTCGGTCATTCCTTCCATCCAAACATACCTAGGATGTCAGAAACGGGAGTTGTCAATTCCTATGGTACCACTACCTACTAACGAACGACGTAGCTAATGTTAATGAATGTATATTGTCCCATTTGAACAAACGAAATGTCATACCAAAATGTAAGCATGTGAAAACAATGCACTAAGTATGTAATCAAATGAACATACATAGCGTGAAATGTAATGTAAAACAATGTACTAAGTATGCACACAATGGACATACATAGCATGAAATGTAATGTAGAACAATGTACTAAATATGCACACAATGGGCATACATAGCATGAAATGTAATGTAAAACAATGAACTAAATATGCACACAATGGGCATACATAGCATGAAATGTAATGTAAAACAATGTACTAAATATGCACACAATGGGCATACATAGCATGAAATGTAATGTAAAAAAATGTACTAAATATGCACACAATGGGCATACATAGCATGAACACAATGAAATGATGTACTATAAGTGTACTATTGAACATAACAAGCATATGATATGAAAACATGGAAAAGCATGAAAGTAACAAGTAGGCACATGTGTTTCACCCCAAAATGTTTGGAAAACAGTAAAAGAGGGGTCAATGTACTCACTTGAGATTTCTTAGAAGTCCTAAGATAACCACCAAGCAATGCTAGAGATCACGAAATCAAACGGCACCTAATATAGGTAACTATGTTAATAAACCGGACCTATATCGGAGGATCAGATAGAATCAGGGCTCGTAAACCAAATGAGTATGGGAACTCATGTAGTATGGTTTAACAAAGCCTACATACTAAATGAAACCTAGCCTAAGTGCTTACGACCCATCACGGCCCGCTTAGCAAGCTTATGCCACTTTAACTCGTCGTTCGCGTAAAACGCGTTCGGAACGCCTAACTAGTCCTATGACAAGTAAAATATGCCTTAACATATCTAATATTGTTACCAAATCAGTTTAGATACCAAAAGTTATGTTACATATGCTTAAAATGAATTTTGGCATAAAAAGGGCATTTTGGTAATTTACCTAAGGCATATAAACTACCTATCATACAACTACTTAAACGAAGCGACCATAAGGTATAACCTCGAAAGGTTATTCCCTATATACTATGGTCACCTAATGTGTTTGGTCGGATCCTAATGATCACCAAATGGGTCGGGTTCGAAGGTATAAGCGATTTATTAGATCGCTTACCCTTACGACCCTAGACAACGTGGTAATCAGTAGGCATAGTCACAAGGGACTATAACCATCGTGATTACGCTCACGTTGCGAAGTTCAAACGAACTTCGCATTGACCATAAACTGGTCAATGCAGAAAGTTAAACAAAGTTTGACTTTCGGACTCGAAAAGCAATAAAAGAACGAAGGAATACTTACAAAGGGTCCCCGAAAGCTAATCTTGATTCAAGTAGCTCAGGTATGAAACAATGGTTTCAACTTAGAGCTTCTCAAATCAGATTCTTGTGGGTTTTGCAATGAATGGGGTTGGGTATTTATAGATTTCGTTTCACCGTTAGGATCGTTTCTTGGAAACCGTGCTTTGATCACATCCCTACACTTGTTGGCAAGCTCATTTACATCAAATTGGCCCCCCGTAAGCAGGAAACAACACTTGGAATTGGATTGGGAGTGCTAAACAGCTGTTAACATGTGTTAAAAATGGCTTTTTCTGATCAGAAGGGGCCTCGCGTGACTCCAAGGGGGCTCGGTGTCACGCTAAGGTCCTTCTGATCAGCAACCAATTTCCAAAGTTTCTAATTAAGTCCCCGTTGTGTATTAAGGCCATTTCCGACATGTTTAAGGTTCGTTAAGCCATTTTCAAGGCCCTAAAATGATGCCTAAACATTGTGGACATGAAACATGCTCAAAAATATCCCGGATGTCGGTTCGTTTGGTCGTACGATCGCAATGTTCGCTTAATTACGACGTAATGCGCATAAGCGCGAAAAACGATCCAAATTGCGCGACGAATGGATTTTTCTTATGCCAAACACTAAAACAAAATATTTTAGTGCTTACATAAATTTTTGGATGTCCGGATGTATTCAGAACGTAAGTTATGCGCGAAAATGCAAACTTGTGCACTTTTTGACGATTTTAGTCCCTGAATGACCCAAAAGTTTATTTTCGCACACCGAACCCTTCGAAGCCTATTTCTAAGATATGTAAAGGATATTTATGGTATGTTTAACTTATGGTCATGTTCCAGAATGTCTGTTACAGTTTAAATTGGCATACTTTCGCAGTTTGTCAAATTTAGTCCCTGTAAGCAAATTAACTTGTTTTTGCCATACCAAAGCCTTTAAAACTTATTTCTAAGTTATGTAAAGGTTATTTAAGGTATGTTAAGTATATGTTGATGTTCCGGAGTATTTGTCGCATTAAACTGATTACGTTTACGCACCAGTTTGCGTATAACTCTCCAGAAAGCGATATAGAGTTTGAAATTGAACAAAAGTTAAAACATGAAAAATGTCAAACATAAATAAACAAACATTGGGATCAAATAAATTTGTTTTATTGATAACCGAACTGTTCACAATGATTACAAGCATAGATGTTACAGTCTCCCCTACTTGTGGAAATTTCGTCCCGAAATTTATTTAGAGGAAACTCGTGGGAAAAGATGCGGATATTTCGCCTTCATTTGATCTTCGCGTTCCCAAGTAAACTCGGGTCCATGTTTAGCTTCCCAGTGAACTTTGACCAAAGGAATGCGCTTGCGTTTGAGCCACTTGACTTCACGTTCCATGATTTCCACTGGCTTCTCAACAAATTTCAGTGTTTTATCAACACGAATTTCGTCAAGTGGTATGTGGAGGTTCTCATCAGCTAAACACTTCTTGAGATTGGATACGTGAAAGGTTGGATGAACATTTCCAAGTTTAGGAGGTAACTCAAGTCTGTAGGCTACCTTACCGATTCTTTCGACGATCTTGAATGGTCCAACGTATCTAGGTGCAAGTTTTCCTTTCTTTCCAAATCTGATCACACCTTTCCAAGGTGAGACCTTAAGTAATACTCGATCACCGACTTGAAATTCCAAGGGCTTGCGTTTTGGGTCCGCGTAACTCTTTTGACGGCTCCTAGCTGTCTAAAGGTTATCACGAACTTTCTTAATCTTATCAGTTGTCTCTAAAATGAGGGCAGGTCCAGTAAGCTGAGCCTCGCCGATCTCATTCCAACAGACTGGTGAACAACATTTTCGACCATAGAGAGCTTCGAACGGAGCCATTTTGATGCTGGTGTGATAACTGTTGTTGTAGGAGAATTCAATTAACGGAAGATGTGAATCCCAACTACCACCAAAGTCGATCACACAAGCTCTAAGCATATCCTCCAGAGTCTGGATTGTTCTTTCAGATTGACCATCCGTTTGCGGATGATAAGCTGTGCTCAGGTTAAGTTGGGTCCCCATAGCAGATTGCATGGTTCTCCAAAAATGAGAAGTGAAACGAGCAGCTCTGTCAGAAATGATGTTCAAAGGAACACCATGTCGAGCTACAATTTCATCCACATAGATTTTTGCAAGTTTGTCAGCAGGAAAATTCTCACGGATTGGCAAGAAATGCGCTGACTTAGTAAGACGATCAACAACTACCCAGATGGCATCATGACCTTTCTTTGTGCGCGGAAGTTTAGTAATGAGATCCATAGTAATGTTTTCCCATTTCCAAACTGGTATCTCTGGTTGCACCAATAAACCAGAAGGACGCTGATGTTCAGCCTTAACCTTAAGACAAGTAAGGCATTTTGATACATATAAGGCAATGTCTTTCTTCATACCAGGCCACCAATACTGAATACGAAGATCCTTATACATTTTATCTGAGCCAGGATGAACAGAATAACGAGACTTATGGGCTTCATCCATAAGCAAGGTGCGAAGGTTATCTTGGCTTGGGACCCACAAACGGTCCATGAAGTAATACGATCCATTGTCCTTCAGTTCCAGATCAGGTGTTATGTGATAGGGAAATTCCTTATCCATCAAACCTTGTGAAACACAAGATTGTTGAGCCTGAGAAATGCGTGCCTGGATATCGGATCGAGCTTGGATAACAGATTGAACACGAACACAATGAAGCTTAGTACGTTCCTTACGACTCAATGCATCGGCTACGACATTCGCCTTACCAGGATGGTAGCGAATTTCGCAGTCATAGTCGTTTAGAAGCTCGACCCAACGTCGTTGCCTCATGTTGAGTTCTTTCTGATTGAAGATATGTTGAAGACTTTTGTGGTCCGTGAAAACCACACATTTTGTTCTGTACAAATAGTGTCTCCAGATCTTAAGAGCGAAGACAACTGCACCCAACTCAAAATCATGAGTGGTGTAGTTCTTCTCATGTATCTTCAACTGCCTCGATACATATGCTATGACTTTGTTCCTTTGCATCAGAACACAACCAAGACCCAATTTAGATGCATCGCAATAAACGACGAAATCATCATTGCCCTCAGGCAAAGTCAGAACAGGCGCGTCGCAAAGTTTTTATTTCAAAGTCAGAAACGCTTCCTCTTGTTTGACTCCCCAATCAAAGGGTTTGTTCTTCTGAGTTAGAGCAGTTAGAGGAACTGCAATCTTTGAGAAGTTTTCAATGAAGCAGCGGTAATAACCCGCAAGACCAAGAAAAGAACGAACTACAGTAGGAGTAGTAGGCGTATCCCAATCCTTGATCGCACTGATCTTGGAGGGATCTACATGAATACCTCGTTCGTTGACAATATGTCCTAAAAATTGAACTTCTTTAAGCTAGAATTCACACTTGGAGAATTTGGCGAAAAGTTGCTCTTTCTTTAGGAGTTCCAGAGTAAGACGAAGATGTTGCTCGTGATCAGCTCGCGTCTTAGAGTATATCAAGAAGTCATCAATAAAAACAATGATGAACTGATCTAAATAAGGCTTGTAGACCCTATTCATTAAGTCCATGAAAACAGCAGGAGCATTAGTCAAACCAAATGGCATGACTGTGAACTCATAATGCCCATAACGAGTGCGGAACGCTGTCTTGGGAATATCTTCTTCATGCACACGAAGTTGATGATATCCAGATCGCAGATCGATCTTCGAAAAATAAGAAGCGCCTTGTAACTGATCAAAGAGATCATCGATGCGAGGTAGGGGATATCGATTCTTGATGGTAAGCTTGTTAAGCTCACGATAAGCAATACACATCCTAAAAGATCCATCCTTCTTCTTGACAAAAAGAACGGGAGCACCCCAAGGTGAAAAGCTAGGACGGATAAAACCTTTGTCAGAGAGTTCCTGAAGTTGCTTAGACAACTCTTGCATCTCAGACGGTGCAAGACGATATGGAGATCTGGCAATGGGATTTGCACCAGGCACGAGATCAATACGAAACTCGACTTGGCGTGCTGGGGGTAGACCAGGTAAATCTTCAGGGAATAATTCAGAATAATCCCGAACAACGGGAATATCTTGGATAGACTTACCTTTGCCTTTATCTGCTGTGACATGTGCCAAGAAGGCCACATAATTCTTTCGTAGATACTTCCGAGCTTTAAAACAAGACATAAGTTTGAGACTACCAGCAGGTTTCTCACCATGAACCTGTAGGATCTCGCCTGTCGAAAGCGGCACACGAACAATCTTCTCAAAACAAACTACCTCCGCGCGATGCTTGGCTAACCAATCCATACCCACAATAACGTCGAAGCTTCCAAGTTGCATAGGCGTGAGGTTAATAGGAAAAAGATGATCGTTAAGGTTCAACTGGCAGTTGCGAAGAACAGAATCAAGAATAATGGGTTCACCACTAGCAACCTCTACTGTTAAAGGTTTACCTAGTTTCGTTCTAGACATGCGAAGTAATGGCTCAAAAGATAATGACACAAAACTCTTATCGGCACCCGAATCAAAAAGAACAGATGCAGGCTGATTATTAATAAAGAACGTACCGTTCACCACTTCATTGTTTGCCTGTGCCTCTTGTGCATTCATGTTGAAGACTCGCCCTTGAGCCTGAGCCTGATTCTGATTCGCATTCACCAATCTTGGGCACTGGTTACGGTAGTGGGTCAGATCCCCACAGTTGTAACAAGAACCTGGCGGGTAGTGTGGTCGTGCAGCTTGACCTTGTTGCTGAGCAGGAAGCTGAGCAACTCGTTGAGCTGGGTTCTGAACTGCCCGATTCTGAGCAAACCGATATACATCGGCAAGATGACCTGACTTCCCACAGTTAGTACAGAAACGGCACGGATGATGCGGCTGATGGTGACTGTTGCATCTATTGCACAAAGGTGCTTTCCCTGTATAGGGCTTCTTCGCTGGAGGCTGTGCGGGTTGGTTGGGAGCTGCCTGGTTAGCTTGGGCAGTGACAGCAAAATTTTGGGAAGCCTTATGCTTCCTTGACCTTTTCGAAGAACCAGAATCCTTATCCTTCTTGTTTTGACCTTTCTTGCTATCTTCTTTGTCAGACGCCTGCTTCTTACCTTTGTCACCCTTTTTATGCAGCTTTCCCTTTCGAACCTGCGACTCAGTCAATGTCGCTGCTAACTCGATCGCCTGACGGAGTGTGGTAGGGTTACTACCAGTAATGATGTCTTGTACTGAGTCAGGTAGACCATCGATGTACCTTTCGATAGCCTTGTCGAGTGGGGTAACCATTGTTGGGCATAGCAGACTCAACTCCTCAAACGTATCAGTATACGCCCGATGCTCACCACTATCTTGTTTCAAGTCATCGAACTCTCTCTCCAAAGCTCGCTGTTCATGACGAGGACAAAACTCCCTCATCATAAGGGCCCTAAGTTCGGCCCAAGTTTGTGCTAGAGCAACTTCTACACCACGGTCTCTCATAACCCCGTTCCACCATGTGAGAGCCCTCTTCTGAAACACACTCGAAGAAAACTCGACCTTGCGATTATCCGGACACTGAACATGACGAAATGTGCTCTTCGTGCTCTCGAACCACTGAAGGAGCCCAGTTGCTCCTTCCGTACCACTAAACTTGAGTGGTTTAGCCGAGTTAAAACTCTTGAAATTGCAAGGAGCATTGTTGTTGTCGTTGGCTTGGTTCCATTGAGCAAAGAGGTTCGGGAATTGAGCAGCCATTTGCTGCGCAATGATCTCTGCCACTTTGGCAGTCGCTATCTGATTTTCGCGTCGAGGAGGCATTCTAAAAGAGGAAACATGAAAGGAAACGAGTGAGATGTTTGGGTGAAAAGAATGAGATGATGCAAAAAATTGATAATGGCAAAGATGGTGGTCATTTGTTTGTTACCACAAGGTAAACAAACGACACATTGTGACTAATCAAAGTAAATGGGTGAAAAATAATGTATCGCGAAGACATGCTCGCCTATAAGTGAACACTCACCCCAAGAGTTCCCAGGTAAGAGTGACTGGTCCGATTATGTGGATTTGTACGAACACTCTAGCCTTAGACAAAAAACCCAGGGTACAGGCATTCACTCTTCCAGTTTGCACGTGTTCACACTATCTAAAAACCCAAAACTTTGACGAGATTTTGAAAATTTGGAAGGCAGAAGGCCAAAAATCAAACTGGAAGGGTTCAAAACCTTACAACAGAGGGTTCAAAACCTAGTAATCAATCATCCTAGAACAGATGATTAGTTTTCAAAGCGGATTCACACTTGATGTTCCCGTTGTGGTTATCACCTAAGGATAGGTGAAGTGCATGTTTTAAAATCTAAACACAAGATCACTTGTGTTAGGGTCCTAGAAAGGTTATAGTCTAGGTCAAAGCATTACTAATAACCTAATTCCCTATAACTATTGGCTCTGATACCAACTCTTCTGTCACACCCCGACCACGTAAAACAACAAAACGTGGCGGAAACGTCGGGGAGTGTTGTAACAGAATTATTGTTTCACAACCATGGCATACAAAGTTATATTTTATTTATCAAACAAGCGAGTTACATTGTCTTTTAAACGAAGGAAACAAATTACACAACATCAACTAAACTAATCTTGCTTCTTTTATTGTCACTAAGGCCCGAGTCCACCCTAGTGTATCCCGATCAAACCTATGCACCTGCTCCTGAAACACATGTGAAAATAGGCACGTCAGCATAAAAATGCCTGTGAGATACATAGGTTTTGTGAAAATAGGATTCATGACTTGGGTTTTAAAAGAAAGGTTTAATAAAAATTAGTCTTGAATCTTGTTAAGTGTTTTCTTTTATAAATCATATGAAAACTTGATAAGAAATCGGATTATATAAAAGAAAGGTGTATGGTTAATGAAATAACCAAGTAAAATGAGTTTATATAAAATAAACTGTTTTGTAAAACAATGTCTTGTGAAAAATATGTTATTTGTGTAAAATGTAATATGTCTATACTGAAATGATTTAAATAACGCTACGATATGTAATATTATACAAACACTTATATATAGGAAGTACCAGCAGCGTATCCACCATGTTTGTATCATATTACACACGCCTCGTTACTCAAACCATTTACCCAAACCAACCACCAATGTAAATTGTTCATGTATAAATCAATTGTCAAGTGTTATTGTGTAAACCATATCAAAATGTCCATGTCTAATGTAAATCACCAAATGTGTATATCAATGTCAAAATGTTTATGTTTAATGTAAATCATATAATGTTATCCAAAAATATCATGTATGGCATGTGAAATATATCAACTAAACCATAGGTAAAATGCACAAAAACAGGGTATTGAATTAAACATAGTTTAAGTCAAAGTTATGTTTTGTGGAATAAATGCATGCTATACTGATACAAACATCTATGCGGTATTGTTATAATGCATACATCCAAGCCTTGTGACTATGGTGATAGACCTTTAAACAAATTAAAGGTTTATCTAAGTTATGTGTATCGAATTCGGTCATTCCTCCATCCAAACATACCTAGGATGTCAGGAACGGGAGTTGTCAATTCCTATGGTACCACTACCTACTAACGAACGGCGTAGCTAATGTTAATGAATGTATATTGTCCCATTTGAACAAACCAAATGTCATACCAAAATGTAAGCATGTGAAAACAATGCACTAAGTATGTAATCAAATGAACATACATAGCGTGAAATGTAATGTAAAACAATGTACTAAATATGCACACAATGGACATACATAGCATGAAATGTAATGTAGAACAATGTACTAAATATGCACACAATGGGCATACATAGCATGAAATGTAATGTAAAACAATGTACTAAATATGCACACAATGGGCATACATAGCATGAAATGTAATGTAAAACAATGTACTAAATATGCACACAATGGGCATACATAGCATGAACACAATGAAATCATGTACTATAAGTGTACTATTGAACATAACAAGCATATGATATGAAAACATGGAAAAGCATGAAAGTAACAAGTAGGCACATGTGTTTCACCCCAAAATGTTTGGAAAACAGTAAAAGAGGGGTCTATGTACTCACTTGAGATTGCTTAGAAGTCCTAAGATAACCACCAAGCAATGCTAGAGATCACGGAATCAAACGACACCTAATATAGGTAACTATGTTAATAAACCGGACCTATATCGGAGGATCAGATAGAATGAGGGCTCGTAAACCAAATGAGTATGGGAACTCATGTAGTATGGTTTAACAAAGCCTACATACTAAATGAAACCTAGCCTAAGTGCTTACGACCCATCACGGCCCGCTTAGGTAGCTTATGCCACTTTAACGCGTCGTTCGCATAAAACGCGTTCGGAACGCCTAACTAGTCCTATGACAAGTAAAATATGCCTTAACATATCTAATGTTACCAAATCAGTTTAGATACCAAAAGTTATGTTACATATTCTTAAAATGAATTTTGGCGTAAAAAGGGCATTTTGGTAATTTACCTAAGGCATATAAACTACCTATCATACAACTACTTAAACGAAGCGACCATAAGGTATAACCTCGGAAGGTTATTCCCTATATACTATGGTCACCTAATGTGTTTGGTCGGATCCTAATGATCGACCAAATGGGTCGGGTTCGAAGGTATAAGCGATTTATTAGATCGCTTACCCTTACGACCCTAGACAACGTGGTAATCAGTAGGCATAGTCACAAGGGACTATAACCATCATGATTATGCTCACGTTGCGAAGTTCAAACAAACTTCGCATTGACCATAAACTGGTCAATGCAGAAAGTCAAACAAAGTTTGACTTTCGGACTCGAAAAGCAATAAAAGAACGAAGGAATACTTACAAAGGGTCCCCGAAAGCTAATCTTGATTCAAGTAGCTCAGGTATGAAACAATGGTTTCAACTTAGAGCTTCTCAAATCAGATTCTTGTGGGCTTTGCAATGAATGGGGTTGGGTATTTATAGATTTCGGTTCACCGTTAGGATCGTTTCTTGGAAACCGTGCTTTGATCATATCCCTACACTTGTTGGCAAGCTCATGTACATCAAATTGGCCCCCCATAAGCAGGAAACAACACTTGGATGTCCGGATATATTCAGAACATGAGATATGCGCGAAAATGCAAACTTGTGCACTTTTTGACGCTTTTAGTCCCTAAATGACCAATAAAGTTTATTTTAGCATACCGAACCCCTCAAAGCCTATTTATAAGCTATTTAAAGGATATTTAGGGTATGTTTAACTTATGATCAAGTTCCGGAGTGTTCGTTGCTACACAAATCGGTATAGTTTCGCAGTTTGACACAAATAGTCCCTGCGATCGAACAAAGTTGATTTCAACACACTAAACCATCCAGAACTTATTTCTAAGTTATGTGGAGGTTATTTAGGGTATGTTAAGCCTATGTCACTATTCCGGAGTGTTTGTTGCATTAAACTGGTTATATTTACGCATCAGTGCGCGTATAACCTTCCTGAAAGCGATTTAGAGCTTGAAATCGGAATTGAATCGAATTGTAAAATCACCAAACAAAATTACACATATAATAACATCAAAACACATATAGTAACACAAAATCACATTGTTTTATTAATAATCATCATTGTTTTGCATCGTACATCGATTACAGAGTACAGTTGTCACAGTTAATGCTTCTAGCATTATCAATCCATGAGGGAATTCTTTCCATCTTATCTAAATATGCATGTGCTTTCACTCTTTAGAAATTTTGCTACATAAATTTGCCCTTTTAACACATAGATATCTATATCATATGCAAAAATATCATGAACACTTGCTTTTATCTCCAAAATCCATATTGTACCATGTTTGTACACTGTGTACATTGAGATGCCATAATAACCAGGTACACATTTTCTATGTATGTTTATTGGAGTATTGGTGCACAATAATTAGATCCATAAGGTGTCTCTATTATAACCTCTTAAGCACTCAAATGCTTTAGGATACTCATGGAGAGTTCCAATTATATTATATTCAATAACATATACAACATGCATATGTATTCAGATCTGAATTTATATAATAATCATAATATTCTCGAGAACTTATTTTATATGACTTAGTATCAAGTGATACATAACTTTCTTAAGACGCATGTCAATTCTCTTTTATATATTACCAGACTAATAAGATATTGGAAAGTCAATGCATCCACCACTAGAGAATAATCAATCATAGGTCTTTGTGAAAGTTCTTGTGCCACCAATTTTGACTTATATCACTTAACTTGATTTTCACATGATTCGCGTAAAAGACACATTTGTATCCAGCATATTTTACAACTTCAGTTGTATGGACTGTTGGTCCAGAAACTTTCCATTTTATTAGAGAACTAAACTCTGCCTTATTTGCGTCTTTCTATTTTGGCCAATAATTTCTTAATATTCATTCATAGGCAGATCTTAAATCTTGATCCTCGTCATTTCATCATTTCAAGCGCTATATTATATACAAAAGTATAACGATGTCGATTTTGTTTCGATTCGATACATATCTTAGACATGATACAACTTATCGAGATCTCTTTATTTTCAGGTACCTGAGGTTCTTCTTGAACCATCATGTCTACGGTCTCTTCAGGAGATCTTATTACTATAACCTCGTGTAACACCCTTAAAATTTTTTATAAAATACACCATTTCTATTAAATAATTTTTAATTAAGTAACATAACATTCATTAACGGAGTTCATAAGTACGTCAACCTTAGTCAACTAATGACTAAGTTAAAACATTTCAAAAAGTAGATTAACAAGTGTTTACAACCCATACACAAAAGTACTAAAGTTTTAACGTTGCGGAAGCTTCAAAATGTCGTGTTCGGTTCTTCATCATTTGCTTGACCGCCATCCGTAAGATCCACCTTGTTACCTAGGGTTTGACTCTAGACATCATATTAAGTCAACATTCATTCATGCATGGCATATCTAGGCTCAATTTTAGTTTTTCACAATTAACCTAGAATTCATGATGTATCAAAGTACCAAGATTTTACATACCTTTTGATCCTTACGACGAGGTGATTACTAATTTGTGTTTAGAATTCGATTTGGGATGGATTTCAGGCTTCAATTTTGCAAATTTTAGTGTGAAGCTAAGGTTTGGAGAATACCCTGGTCGCCCCTTTCATCTTGTTCGACTAGACACACCCAAAATGGTGTGTTTGGTGAGTTTTGTTACAAATCAGCATTTAACTTTCTTTTTTGGCAAGTTTAGTCCCTCACTTATCATCTAACTTCAAGTACTAGTGTTTTTAACCTAGTGTTAGTTATTTCTAGGATTGTAATTTTAACTAGGTTAAAATTTCTAGATGGTCAATTCTTGTTTATGAAATCCTTAAATTTCTAATATAAAGATTTATATTTTCGGGGTGTTACAAGTCCACCCCCCTTAAAAGGGTTTCGTCCCCGAAACCTAATTACGTACCAAATAAAGTAGTGTAAATCCGTCGCATCTCCTCTTCGGACTCCCACGTAGTGTCCGAACCTTTCCTATGCTCCCATTTGACTTTGACTTGGTCAATTTGTTTATTTCGTAAATGTTTGATCTTTCGGTCTAAAATCTCCACCGGTCTCACCGCATAATTCAGACTATTATCCACTTCGATATCATCGTAATGGATATAGGCCGTTTCGTCTGCTAGACACTTTCTTAATTGTGACACGTGGAACGTGCCATGGATCCCACTTAGTTCCTCCGGTAGCTCAAGGTGGTAAGCTACCTTGCCAACTCTTTCGATAATTTTAAATGGCCCAGTAAACCTCGGGCTTAGCTTCCCCCTTTTTCTGAATCTAATAACGCCCTTCCATGGGGAGACTTTTAGCATGACCATGTCACCAACCTGGAATTCGATTGGCCTATTCCTTTTATCAGCATACGCCTTTTGCCTGTCTTAAGCTGCTTTCAAGTATACCCGAACTATATCGATCTTTTCATTCGTGGCTCGTACTATATCTTGATGAGCGAGTTCACATGGACCCACTTCACCCCAACATACCGGGGTTCGACACTTCCTACCATAAAGCATTTCGTACGGTGCCATCTTGATACTAGATTGGTAGCTGTTATTATACGAAAACTCGACCAACGGTAGGTGAACATCCCAACTGCCTCCAAAGTCGATTATACACGCCCGTAGCATGTCCCCCAATGTTTGTATCGTTCTTTCACTCTGCCCATCCGTTTGAGGATGGTACGCAGTGCTAATGAACAATTTGGTTCCCATTTGCTCTTGAAAATCTCGCCAGAAATTCGAAGTAAACCGGGTATCCCTATCAGACACGATGGATACCGGCACTCCATGACGTGCTATTATTTCATTAGTGTAAACTTCTGACATCTTTTCTGACGTGTAAGTCTCACGAATCGGAATGAAGTGAGCACTTTTCGTCAATCTATCCACCACTACCCATATGGCATCGAAACCACGATTCGTCTTAGGCAACTTGGTTAATAGGTCCATTGTAATATGTTCCCATTTCCAAACCGGAATTTCTAACGGTTGGAGTTTGCCGTATGGTTTCTGGTGCTCCGCCTTGACTTGTAAACATGTCAAGCATTTTTCCACATACTTCGCCACATCCCTCTTCATTCCGGGCCACCAATAATTTTGTTTCAAATCATTGTACATCTTGGTCGCACCCGGATGAATTGAATAACGGGATTTATGAGCTTCATTAAGTAGAAGCGCCTTCACTCCACAAGTGTGTGGGACCCATATCCTTCCGGATCGAGTCTTCAACCTGTTATTTCCATCCGACAAATCTTTCAATTGACCAATTATCCTTTCTTTCTTCCAATTCTCTTCTTTCATTTCTTCAAATTGCGCCTCTCGAATACGTTCAAGTATACCTGAGGTCACCACGAGTTGCATTGATCTTACTCGTATTGGGACATAGTCTGCTTTTCTGCTTAGAGCATCCGCCACCACATTAGCCTTTCCAGGGTGGTAATGTATTTCACAATCGAAGTCTTTCACCGTTTCTAGCCATCGTCTTTGTCGCATATTTAACTCCTTCTGATCGAAGAAGTATTTTAAGCTCTTGTGATCGGTGAATATGGTGCACTTTACCCCATATAAGTAATGCCTCCATATTTTTAAGGCAAATACCACCGCAGCCAACTCAAGATCATGCGTGGGATATTTCTTCTCGTGTATCTTCAGTTGTCTCAAGGCATAAGCTATAACTTTGCCTCGTTGCATCAAAACGCATCCGAGCCCCGATAGTGAAGCATCCGAATATACCACCATGTCTTCGACTCTGTCCGGCAATGTCAGTACCGGAGCTTGAGTTAACTTCTCTTTTAGTGTTTGAAACGCCCTTTCTTGATCTACACCCCAAATGAACTTTTCTTTCTTCCGGGTTAATTTTGTTAGCGGTGATGCAATCTTGGAGAAATCTTGAATGAATCTCCTATAGTATCCCGCAAGTCCCAAAAACTTCTAATTTCTGAAGGGTTCTTTGGGGGATTCCATTTTGACACAGCCTCTATCTTCGACGGATCCACCAAAACTCCGTCGGCACTTATGACATGGCCAAGAAATTGTACCTCTCGTAACCAAAAGGCACATTTAGAGAATTTTGCATATAACTTCTCTCGTCTAAGTGTCTCTAACACTTCTTGTAAGTGGTGTGCGTGTTCAGCTTCACTTTTCAAATACACCAAGATATCATCGATAAACACGATGACCGACTTATCCAACATTGGCTTGCAAACCCGGTTCATGAGGTCCATGAAAGCCACAGGTGCGTTTGTTAGCCCAAATGACATCACGAGGAATTCGTAATGTCCGTATCTCGTGCGGAAAGCCGTCTTTGGCACATCTTCTTCTTTGACCTTTAGTTGGTGATACCCCGATCTAAGGTCAATTTTTGAAAACCAGTTCGCACCTTGTAGTTGGTCGAATAAATCATCTATCCTCGGGAGCGGGTATCGGTTCTTTACCGTGAGTTTGTTTAACTCCCGGTAATCGATACACATGCGCATGCTCCCGTCTTTCTTTCTCACGAACAACACCGGTGCGCCCCAAGGAGCCACACTCGGCCTTATGAATCCCTTGTCAAGCAAGTCTTGGATTTGGGACATCAACTCTTGTAATTCCGACGGTGCAAGTCGGTACGGGGCTTTTGCTACGGGTTTCACGCCCGGAATCAATTCGATCCCAAACTCTATTTCCCGTTCAGGCGGTATCCCCGGTAAATCCTTCGGAAACACATCTTCATAATCTCGTACTACCGGTACATCTCCAATCTTTCGCGATTCTTTTTCGGGCTCATTAGCGTATATCATGAATGCCTTGCATCCTTGCTTCATAAGCTTGTGAGCTTTCAACATTGAGCATACTATGGGGTTGCCTCCTTTTTCGCCATAAATGGTGACGTGTTTCCTCTCGGAGATGTTAGTTTTATCTCTTTACGAAAACACACGATCTTTGCATGGTGTTGAGACAGCCAATCCATCCCAACGACTACTTGAAATTCTCCCATTGACATCGGGATTAGGTTTATCAAATATTCTTCGTCGTCAATGCTCAGTTTACAGTTTTTACATACATCACAAACAATAAAGCTCTTGTTATTACCTATCTCTACTTCTAAGGGCACAGGTAATTTTGTTAGAACAAATGAAGGATGTCGAATAAATCCATATGAAACAAAGGATTTATTCGCACCCGTATCAAATAACACGCGTGCAGGAATCGAATTTACAGCAAATATACCTGAGACCACGTCAGGTTCAACCTTCGCTTCTGCGGCGGTCAGTTGAAAAGATCTTGCCTTTGCTTTTGGGGTTTCACCTTTCGGGTCCTGCACATCCTTCTTTCCAACCAGTTCCGGGCATTCCGACTTTTTGTGACCCGTTCGATAACAATTGTAACAAACCGTCACTTTCTCCGGGCACGATATAGCCATATGTCCCGTTTTTTTGCATATGGGACAAGGCTTATCCTTGTAACGGCATTCGCCTTTATGACCCTTTCCGCAGATTCTGCAACTTGGCGACCCGCCTTTCGTATCAAATTTCTTTGTTGTTTCATTTGTTCGTGCCTTCTTAGCAGGGCTTGGATTTACATCTTGTGCTTTCCGTTCACCCCTTTCAATGCTCTTTTTCAGTTCGATCTCCCTTTCCCGAGCAGCATTTATGATCTCGGTAAGAGTCTCGTATTTGGAAGGGGTGATAAATTCCCTATACTCAGCACTCAACATGTTATGGTAGTAGTATATCTTTTGTTCTTCATTCGTCACTAGATCATCGCAAAACTTCATCTTATCCATAAACGTTGCCGTAATCTTGTCTATGGTCTCACTCTTGTGCCTAAGTTGCATGAACTCCTCCTTGATTTTATTCATAACCGCTTTGGGGCTATGATGCTTAAGAAATGGCGTCTTGAATTCTTCCCAAGTCATGACCTTAGCAGCTTCAATACCGATCTCTCTCTTTTTGTTATCCCACCAATCTTTCGCTTGACTCCTTAGTTGACCCGTACCATAGGCTACGTAGTCATCTTCGTCATAATGGGTCCTCTCGAATACCCCTTCGATATCACTTAGCCATCGTTGGCACACTATTGGGTCAACTTCCCCATTATATATTGGTGGTTTACAGGCCATGAATTCCTTGTATGAACAAGGCTTTCGTCCTCCATGCTTTTCCTTTGCTAAATTTGAATCATCTTCCAATTTCTTGATTCTCTCTTCTACTATTGATAAAACTGTGTTTTGAATTTTATCAATAAAGCCCGACAAACTGTTTTCGATCGCCTTTCCAACCTCTTCGGCAATCACTTCCCTCATTTGTTCGGTGACTCTTGGCACCGCATCATCATTACCTCTATCTGCCATCTCTATTTCTGAAATGTTTACATAAGTTGTTAAACATTCCATTTATAACACATGCTTTACTTGTTTTGATACAATCAAGTTCATAACTTGATTTAATCGTTCTTGTTTTGATTCAATCAAGTTCATAACTTGATTTAATCGTTCTTGTTTTGATTCAATCAAGTTCATAACTTGATTTAATCATTCTTGCTTTATGCATTTCTTGTATTTGAATGAGCTTACTCACTCTTTTCATGCATATTTGTTCGTTTCTCATTCTTTACATAATACATAATTTATTAACAAAATAAGTTAATTCTTACCGGACGATCGATCAAGCTTGAACCGAACACTTTGTTGACAACCTTAAGCTCTGATTACCAACTTGTAACACCCTTAAAATTTTTTATAAAATACACCATTTCTATTAAATAATTTTTAATTAAGTAACATAACATTCATTAACGGAGTTCATAAGTACGTCAACCTTAGTCAACTAATGACTAAGTTAAAACATTTCAAAAAGTAGATTAACAAGTGTTTACAACCCATACACAAAAGTACTAAAGTTTTAACGTTGCGGAAGCTTCAAAATGTCGTGTTCGGTTCTTCATCATTTGCTTGACCGCCATCCGTAAGATCCACCTTGTTACCTAGGGTTTGACTCTAGACATCATATTAAGTCAACATTCATTCATGCATGGCATATCTAGGCTCAATTTCAGTTTTTCACAATTAACCTAGAATTCATGATGTATCAAAGTACCAAGATTTTACATACCTTTTGATCCTTACGACGAGGTGATTACTAATTTATGTTTAGAATTCGATTTGGGACAGATTTGAGGCTTCAATTTTGCAAATTTTAGTGTGAAGCTAAGGTTTGGAGAATACCCTGGTCGCCCCTTTCATCTTGTTCGACCAGACACACCCAAAATGGTGTGTTTGGTGAGTTTTGTTACAAATCAGCATTTAACTTTCATTTTTGGCAAGTTTAGTCCCTCACTTATCATCTAACTTCAAGTACTAGTGTTTTTAACCTAGTGTTAGTTATTTCTAGGATTGTAATTTTAACTAGGTTAAAATTTCTAGATGGTCAATTCTTGTTTATGAAATCCTTAAATTTCTAATATAAAGATTTATATTTTCGGGGTGTTACACCTCGACTTGACCATCTTAATTACTTGCTCCAATTTTTGAGGAATTTTATTATTGGAATCAACTAGTCTACCATGCTTTAGGCATGCAATAGACTCATTACAAAATATGTGGTTGTCCTCTTGGGACACAAATATGACTGGAGCATAAGCAGTTGATTATGTGACTTACTTAGTCACTCTATTTAGGTTAGTGAACTTGTCTGGTAATTTGTTCTTTAATATTGGTAAATGAATTATCCTTTGAACTTCTGGTTCACCATTTATACTATGAGGATCAAGATGGCATGATAATTCATTCTAATTTTCACTTTCCAACTGCTTGTTATCTCCCCCTAATGTTGGGAACATTCATTCACTAAAGTGAAAACCAATGAGCTGTAAGCAAATCTCTCCCAATGGCTTTAAGTATTTAATCATAGATAATTATTATATTTTTTTACCCAACACATATTCTCAACCTTTTTAGAGGTCCCAGCATTGTGCTAATGGTGGATCAATATTATATACACCGCACAACCAAAATCTTAGAAGGGGCGTATTTGGTTCCTGACCAAAAACCAACTATAATGGGGGAAGTATGATGACATATTGGCTTGATGTGAATTAATGTTGTACATGTAAAATCACATGTACCCAAATACAAATATGAACTCTTGCTCTTATGATCATTGGCTTTGCAATCAATTGTGAACGTTTAGTGATCGTCTCAACAAAGCAATTCTTGTATAAACATAAGTTATATGAAGTTTAACATTTATTACAATAATCATTAATAACTTGGGAATTGGATTCATCGTTATTACCAAAATAAATATACCAATCTGGATTAATATGCTTGCTATCACATTAGCTAAGCCACAGTTACACAAGATTCAGGTTGTGGATTTGATAACCATTTAGACGATGCATCGATTTTAGAATACTAAATGGTATCATGTCGGGATACAAATATTCCCTTCTTATTTCCAAAATATTTAGGGATCTAAACCATACTTTAGTTGGTATATCATTAACTTCCCTTGAGAGCAAAAATTGCATGTGTAAGTACCATAAAGAATCTTCTAGTTCTTTGATATTTTTCACATCATCTAGACTTGGTATGGTCTAACCGGTCATGCCAATCATTAAATGATTATGAACCATAAACTTCGGGTTTGTGATCATCATATTTGCTATTAGTTGCACTCGTGTTTGTTCAATGAACAAATAGAAAATACAAGAAAATAACAATTATTATTTCAATCATTCATATTATAACATGTTTTCCATATTTTATTCTCGTATAATCACTCCCTTATATTGCCACTTCTTATGGTCGATTTCAATATAAACATGGTTGAGAATCATTACAGTTTCCTCATTTACCATGATCATGACCTTTATAACGATCGTTTTATAGTCATCGCAATATAAACATGGTTGATCTCATTATTAATATGATCATCATTAAATTCCTAATTAGGTCCATGATCATAATGAGCAATATATAGTCACATTCACTTCAAAGAATGGAGTAAAACCAAACATGCTTCATAATTTTCATTATTTTCTCAGACATACGGATATAAAGTCACTTCAAACATTTCATACTCTTTTAATAATATTGCTATTTCAAGAGCATATTTGAGTTATGACAAATGAAATTGTTTTATTCGACTTTCTCTTGTAAATAATTTTCTCTTTATAATTTTCAAAATATAAGATTTATTGGGGATAACAAGACTCAGAAATTATTATGAACCTTCTGGTGTCATATTACTTTTCATGATAGTAATAACAACCAATTAACTTTGTTCTTTTAGTTTCTATATTCATAAATCTCTAAACAAATATTATATAGCATTTAAAAGACAAGCAATTGTAATTTGCAAAAGTGATTTCAATAAAAACCATTAGGTATATTCTATAGGCATCAAGTACACGAGACTTTCAAAACATTGTTGTTCCCTAAATTACAATATTGATGGATAACCAATAGGGCTATGAAAATATACATTCTTAAATTATAAATCATAAATCATAAATCATAGGTGTATATCCATAAATATATACTACATACTTAATTTTTATGTTAAACAAAATGATTAGAACCTTAGAATCAAAATTATATAATAACTATAATAAACAAGTAAACCGAAAACTAAAGATATGGATACCATAATGCAACTTAATGTGCAAATCAGATACTTTTTTCTAAAATAAGGGTCTATCATAAACAAGGCAAGACAAGATATGATAACAAACTATAAACTTTTAATCTTTAAGTTTGATGTGTGTATGTAGACATATACGAGAGTGTGTGTGCACATATAGACAGGAAAAACGAATAATTAAATCTTATAAGAAATCCAGTATGAACATACCAACGAAATCCAACATTAGAGTAGAAAATATGAACAAGCCACAATTGTTCGCAAAGAATCAGATAACCATAAGATGAGTTAAGAAACATGCCGACCGATCATTTTAAATATTTGAAATCATAGTCATCTAGCAACATATTTTCTATATTACACATAATAGTTATTGTAGGGAATTTGAATTCAATATCATAACTAATATAATACTTCTAAACAAATATTGCTACACACTTTAATCAAATTCATACTTTAATTTGTAAACACTAGTAATTAGAATTAGAATACATACCGGATGATAAAGAGGCATTGATATCAAAGACTTGAAGTGGTCAGTAGAGATGGAAACCAACTGATCCGGTAACTCCCGCATATTAATTGTGATCACAAGCGTTACACAATAGAATATATGTGCTTAAATAACTCATGATTCGAAACCGATTAAATAATAATGCTTGTTTAAATCAATTTAAAGCAATTTAAATAATGTTTAAATTAGTTATTTATTATTACGATTCAAAGGCAAAACTCATGATTCGAAACCGATTAAATAATAATGCTTGTTTAAATCAATTTAAAGCAATTTAAATAATGTTTAAATTAGTTATTTATTATTACGGTTCAAAGGCAAAATACTTGCCTTCGTTTCCATATGTTTTAGTTATTTCTTTTTGGAAATTACCAAATATGACAACCTATATTGAAATAGTCTTAAAATAATAAAATATTAATCAATTGTATAATATAATCTTATAAAAACATATTCAGAGAAAACTTATGCATATCCATCACGTATTTGTATTTATCCTTTCGATCCTATCTATATTGAAGAAACAATAACCGGAAAATCTCGCAAGACGGCATTCATGCCAACGATTATCTACTAAAAAAATCAAATGCATTCACAGACTAATAAAAAGGTCATACGTACCTTAGTTACAAAACATTCGCACCATGCTATTTCGATTCGTTGTTCTTTGTTGCGGCATGTTGATCTTTAATATAAAATCAGAATCTCGACTTTCAACTGAGCAGTTGGGAAGAAATAATTAAGGTTTCTAGAGAGCACTTTCGTGCTGATAACGTGTTGTAAAACAACGACCTACTAGCAATGTATAGAGAAGAATAGGAGAATGGGAGATGAATTCCTTATTGATTAATTTCAACATCATATACAAATGCCATTATATATAGGCCCTTACATTAGTACAATAGTAACTAAAGGGATAGGAGTTATAGATATGGATAGTCACCACATAATGGATACATTCATAACAATTATAATGTAATGGTTTTTATTGTTTTCTCTATTTTTTACTCTGTATTATATAGAATATATTAATAAAGAGTCTTGGATGTGAGATATTGGATAGGCTTTGCTAGTAGGATGTTAATCCACTTCTCCTCGGTCTATTGATATACCTAGAATTTTTATTAGAATTAATAACAAGTCTGTAAGCTATTTCATGTCTTTTTTGTTTTTTATTTTATTACGCAGATGGTAGTTTTATGAACCCATTTGTACTAGTATATGGTTTAAATTGACATTCTAAATACTTATAACCTAGTCTTAGTCGTCTAAATTATCATATATCCATATGATTCAACAAAATATCTATAATACCTTATTAAGAGAACTGAGTTTTTTACCCTTTTGTTAATTTTGCCATAGGTACAAATCTTGAAGCACGTACAAATGAAGCAAGTCATTTTAGAGGGAGGAAACTTAGACATTGTCCAAATTTTTAAGACATTTTGAGGGAAATCTAGACATTTGATCCTTGGAATCCATGCCCACTTATGTCTTCCATTAATTAAATTAAATTAAGGAATTAAATAAAAGTTTTAAGAATGACACTAATTATCTTCATAAAGTAATTCTAAGGAACTCTTAAGTTCTTGTAAATAATACATTCAATTGAATTCACTAATTGATCAAATTAAAGGAATTAATTGATTAAATTAAAGGTTAGACATGCAACCTTTGGAATTTTCATGATTTAATAGTATGTATAAATATAATAAATAGATTTATATGGACTATAATATCTATACTATATTATAATACATTTCACTATAATACACTTTACAAGGATGATTGAAAAATTACAAATTTTTATGCTTACAGTACAAATACTAAATGATGCTAGTTGAGGGTAAAGCAATCTTTCTATATAATTGTAACACCCCGAAAATGTAAATCATTTATTTTAAATATAACGTTGATAAATAAACAAGTGAACTAACTGGGATTAAAATAACCTAGTTAGGTAAAAGTCTTGTAGTGACTTATAAATGGGTTAAAACACTAAAAAAATAAGATCTGAATGATAGTTGAGGGGCCAAAAGTGTTTAAATGGAAACTAATATTAATAAAACAAAATTTAAAACTCAAAACACACTTTTGTGTGTGTGTGCTGAGATCGAACCAGACAAGGGGGGGGGGGGGCTACCAGGGTTCTTCAAAACCCTAACTTCCACAAAACTCATAGATTGAAGGTTCAAATCTGTTCCAAAACGAAATCCGAGCTAAGATTAGTGATCTCCATTGCAAGGGGGTCATAAGGTATGTGAAATCCGATAGAAAATCTCTACTTGAAGTTCTCATGAATTTAGGGAATTCGAAATCTGATGATGCATGATTGTTATATGGATAGAATAGGAACGATATAGTGTCTAGGAGTAAACCCTAGACAACGATATGTGAAATCATGTCTAATTTCTGAGAATTTCATGAACACATTGAAGGTGATTCATGGGTTTTGTGAGAAACTGATAAACACTAGGGTTTTGAGTGTTATTCTAGTGTAATATAGTTCATAGAAAGTGATTTCTGAAATATTGATGTTTAATTTGATATGTGATAGCTCAATTGATGTTAATTTTGGCTAAGTAATAAGCCATGAACCTGAATATAAAAGGTATAAAAATCCTGCCCTTAAAGTGTTTGTGAAAATGCCGAATAGAAGGCCAATTGTTGAGATATAAACAAAAACGCATAAATTTTATTAAAAGGTAAACTATGCGTTACATGTGAAACAAAGAGTTCTAAATGTAATGTGATTGAACTCTATAGGAAAGGAAGCCGGAGCATCGAGCGGACAAGCCGGTGTTGACGCACGATTGAAGGGTGTGCTTTGAAGGTATGTAACTTGATTCGTTACATTAAGTGAATTGTTATTAAATTATGTATAGCCATATTGTAGAATAGAAGTTGCGTTGATTGTAGCGACCACGTTCGTTACTTAAATCAATAGGTTAAGAATTGACAAGAAACCATTTGGTAGTCATTATATTGGAGGATTCCACAAGATGAGCCAACGGGTCGAATAATGGTATAAATTGTAGTGTTAGTGTTTTAATAGTTAGCGATGGCGATAATAATCACAAGATCTTGAGGCCATGATATTGGTAAGGAAATGCGGGTGATGATAAGCCCCGGATGTTGGGTATAAGGCGACTTAGGCTTACTATTGAAATGGTAGCAAAATGAGTGAAGGTAGAGTGGGTCGAACAATGGTTTAGAAATTTTTGGTCGTTCAGCCTGTAAATCAAATTTTTGGTATGGTAATTGTAATAGGTACGTCGGTAATAAATTTACAGACGTATAGGAAAAAGAATCACCTAAAACGGACCTACGGATCAAAAGTTATGACCATTTGAAGTTGAATTTGGTAAATTCCGGAGCTGGCAGGAAATGCAGGTCATTAACCTGCATCTGCTGGAAAACGGTATCCCTCGCGCCACGCGAAGACATGTCGCGACACACGACGGAGCCGATTTCAAATTTTATTTTATTTTTCGTAATTTGATGCAGGAACTTGTTTATACACCCTATATAAATGTCAAAACTAATACTTTAAGTGGTTTTGACCTTAGGTGACAAAAGGGGACTTTCCGGATGGCGATCAAGCATGTTTTGAAGAACCGAACACAACTTTGCAAGCTTCCGCGTTAATTTAGTCTATGTTAAAATAATGTTTTTGATGTAAACAAATTACTAATCATGTCATGAATACCTAAACTAGGTGGTTACTTCGAAACTTTGATTTGTGTTTTTATAAAAAGTAGTGCACTTTTTATATAAAATATTGCATCCTCTATTAAATTTAAATAGAAATATAGACGGTTGTTACAAGTTGGTAATCAGAGCTCAAGGTTGTCAACAAAGTGTTCAGTTCAAGCTTGATCGATCGTCCAGTAAGAATTAATTAATTATTTTAGTAGGTTTTATCTTATGTATGAAATGAGATGTGAATTAATGTGCATGGGAAGAGCGCGTTAACACACTCAAACCCGGAAAGCGCACCAAATGTGAACGGTTCAAGCAAGTTACGAACTTGGCTAAACCGAAGCAAATAAAGTTATGTTATAAATGAAATGTTTAATGATTGATGTAAACATTTCAATTTCAAGATGACGGAAAGAAACGATGATGATCCGGTGCCGACGAGCACCGAACAAATGAAAGAGTTAACTGCCGAATAAGTGGGAAAGGCAATTGAGGGTAGTCTATCCGGGTTTATAGACAAAATACAAAACACGGTGTTATCATTGGTCGAAGAACGAGTTAAAAGGTTGGAAGATAATGTCAACCTCATGAGAGAGAAATCCGGAGAACGCAAAGGATGTTCATATAAGGAGTTCATGGCGTGTAAACTGCCAATTTACAATGGGGAGGTCGACCCGATAATATGTCAAAGATGGTTAAGCGACGTTGAAGGAGTGTTTGAAAGCACCCATTGTGACGTAAGCGACTTTGTTGCTTACGGAACGGGTCAGTTGAGGGGTCAAGCCAAGGATTGGTGGGATAATAAAAAGAAGGAGATAGGAGCCGAGGTGGCAAGGGTCATGACATGGGACGAGTTTAAGGTGCCATTCCTTAAGCACCATAGTCCCAAGGCGGTTATCAACAGGATCAAAGAAGAGTTCATCCAGTTAAGACAAAGGGGAGAATCAATTGATAAAATCATGGGCATCTTTATGGATAAACTAAGGTTCTGTGATGAGTTAGTGACTACGGAGGAGCAGAAAATATATTATTATTATAATATGTTGAGTGCTGAATACCGAGAGTTCATGACCCCTTCTAAATATGAGACGCTTACCGAGATCATAAATATGGCTCGAGAGAGAGAAATTGAACTTAAGAAGCAAATCGAGAGGGGTGAAAGAAGGGTAGTGGATGCTAACCTGAGCCCTACAAAGAAAGCTCGAACTGTTGAATCGGGAAAGAAGGCGGATGTGAAAGGCGGGTCGCCGAGTTGCAAGGTGTGTGGAAAGGGGCACAAGGGTGATTGCCGCTTCAAGGACAAACCGTGTCCTATATGTGGGAAAATGGGCACACGGCATCTCTATGTCCGGGTAAAGTCTCAGTCTGTTACAAATGCTATCAGCCCGGCCACAAAAAGTCCGAATGCCCAAACTTAGTTGGAAAGAAAGACATTAAAGAATCTCCAACAGAAGCTCCAAAGGCGAAGGCCAGGTCCTTCCAACTTACCGCGGCTAAAGCAAAGACAGAACCCGATGTGGTCTCAGGTATATTCGCAATAAACTCAATTCCTACATGTGTATTATTTGATACGGGTGCGAATAAATCCTTCATTTCACATGGATTTATTCGACATCGTTCATTTGTATTGACGAAATTATATGTGCCCTTAGAAGTTGAAATAGGGGACAACAAAAGTTTTATAGTTTGTGATGTTTGTCGAGGCTGCAAATTAAGCATCGATGATGAAGAATACTTGATAGATCTAATCCCGATGTCGATGTGGGAGTTTCAAGTAGTTGTTGGGATGGATTGGCTACCTCAGCACCACGCAAAGGTCGTGTGTTTTTGTAAGGAGATAAAGCTAACATCTCCGAGCGGAAAACACGTCGCTATCTATGGCGAAAAAGGAGGTAACCCCATAATATGCTCGATGTTGAAAGCTCACGAGCTCATGAAGCATGGATGTAAGGCGTTTATGATATACGCGAATGAGCCCGAGAAAGAATCACTGAAGATAGGAGACGTACCGGTGGTACGGGACTTCGAAGATTTATTTCCGGAAGATCTACCGGGGATACCGCCTGAACGGGAGGTAGAGTTCGGAATCGAATTGATTCCGAGCGCTAAACCCGTAGCAAAAGCACCGTACCGACTCGCGCCGTCGGAATTACAAGAATTAATGTCACAAATTCAAGACTTGCTTGACAAGGGATTTATAAGGCCGAGCGAATCTCCTTGGGGTGCGCCAGTATTATTTGAGAAAAAGAAGGACGGAAGCATGCAAATGTGTATCGATTACCGGGATTTGAACAAACTCACGGTAAAGAATCGATACCCGCTTCCGAGGATAGACGATCTATTCGACCAATTACAAGGTGCGAATTGGTTTTCGAAAATTGACCTTAGATCGGGGTATCACCAATTAAAAGTTAAAGAAGAGGATGTACCGAAGACGGCTTTCCGCAAGCGATACGGGCATTACGAGTTCCTCGTGATGTCATTCGGGCTAACAAATGCACCGGCGGCTTTCATGGACCTCATGAACCGGGTTTGCAAGCCGATGTTGGACTAATCGATAATCGTGTTTATCGATGATATTCTGGTGTACTCGAAAAGTGAAGCAGAACATGCACGCCACTTACAAGAGGTGTTAGAGACACTCAGGTAAGAAAAGTTGTATGCGAAATTCTCAAAGTGCGCCTTCTGGTTGCGAGAAGTGCAATTCCTCGGCCACATCATAAGCGCCGATGGAATATTGGTAGATCCTTCAAAGATAGGGGCCATGTCGAAATGGAGCCCTCCGAAGAATCCTTTGGAAATTAGAAGCTTCTTAGGGCTTGCGGGATACTATAGGAGATTCATTCAAGATTTCTCCAAGATTGCGTCACCGCTAACTAAGTTAACCCGGAAAAAGGAGAAATTCATTTGGGTGTCGAACAAGAAAGAGCGTTCCAAACGCTAAATGAAAAGTTAACTCAAGCTCCGGTATTAACGTTGACGGACGGGGTCGAAGACTTGGTGGTTTATTCGGATGCCTCATTATCGGGGCTCGGATGTGTTTTGATGCAACGGGGCAAAGTTATAGCTTATGCCTTGAGGCAACTAAAAATACATGAAAAGAAATATCCCACGCACGATCTCGAATTGGCTGCGGTGGTGTTTGCGTTAAAAATATGGAGGCACTATTTATATGGGGTAAAGTGCACCATATTCACCGATCACAAGAGCTTAAAATACTTCTTCGATCAAAAGGAGTTAAATATGCGACAAAGGCGATGGTTAGAAACGGTGAAAGATTTTGACTGTGAAATACACTACCACCCCGGAAAGGCAAATGTGGTGGCGGATGGCCTGAGCAGAAAAGCGGACTATGTCCCAATACGAGTAAGGTCGATGCAGCTTGTTGTGACCTCGGGTATACTTGAACATATCCGAGAAGCGCAAGTAGAAGCAGTGAAAGAGGAGAACTGGAAGAAGGAAAGAATAATCGGTCAGTTAAAAGATTTGTCGGATGGAAAGAACGGGTTGAAGACTCGATCCGGAAGACTATGGGTTCCAAATTCATGTGGGGTTAAGACGCTTCTACTTGATGAAGCTCATAAATCCCAATATTCTATTCATCCGGGTGCGACCAAGATGTACAACGATCTGAAACAAAACTATTGGTGGCCCGGAATGAAGAGGGATGTGGTAAAATACGTGGAGAAGTGCTTGACTTGCTTAAAAGTCAAGGAGGAACACCAGAAACCATATGGAAAACTGCAAACTTTGGAGATCCTGGTTTGGAAATGGGAACATATCACCATGGACCTATTGAACAAACTACCTAAAACAATTCGGGGATTCGATGCTATATGGGTGATTGTGGATAGATTGACGAAGAGTGCGCATTTTATTCCTATACGCGAGACATATACTTCGAAAAAGATGTCTGAGGTATATACAAACGAAATAGTGGCACGTCATGGAGTACCGGTATCCATTGTGTCGGACAGAGATACCCGGAATACTTCAAACTTCTGGTGGGATTTTCAAGAACAGATGGGAACGAAACTTTTCATTAACACCGCCTACCAACCTCAGACGGATGGGCAGAGTGAAAGGACAATACAGACACTGGAGGGTATGTTACGGGCATGTATCATCGACTTCGGCGGAAGTTGGGATGTTTATCTACCTTTGGCCGAATTTTCGTATAACAATAGTTACCATACGAGCATCGGTATGGCACCTTACGAGATGCTATATGGTAGGAAGTGCAGAACCCCGGTGTGTTGGGGTGAAGTGGGACCACGTGAACTGGCCCATAAGGATGCTGTCCATGTCACTAATGAGAAAATTGACGTGGTTCGAGCTCACTTGAAAGCGGCCCAAGATAGGCAAAAGTCTTATGCCGACAAAAGACGAAAACCAATTGAATTCCAGGTGGGCGACATGGTTATGCTCAAGGTTTCCCCATGGAAGGGCGTTATCAGGTTCAGAAAGAGAGGGAAACTAAGCCCGAGGTTTATCGGGGCATTTAGAATCATTGAACGGATTGGCAAGGTAGCTTATCGCCTTGAGCTACCGGAAGAGTTGAGTGTTATACATGGCACGTTTCATGTATCACAGTTGCGAAAATGTCTAGCGGAGGAAACAACTTATATCCATCACGATGATATCGAAGTGGATAATAGCCTCAACAACGCAGTAAAGCCATTAGAGATTCTAGATCGAAAGGTTAAGGACTTGCGAAATAAGAGAATCGATCAAGTCAAGATCAAATGGGAACATAGGAAGGGTTCGGACACTACATGGGAGTCCGAAGAGGAGATGCGGCGTCTCTACCCGGCATTATTTGGTACGTATTTCCGGTTTCGAGGACGAAACCCTTTTTAAGGGGGGTGGGCTTGTAACACCCCGAAAATGTAAATCATTTATTTTAAATATAATGTTGATAAATAAACAAGTGAACTAACTAGGATTAAAATAACCTAGTTAGGTAAAAGTCTTGTAGTGACTTATAAATGGGTTAAAACACTAAAAAAAATAAGAACTGAATGATAGTTGAGGGGCCAAAAGTGTTTAAATTGAAACTAATATTAATAAAACAAAATTTAAAACTCAAAACACACTTGTGTGTGTGTGCTGAGATCGAACCAGACAAGGGGGGGCGACCAGGGTTCTTCAAAACCCTAACTTCCACAAAACTCATAGATTGAAGGTTCAAATCTGTTCCAAAACGAAATCTGAGCTAAGTTAGTGATCTCCATTGCAAGGGGGTCATAAGGTATGTGAAATTCGATAGAAAATCTCTATTTGAAATTCTCAAGAATTTAGGGAATTCGAAATCTGATGATGCATGATTGTTATATGGATAGAATAGGAACGATATAGTGTCTAGGAGTAAACCCTAAACAACGATATGTGAAATCATGTCTAATTTCTGAGAATTTCATGAACACATTGAAGGTGATTCATGGGTTTTGTGAGAAACTGATAAACACTAGGGTTTTGAGTGTTATTCTAGTGTAATATGGTTCATAGAAAGTGATTTCTGAAATATTGATGTTTAATTTGATATGTGATAGCTCAATTGATGTTAATTTTGGCTAAGTAATAGGCCATGAACTTGAATATAAAAGGTATAAAAATCATGCCCTTAAAGTGTTTGTGAAAATGCCGAATTGAAGGCCAATTGTTGAGATATAAACAAAAACGCATAAATTTTATTAAATGGTAAACTATGCGTTACATGTGAAACAAAGAGTTCTAAATGTAATGTGATTGAACTCTATAGGAAAGGACGCCGGAGCATCGAGCGGACAAATCGGTGTTGACGCACGATTGAAGGGTGTGCTTTGAAGGTATGTAACTTGATTCGTTACATTAAGTGAATTGTTATTAAAATATGTATAGCCATATTGTAGAATAGAAGTTGCGTTGATTGTAGCGACCACGTTCGTTACTTAAATCAATAGGTTAAGAATTGACAAGAAACCGTTTGGTAGTCATTATATTGGAGGATTCCACAAGATGAGCCAACGGGTCGAATAATGGTGTAAATTGTAATGTTAGTGTTTTAATAGTTAGCGATGGCGATAATAATCACAAGAGCATGAAGCCATGAGATTGGTAAGGAAATGCGGGTGATGATAAGCCCAGGATGTTGGGTATAAGGCGCCTTAGGCTTACTATTGAAACGGTAGCAAAATGAGTGAAGGTGGAGTGGGTCGAACAATGGTTTAGAAATTTTTGGTCGTTCGGCCCGTAAATCAAATTTTTGGTATGGTAATTGTAATAGGTACTTCGGTAATGAATTTACAGACGTATAGGAAAAAGAATCACCTAAAACGGACCTACGGATCAAAAGTTATGACCATTTGAAGTTGAATTTGGTAAATTCCGGAGCTGGCAGGAAATGCAGGTCATTAACCTGCATTTGCTGGAAAAAGGTATCCCTCGCGCCACGCGACAGGATCACTTAGATCCGGCGCGTCACGCGAGAGCCGTTGTGCCACACGAAGAACTGTCGCGACACGCGACGAAGCCGATTTCAAATTTTATTTTATTTTTCGTAATTTGATGCAGAAACTTGTTTATACACCCTATATAAATGTCAAAACTAACACTTTAAGTGGTTTTGACCTTAGGTGAAAAAAGGGGACTTTCCGGATGGCGATCAAGCATGTTTTGAAGAACCGAACACAACTTTGCAAGCTTCCGCGTTAATTTAGTCTATGTTAAAATATTGTTTTTGATGTAAACAAATTACTAATCATATCATGAATACCTAAACTAGTTTGTAGATAACTAGTAGGTGGTTACTTCGAAACTTTGATTTGCGTTTTTATAAGAAGTAGTGCACTTTTTATATAAAATCTTGCATCCTCTATTAAATTTAAATAGAAATATAGACGGTTGTTTAATAATAATTAAATTGAAGAGGAAAAATAAATTAAATTGATTACGAAATTAACAACGGTAATTTGAAAGGTCTATCCTTCCACTCATCTATATACATTCGGAAAATTTCAAGATCACCATCACAATAATTAATGCTAGAAATCTCTATGAAATATAAATTGTTTGATTATGTTGCAGCCAAAGTTGAAACACATGAGGTTTTACAACCTAATATCATGAGGAATGTAGGAAACCAAGAGTTTTCGCATTAGGTTGGGTTTAGGTAAAAATGGACATTTCTACTTCTTTAGTTTACATGAACTAGATTAGAATTTGCTTAAAAAGCAAACTGCAAACTAAAAATGACTTTGGGATTTGACTTTTAAGACTTTCAAACTTTAAAATCAATTTGTCGTTTCTTGTCTTGAAAAAGAAAATTGGACAAATCCTAAAAGGTAAGGATCCGAATTGCAAACCCTTTTAATTCCATTTGTTTTGTTTGAAAGGGGTAAAACCCAGGAAGATATTGAATTGTTGGAGTTTTACGAAGAAAAAAAAACATAATAGTTAGAAGAATATAGTTAAAGAGCTCAGTTAGCATATGTCTCTGCCACAGATGATGCATCAATTAAGATCATGTTGTCACGCATGCCACAACAACAAATTTGTTAGAATAGATTGATCTTTTTGAAAGTTTTCATGATTTTTTTTACTTCTTATTAGTTTTATATAAGTCCCACACTGGTAGTAAGTAACAGCATTTCAACTAAAAAATAAGCAAATTGTCGCTCTCACAGCAACGCGCGGATTCCCCACTATTATTAAATAATACATATTATATTTTATTTACTACGAACTTACAAAAATGTGTTCCAAAATATTGTACCTGCATCATGACACTACTTTAATTTACCCATAGGTTGTATCTTGGCATTCTCATTATTTTATCGTTTCACTCGGTTGATATCGTTTCACTCCTTTGCAACAAAACTTCGGTTGATATCGTTTCACTCCTTTAAGGGTTTGAAAGAAAAAAACCGAAGGCTATAGTATTTTTGGATAAAAACAATAAAAAATAAGCAAATAAATAAAAAAAACCCAAGACTAGAGTATTTTATATAAAAACTTTCCTTATAGATTTTAACTAGATTTAAATAAAGAAAATAAAGTATCTTTAATTTAGAATTAAATAAATATAAAGAATACCATTTTAATAAATCAAATTTGATATAAAATCTAGTACATCAAGAGATAGCAAAATTCTACTATATAGAATATATGAATAAAGAGTCATCAATGTGAATTTGTATAGGCTTTGCTAGTAGGATATTAATCCACTTCTCCTTGGTCTATTAGGCCATCCGTAGTCATAAAGCCCCTTGTGGGGCGTTATGCGACACGTGTCGTGCCACGTCACACGGGGGCTTTATGGGGCGTTATATCACTAGAGCCCGTAGTCATAAAGCCCCTACCCATCATTACCTATTTAATAATTTTCAATTTTATTAATTAATATAAAAAAAATTGCTTGTTTCTTATTGGTGGAATGTTTGAAAGGAACCAGCATAGCGGCGCCATTATCATCGCGCCATTCAATTTTTTTTGGGCATAGCGCCCTGCGTTATGGTGTTTCCGGCGCCATGGCGGCGCTATGGGGGGTTATACCGCCCCACTACGCAAGGTCTTAATATACATAAAAATTTTATTAAGCTATTTCATGTCTTTTTTGTTTTTTATTTTATTACGCAGGTGATAGTTTTATGAACCCATTTGTACTAATATACCGTTTAAGTTGACATTCTAAATACTTATAACCTACTCTTAGTCGTCTAAATTATCTAAGTTATCGTATATCCATATGATTCAACAAAATATTATTAAATGTGTTCCAAAATCTTGTAGCTGCATCATGACACTAGTTTCATTTACCCATAGGTTGTATTTTGGCATTCTCATTATTTTATAAACTAGTAGAGGTACTGCGCGTTTTATGACGAAACTTCGGTGTGTTCCAAAATCTTGTAGCTGCTTCATGACACTAGTTTAATTTACCCATAGGTTGTATTTTGGCATTCTCATTATTTTATAAACTAGTAAAGGTACTCCGCGTTTTATGACGAAACTTCGGTTAGTATCGTTTCGCTCCTTTAAGGGTTCGAAAGAAAAATCCCAAGGTCAGAGTATTTTTGGATAAAAACAATAAAAAAATAAAAAATATATAAAAAACCCAAGGCGAGAGTATTTTATATAAAAAATTTCCTAATAAATTTTATCTAGATTTAAATAAAGAAAATAAAGTATTTTGATTTAGAATTAGATAAATATAAAGAATACAATTTTAATAAATCAAATTTGATATAAAATCTAGGGACAATTGCATATTTCCCCTTAAAAAACTACTTAATTGCGTATTTACCCAACTTAAAATTAAAATTGCATATATCCCCTTTCTTAACTATTAAAATGGCATATATCCCCTTCTTTAACTAATAAAATTGTAAATTTATTCATTTTGATTTATTTCATTAAAAACAAGTTATATAATGACTTTTTACCCTTATTTTTACTAAAACTTAAAAAAATACATATTTATTCATTTTTACTAGTTTAGCGATTTATTTCAGTGTTTAAGTTTTGGTAAAGATAGTAAAAATGAAGAAATATGCATTTTTTAAAGAATTGTGAAAAATCCACAAAGACTAGTAAAATGAATAAATTTGTATTTTTTAAGTTTTAGTAAAAATAAGAGTAAAAAAGTCATTATATAACTTGTTTTTAATAAAATAAATTAAAATGAGTAAATTTGCAATTATATTAGTTAAGGAAGGGGATATACGCAATTTTAATAGTTAAGGAAGGAGATATATGCAATTTTAATTTTAAGTTGGGTAAATACGCAATTAAACAGTTTTTTAAAAGGAAATATGCAATTGTCCCTAAAATCTAGTATGAGATGGCAAAATTGTAATTAGTAGCATATTGTTGTCCAACTACTTTAGTATTCATAAGGTTTTTCATAATTTGTTATATTGTAAAACTAGATTATAACCCCGTGTATTACACGGGTTAAGTAAATAAAAAATCAAATAGTTAATAACGAAGATTTAACAATTATAAAACGATATTTTTAAGACGCTTTTCTGATATCCAAATAAAATTTAGTGTCATGTATGATCAAAACTTGTGATGTTTGTCAAATTTATAAATATGAAAACATTTGAACCATCGATTAGAAGATAGACTGTATCATCAACATTCTCACGAGTTTTAACAGTCATATGAACATACATTTAATATGTGAGTTGCAGGCGGTGGGGGTGAGGGTGGGGCCACTTGAGTTAACTTTATCTTTTAATATTTTTTAATACAGTAAGGGCATTAAGGTCATTTCACACCCACTTAACTAAGAAAACTAACCCTCATCCACTCCAAAGACTATCCGAGTAACAAACTGTCAAACCACAGGGAGCACCGGTGTAATTTCTAAAAGTTGGGGACTATATGTGTTATTTTACAAAACCACAGGGACTATCCGTGCATTTAACTCTAAATTTAATAATTTAAACTAAATAATAATTATCTACAATTAAGAAATTAAGATATAATTTCTGACCTATTAAATAATATAAATAAATAATAAGATATTTTATGGAACTTTATCCGTAATTTTCTTAAATATTTGAAAATATTAAATTTAATAATTTAAATTAAATCTAAGATAGTCTAGAATAATGACAAGTGTCCCTTTATTGGTTTCTTTTATTATATAGTATAGATGTAGAATAAGAAATCATTTACCCCAAGTTATATATGTGTCAATATCCATTATCTAATGTTGCCAAAACGAGTCAATTATCGCTAGAATTATATATTACTTAAAAGCAATATTTTAAATACCGGTATGAACTGGCCGGTTATACCGGTTAAACTGTATATCAGATATAAGTCCGGTATGATAAAGACCGGTAAAATCCGAATACGGTTTGTTTTATGTACTGACGGTAAATCCAGTAGAACCAGTTCAACCCGTTGAACCGGTTTGCATTATCTTAAGATTTGATTCTCCTATTTTATGTAAAACTTCGATATTAAGGTATTATGACCTTCCATATTTCCGGTAATTAACCTAGTGCATTATATTCCAATATTTCATTGTTGTTGAAACTGTTACCTAACTCGTATAATGCAATATTGTTTATAACTAATAAAAAATACTTTTAAAATGATTAATATTATACAATAAAATAGTTTTTTTTAGATAAAACTATGATCAGTTAAATAAATCCTAATTGAGATTGGAGTGTTTTTTGACATGAATGTGTATTTTATGGAATTATAAGAGTTAATTAGTAACCAGGTTCAACCAGTCGAACCATTTTAGAGCCGAACCCGGTATGACTTAAAAACTGGTTTTTAAAACATTGCTTAAAAGTGTTCATCTATGATCTAACTAGCTAGTATTAGAGGCACAAAAAAACCGTATCTGAAACATGATCCAGTGAAAAAACTTGGAACTGGTTTTTTTAATACTCGGGCATTTTATACTCGAAACTGAAATCGACCCTACCCGTACGGGATAGATAAGGTATCCATTTTGATCTCAATACTTGGACTGGAATCGGAACCAGAAACACCCGAAACCGGACAAGAACCGGAACCGGAACCGATTATACCCGGCTATACCCGATACATGATTATAATATCTATCTTTTAAATTTAAGTTAGTGCATTTTTTTATTTTTTTAAACATTAAAAAGACGAGAAAATAGGGCAATAATAACGCAACAAAGTATTAAAATGTGAAAATAGGGTACTAAAAACTCGGTAATAGGGTATAGAAAAACCAAAAAATATGGTATTTTAATACTCGCTTTCTTAAGAACCGAAACCGAACCCTACCCGAAACCAGACACATAGGGTATGGTTTTCTGGTCAAATAACCAGAACCAGAACCGAGCCGGTTACAACAATAACCAGTTCCAACCCTTTAAACGAGAAACAAAACCGGTTCCATAACCGGAATCGATTGTTAATAATACCAGGTGTATGCACCTCTTGCTAGTATTCATCTCTCATGATTATATAACATTATTATTTTATCGTACAAGATACCCCATCATAACATAAACCTAAACACTTGTTTTCTCAATTTGTCAATTGGTTATCCAAACCATAACTAACGAATTCTACTCATTTCATTTATTGACATTAATGATTTATGTATTATATCAATAGCAATAATTAACCTTATCAATATCTTCCGTTGAAAAGTTGCCAAATTTTTTTTTTTAAAGACAACCGAAAACCCGAACCGCTTGACCCCTTCATACTCGATTCATTAGGGTTGGGATGAATGGAATCAATTGATCACTGATGAACCATCTGAGTATCATTGTGCCACTAGCGTAACCATCCGATCATATCAATCTCCACTATACAATATAATAATGTCTATACACCAATTCAGGAGGAAGCCTAAAAGTTATCTAAAATGACTATATAATTCTAGATGGTATTCAATAATAGAATTCAAAAAGTATACATACCACTAATTGACGGACGTAAAATGGACGGAGCATAATCCAAAAGTCCACGTAACGTCCACTTTGGACTAAAAACCATTCACCGCAGCGGATTATTAACATAATATTTTTAGTCTATAAATTCAACCAACCAATCACCCATTTGCATTCCAGTAACCGCCGTTGATCAACTCCGCCGGAAACCGCCATGACCACCGTAACTCCTCCCCGATTCCCCGCCCTTCTTTTCTTCTTCTTACTCATCTTCGGTACTCTTTTTCTATCTCCACTCATCACATCTAATATATGATGATCATCAATCAACCATTTTTTTTTTAAATTTTGATCGGTTGATCATAGGCAGTCAGTGATCCGTCGGTAATCACAGACTGACTACTGACAGTTTAATTTAAAAGGTTTTTTTTTTTTTTTTTTTTTTTTTTTTTTTTTTTTTTTTTTTTTTGTGTGTGTAATTGTTTTCAGTTGTGAATCCCTTACTATTTACCAACGGATTACTGATTATTGAGTCTAGTTTTTTGCATTCTTCTCTTCCGTTAGAGAAACTATGTAATTACCGACTGGTTAGTGTTAGTTCTGCTTAAAACATCCGTGATCATGGTGTGTGTTGAATTTTTGTAGGTGGTATAATCCAAAATGCAAAAGGACAAGCACCGGGGCAGGTACAAGAATCATAAATCCATAATTTGAATAAAAAAAACCATAGTTTTTTAGAAAGAAACATTGTAAAAAAAAAAAAAAAAAACAACAAATGTTTTGGATTTCTTATAATAAAATCGCCATTTTAGGGAGCTTGGTGTGTAGCGAAACCATCGACCTCAGACAAAGAGTTACAGAACAACATCAATTACGCATGCACATATGTCGACTGTAGAATGATTCGGCCTGGAGGCGCGTGTTTTGAACCACAAACGCTAGTGAACAAAGCTTCGGTCGCCATGAATCTTTATTACCAGGCAAATGGAAGGAATTATTGGAACTGTGACTTTAAGGGATCTGGAATCATTGCTGTAACCGACCCGAGTATGTTGTTACTTGTTCATGATTGAATATGATTTTGGTTGATGATTGTGTTCATTTTTCAATTGTTTGCAGGCTATGGTGATTGCAAGTATTCGTTCAAGCAATAGAGGTTCGGTCCCTCATTCACGCTTTCTTGATGTCTGTTTGTGAGTTATATGGATTAAAATTATAGCAATTTTTATGTTTCTGGGTTAGAATATTGTAATTCAACAATAAATTTCATGAGATTATAACCATGATGTGTGCCATCAATTCTTTGTTGACTAACTAACCACCATCAATGAGAAATTCATGGCATATTCATGACCGTGGCTGGCTCTTCGGATGTGACTCTAACTGTGGGTGTTAATTGTGTCAGGTTAACAAGCTAAACCATAGAAATAATCATGGCCTGTATAATTAATTATTCACATCAAAAAATATCAACCATACATACTTAAATTCACGTAACCCAAAGATTGACCTGTTTAACATGTTTTGTCATATATGTTAAAGACGGGTTGGAAATATATAGTTTAGAATAGACCTGGCTAAACCAACCCAGGGTATTAAAAATAACCTAATGGGTTGGTTAGTTTGGGCTGATTTAAAAGAAAGGGAGTAATCTGCCGGCTCAAACTGGGCAGGCCCAAAACACTTCACGGGTCAGAATGTCTAAACTTAAGACATGTCGTAGACGGGTTGAACTGTTTTTTTTTTTTTTGGGTAAAAGGGTACACCCTGGTGATTTGTATTACTATCAAACACATAAGGACAAGTAGAGGGCTGAAGACCACTCTAATTCATTGGAGTGACATGCCACTACCAATGTAAAGCAAGCACAAAGCAAACCACAAAACCAAAAACCAAGACCAACTAATCAGCTAACAACTAGATATAAGCATGAGACAAAACATCTATCTAGTCGTCTAGCATCACTTCCGCTGATGCAATCTTGCAATCTTTCAATATTCTTGTAACCCGATCATTCTTCTTAAACTTGAAAGAGTGTAGCTTCAATCTTATCGTTTCCACAATGAGTTCTTCTAGTTTCTCTGGCGGCCTTAATTGATTCTTGAAATATCTAGCATTCCTCTCTTGCCAAATGTAGTAAGCTGTAGCAGCCATAACTAACTTTGCAATCACAATCCGCGCTGATTTTGAACTAGCTCTAGGAATCAACCACGTTGCAATATCATCCCATTTTCCTTGGATATGAGTCATTCCAACTTTGCTTCTCAACGAGCACCAAATCTGATTGGAGTAAAAACACTCAAAGAACAGATGATTATGAGAATCCATACCCTTTTTGCAAAGAAGACAACACATTAAGTTCATAGAGCCCGATGCCATATTCCACACGTGAATTGTATCTTGAGTGGACAGTTTCCTTCTAAAAATAAGCCAACACATAAAAGCATGCCTTGGAATAGAGAAAAACGACCAAACCAGATTATGCCAAGGACTTTCTTGGCCACGGCTTCAAAGAGCATCCCAAGCTAACCGAGTAGACAATTTGTTTACGTAAATGGGTTAAACAAGTCAAGACAAAAACGGTCCGTTGACTAACCTCCAATAATAAGCATTTCATGACCAGGGCTGCCTCACAAGCTGAGATGCATTACGCATAGCATTAGGTTCATTGGCGAAATAACTGGATCCAAGCCCATTTATTTCTTATATAGAAAACATAAGTGTATATACTTAAACTTGTAATTAACATGATAAACGACCAGCAAATTGCAGAGTTGTAATAAACGGGTTGAACATCGACATGTCCGACTAAACGGGTTAAAAAAGTTAACCCAAACAACCTATTTATTAAACAAGTTGGAATTACCATGCAAAACCTGATTTGATCACACAACAGTTATGTTGATCCAATTAACACCAAACCACCAACACAGCAACATATTGGTCATATCAAATAAAATTATGAAAATATAAATGACAACCGGAACCGAGTCGGTCTCCCAATGAACATCACCTTATTATTATTCAAATCTTTATGTCACTGCAGCCTTCAATTCTTCAAACTCCCAGCACCTACTTTCTGCAGTTCTACTTTAAGTGACTTGAGATACTTAACTGCCTCATCAAAAACAGCGATTGTATCCATACGATTTCCACCTGGCACAATTCCTCGTAACGAGTTCACCGTTTTCCTGATTTTATCACGCTTTCCTTCACAACTACCGCGTGACTTGTGGGAAAACGACGATAAACCCAGCTTCGTTTTTCTGGGATTCAAAGAACGAGAATCTCTAGTATCAGTATCGTCATTTCCGTGTATTGTTCATGCAGTACTAAGCTCCTCTTCTTCATATTCTTCCTCTTCAAAACTTAATAACAAATCAATATCTGCTGAATCTTCTTTCATAAGAGAGCAGGCTTCTTTAGGGATATTTTCGTCATTTCGCACAATCATGTTGGTTTCAATATAATTAGGAGCCATTGCTGGGTGGTACATAATCTGACTACGATTATCCGCCCTATCAAAGATAATGAAATTTCTGGGGCAAATCTTCGAGGGCTGAAAGTCGACATTTTGACCAAAGAATGATGGCCCAACATGTGGGTTCCGGATGTTTCCATTGCCAAGAGGGAATTTTGTATTTTGGCGAAAGCGTTGTCGATCACTCTGCATTTGACTTGTGGGTTCTAATACGTGCGCGTTTTCGGGTGCGATTTAAATATAAAAAGAGAATTCTAAAGGCAATGAAAAGAGCAAATGGTGCCCTATGTTATTTCCATTTTTTCCGTGTACGGTTTATACTACAAACTATCAGCAGCCAACAGACAATATCGATACCGTCTACTCTAGTAATTAAACGATTAATGAGGATGACAACTCCTAACAGACTACGTAATGGGTTTGAGCAACTGACGGAAATATTCAGCCTGTATAGAAAAAGTTATACGAAAGAATCATTAATTCAAACATCCATAATTTCAAACAATCATAAGTCGATAGAGGTGTCAAAATGGGTGCGCCGGAACATGTTCAAGTCGAAAAAGTAGTTTTGTGTAGGTCAAATTAGGTTAACCCTTCGTTTTAAATTGCGTGATGTGCTCCGATGCGTTTGGTCCAAAATCTGATGCGCAATGCGTGATGCACGATGTGAGCGCATCATGTATGCGATACACTCTTTATAAAAAATACCAAAAAATTAATTATACATAACAACTTATAAAAACATAATGGAACTAAAACAACTCACATAATAAGAGGATAAAAGTTGTGCTTTTTGGTTCAAATCAAGCTAAGATATAAGAGGATAAAAGTTTTTCTAGAATCACAAAAAAAAGTTGTTTAGGAACCATAATGGTCCAAATCAAGCATACTAAGATATTAATTACTGAAAAAAACCCAACTCATTTCAAAAACTCTAAAAAAACAAACAATGTCGCATGCATCAGAGCGCGTTGCGCAATATCCTTGCATCACGAAAATGTAACGCAACAGTTGTGACGATGCACTCTCATCAGTGCAACAGGCGCATCATGCATTATGCGCTTTCTTCAATTTCTCCAATTTTATATTTATAATGTGTTGGATACGATTACAAGAATTATATATTTATATAAGCACAACTACAATCTAATTTAATTTAAAAAATGATTCAGGACATTGTATGCCATAAAATACACCTACGAGGTTTAAGAAACTTTTGACCCGTTTGACCCTTATATAGCCCAAAAAAGATTTCAAGTACCCATTCCAAGATGGAACATAACCCGCCTGACCCATTGACAAAACTTAAATGGGCCACAATAGCGACTACGACGATTCAACAAGAAAACCCTAGTGCAACGTGCATCATAGCATCCCGAGGATTGGGAAGAAAGAGAAAGATCATTCCGATGAAGAAAGACTTTCGACTGTAATAGTCAAAGTCAAACGAGCCATTTAACACTCAAATTGACATGATTCAAAATCCACTTGAAGAATGAGACTTGCTACTGACAATAACTATTTAATTTAAACCAAGAGTATGGATATGTTCTAGGTCTTTGATGTTGTAATAATCAGTTGTTTGGCAATTCAGATAAT